>CAUYUJ010007210.1:32500-48219 GCA_963575745.1 Prorocentrum cordatum | reverse complement strand
CGCTCGCCGCCGCACATGGGACAGCGGCTGCCTCGGCCTGCGGATGCTGGCAGGCGCAGCGCCTCCCCCGCTGCTGGGCCAGGCGCCCACGGAGAGGGAGCGCACGCTCGAAGAAGAGGGAGGGCCCTCGCTGCAGAAGGGAGGGAGTACACCCGAGAAAAGCCCCAATCAGTGGATTGATGGGCCTGTCTTCCACCACCACCATCAGTTGGAGGGGGGAAGGAGGAGGAGGATGGGGAGGAGGAAGACGAGGAGGAGGAGGAGGACCCCCTCCCCCTCCTACTTATGGTGGTGATGGTGGTGGTAAGCAAGCCCACCAGTGGATGGTTTGACGTGGGATCGGCAAAGAGATCGAGCAGGAGCATGGAACCGGGAACCCGGGAGCCCGGAAGATCCACCGAAATCGGCCCGGTCAACCAAGAACCAGGAACCGGAACCTGGAACTGGGAACCTGGGAACCCAGCTGGCTACCAGGTTCGGCGGGAAATGGTCGCTGGACCTTCCATTTTCTGCCAGGGCCCCTTCAGTGCAAGCACTGATTGGGGAATCGCCAGGCGATGCGGTTCGTAGTGTGGCGTGGTAGGCCGGACAGGCGGGGCAGGAAGGCAGGACAGGCGGAAAGTTGGGTCTGCCGCCTCCACGCCGGAGCGGTGCGTTTTCAAGCCTGCGGCCGCGGATTAAGTTGCACACAGTTGGAGTGAGCATCTGCTGCGCAAGACGTCCCCCAAACAGTGCCTGCCCCAGTGATCCTTTTTTAATTCATTCTTTTGCCGATCGGCGCGGGCCGTCGCCTTATCATGCTCCAACCTATTGTAGCCTTGATTTCCAGGTAGAATTTCGAGCGCCCAAAAAAGTACCGAAATCGCCCGACACTGTTTAGATCGACACTGTTTCGACACTCTTTTGACACTCTTCTGGGTGCTCAAAATAATTTCTGGGATGCGGTCCTTAAGTAGGACGGGAACAACATAACCCTCGCCCCCTCCCCCCGCTCCCCCCCCCGCCGTGGAGTAGCTCTTGGCTGTTTTGGGAGCGCGTTTCGGGCAGGTGGGCTCCCTCCCCCATGATGGACGCACTGCTGCAACACAGCCGCACTGAGCAGATCGAGGTCCAGAGGTCCGGAGCCAGACCCCCTCCCCTTCCCCCCCCCCCTTTCCGCCCGATGTCGAAACGACGAATAAAAAACAACGTGGACCTAATTTTATGTCGGGCCTGTCCCTCTACAGGGAGGATATATTCAAAAATAGTCAAAACATAGTTTGGGGACTATTTTGGAGTATGTTTTGACCTTTTGGGAATATTTTTTGAGTATATTTTTTATTTTTCGTCGAAAATCCCCCTGTAGGGGGACAGGCCCGACCTAAACCTAATTCAGGGGTTCCTGCTCCTCGGGCCGAGTTGTCGGGCGGGTTCGCCGGGCGGGTTCGCCCATATGCAGCGCCCGCCTCGTAGGCGCCTCGTGGGCGTCTCCGGCAAAACATAGTTTGGGGACTATTTTGGAGTATGTTTTGACCTTTTGGGAATATTTTTTGAGTATATTTTTTATTTTTCGTCGAAAATCCCCCTGTAGGGGGACAGGCCCGACCTAAACCTAATTCAGGGGTTCCTGCTCCTCGGGCCGAGTTGTCGGGCGGGTTCGCCGGGCGGGTTCGCCCATATGCAGCGCCCGCCTCGTAGGCGCCTCGTGGGCGTCTCCGGCGTCGGCTCGCGCTCCAGGATGCACGACTAGCTTTAAGTCGGGCCTGTCCCTCTACAGGAGGAATATTCAAAAACAGTAGAAAAATAGTCGGCTGACGATTTTTTAACTATTTTATTTTTGATTTTGCGCCCCACACGCTGCACCACGCGGATGGCACATTGCACCCCACAGCGTGCACTTCATATGGGGCGTTCCCAAAAAGGCCTTCCCTGTAGGAGTCGTCATCTCTTCCACCGCGGAAGGTCGGCGGAAGCGAAACGAGGCCGCCTCCGCCGGCGGAAGCCGGCGGAAGCTCGGCGGAAAGCGGCGGAAGTGAAAAATGCGTTCCCAAGAGATGAAAACGTTATTGGGTTCAGGGTTTCCGAAGTCGCCCATCTGTTTGACGACATGGACTTGCGCCGTATACATGTATGTATGTATGTATGTATGCATGCATGCATGCATGCATGCATGTATGTGTGTATGTCTGTATGTATGTATGTATGTGTGTGTATGTATGTATGTATGTATGTATGTATGTATGCATGCATGCATGCATGCATGCATGCATGCATGCATGTATGTATGTATGTATGTATGTATGTATGTATGTATGTTTGCTGGGTCTGTGTGTATGTGTGTCTGTTTGTAGGTGTGTATGTGTGTGTATGTACTTATGTCATTATGTATGATATTATGTATGTATGTATGTCGGTATGTATGGTATTAGTATGTAGTATGTATGTATGTAGTAATGTAGGTATGTATGTATGTATGTTATGTATGTATGTTGTATGTATATGTTATGTATATGTATTGCCGATCTATGTAGGTATTTCTATACATACTATCGATATAGATATTCTATATATAGAGAGAGCTACCCATAACTATATCTATATATCTACTATATATATATAGGTTCAGCCTATCGCCCCCAGACGCTCCCAGGAGGCCCCAAGAGCCCCCCAAGAAGCCCCAAGAGGCCCCCAAGAGGCCCCCAAGAGGCGTCCCAAGAGGCCACCAGGAGGCCCAAGTCATTGATTTCTATGGAAAAAGGTACATTTTTAGCATGCACGGCTTCTCGGTTTCCACGGCGCTGAAGACGGTCCACGAGGCCCCCAAGACCGCCCCCAGACGGTCCAAGAGGCTCCCAAGAGGCCCCCAAAACGGCCCAAGAGGGCGCCAAGACGGCCCAAGAGGCGCCCAAGACGGCCCAAGAGGGCTCCCAGACGGCCCCAAGAGGGGGACCACGAACCCGAAAGTCTAGTATTTCGCCCCAAGACGCTCCCAGAAGCCCCAAGAGGCCCCCAAGAGGGCTCCCAAAGGGCCCCAGTAGGACTCCCAAGAAGGCCCAGAGACGCCAAATAGAGAGCGATCGGTAACGCAAAAAGCTCTTCACACCAAGGCTCCGAAGTGCGAACGGTGACGTCAACAAGCTGATAAGACCAAGGCTCCCAGCAGAGAGCGGTGACGTAACAAGTTCCTGACACCAAGGCCCAGCCAAGGCTCAGGAACGGGCGGCAACGCAACAATCTCTGAACACCAAGGCTCCCAAGAGCGAGGGGTGACGTAACATCTCTCAACGCCAAGGCTCCCCAGTACTAACGTGGGGTGAGTATTTCGGTGTCTGTTTCTGAAGCGCTCTTGTCCGTTTCCGTGCCGGGCCCCCCCAGAAAAGGGCCCCAATAGGACTCCCACGCAGGCCCAGAGACGCCCAGAGCGATCGGTAACGCAAAAAGCTCTTCACACCAAGGCTCCAAAAAGCGAGCGGTGACGTAAACAAGCTGATAAGATCAAGGCTCCCAGCAGAGAGCGGTGACGTAACAAGTTCCTGACACCAAGGCCCAGCCAAGGCTCACGAACGGGCGGCAACGCAACAATCTCTGAACACCAAGGCTCCCAAGAGCGAGGGGTGACGTAACAAGCTCTCAACGCCAAGGCTCCCGGTACGAACGTCGGTGTGAGTAATTTCGGCTTCTGTTTCTGAAGCGCTCTTTCCGTGCCGGGCCAGGTAACGGAAAGAGCGAGGTACGAGTGATGACGTTTTGGTGTGGGCGAAGCTCTAAAGGGAGGGGTTCCATGGGAGGGGGGTAGGGTGTGCGTTTGAGTGTTTATGGCCGTTTTCGGGTTTTCCCTCGGGTTTTTGCATGTTTTTCGGGTTCCCCCCCAAGACGGCCCAAGAGCGCTCCAAGAGAGCCCCAGACCGCCCAAGACGGCCCAAGAGGTCCCCAAGAGGCCCCCAAGAGGCGCCCGAGGGGCGTCCCAAGAGGGCCCCAAGAGGCCGAAACCATCGATTTCCCAAAGGAAAATGAGGAAAACGTATATTTTTAAGCATATGCGCTTTGTCGGCTTTCACGGCGTTGACGACGGCCCAGGAGGCCCCCAATACCGCCCCAAGACGGCCCGAGAGGCTCCCAAGAGGCCCCCAAAACGGCCCAAGAGGGCGCCAATACGGCCCAAGAGGCGCCCACGACGGCCCAAGAGGGCGCCAAGACGGCCCCAAGAGGGGGACCACGAACCGAAAAGTCTAGCCTTTCGCCCCAAGACGCCCTCAGAGCCCCCCAAGAAGCCCCAAGAGGCCCTCAAGAGGCGTCCCAAGAGGCCACCGGGAGGCGAAAATCATTGATTTCCAATGGGAAAGGGACATTTTTAGCATACAAGGCTTTTCGGCTTTCACTGCGTTGAAGACGCTCCAAGAGGCCCCCAAGACCGCCCCAAGACGGCCCAAGAGGCTCCCAAGAGGCCCCCAAAACGGCCCAAGAGGGCGCCAAGACGGCCCAAGAGGCGCCCAAGACGGCCCAAGAGGGCCCCAAGACGGCCCCAAGAGGGGGACCACGAACCGAAAAGTCTAGCCTTTCGCCCCAAGAAGCTCCCAGGAGGCCCCCAGAGCCCCCCAAGAAGCCCCAAGGCCCCCAAGAGGTTCCCAAGAGGCCTCCAAAAGGGCCCGACAAGGGCCCCAATAGGACCCCCAAGAAGGCCCAGAGACGCCAAATAGAGAGCGATCGGTAACGCAAAAAGCTCTTCACACCAAGGCTCCCAAGAGCGAACGGTGACGTAAACAAGCTGATAAGACCAAGGCTCCCAGCAGAGAGCGGTGACGTAACAAGTTCCTGACACCAAGGCCCAGCCAAGGCTCACGAACGGGCGGCAACGCAACAATCTCTGAACACCAAGGCTCCCAAGAGCGAGGGGTGACGTAACAAGCTCTCAACGCCAAGGCTCCCAGTACGAACGGTGGTGTGAGTAATTTCGGTTTCTGTTTCTGAAGCGCTCTTTCCGTTTCTGTGCCGGCCCAGGTCTAATGGCCTTCGGCCCATCCCGCCACCGTGCTTGGGTTGCAGGTCAGAGTTCTCAGAGATGTTTCCTCGGGTCTCTTCGGAGCGCTCTCGGGGGCCTTTCGGGAGCGGTGTGGCGGCCTCCTGGGAGCCTCTTGGGTGCCCCTTGGGGGCCTCCTGATGTCTTGGGGGCCTCCACTGATGTCTCTTGGGGGCCTCTTGGGGCCTCTTGGAGGCCTCTGGGGGGCCGAGGGCTCGAGATGTCCGTTCGGGTACCGCATCCTCTTGGGGCCGTCTTTGGGCCCTCGTGGGCCGTCTTGAGCGCCTCGTCGGCCGTCTTGGGGCCCTCTTGGGCCGTCTTGGGGCCCTCTTGATCGTTGAGCGTCTCGATGCGTTGTCGGGCCGTCTGAAGAGCATCTTGAGGGCCTCTTGGCCCATTTTGGGGCTTTCTGGTGCCCGAGAAATCCCGCGGGAAGACGCGGGAAGCCCCCGACAAGCCGCGACAAGCCCCGGGACATTTGTGAATTTGGGCTCCGGGCCCCTCTGGAGTGAGGATTGAGGTTTGGAGGATTGCGGAACGGACCTAGACACGACCACTCCGTGCCCAGCTGCACGGAGGCGGATATGAGCACCACATGATTCACCAGGTTTCTTTTCTCCTCCACCCCTCAAGTCTCCACCAGCCTCACCCGTAGCACAGCTGCTACCTCCAGGGAGGTGTTGTCGGGCTGCGCGGGCTCTGCGACACCCGTGCTGTTGATCCGCGATCCTGCTGTCCCCCCTCCACCAGCCTCACCAGTGGCACGGATTCTACCTCCGGGGACGCCTCGTCGGACCGCGCAGGCTGTGCGAAACCCATGTTACTCATCGGGGGTCGTGCCCTCCCTCCTCGTCCAGCCTCACCGGCAGCACAGCCTCTGCTTCCAGGGCGGTGGCAGCACAGACCTTGCCTCCAGCGAGCCCGTGTTCTGTCTGAAGGTGCGTACTCTCCAAAGTCATGTTTCCCCTTCCCGGGAGGCCTCGTCGGACCGCTCTCGTGGGCTCCCTGTTAGACTCAGGTGCGAAGTTCGCCTGACAGCGGGGCAAGAGCAGGGGCGCGCCCTTCCCCAAAGCAAGCAGCAAGTATGAGCGAGGGACCCACCTAAAGCCTAGGGGGAATATTCCAAGAGGCAGTGGGAGTGCGTCCTCAACATACGTCCTCTTCCTCCTTGCTGCTTCCCCTCCTTGCCTTCCTCTGCCCTTCCATGCGTGCAGATCAATGTCATGAGCCTCTCGTTCATATGTCTACTGCTATTCGCCGTTGAGCTCGCGAAGCCCTTAACATCCTTATCTGGGGAACTTCGATCGCGCCGCTATGGCACATAGCTTACACCCCACAGTGGGCACTGCCCAGATTGCACCCCACAGCAACTTGCACCACGCAGAGTCCGCATCGAGAGTGCAAGAAACCACTGTTTGGGCTTCATGCTGACAAGCATTTGTACGCAATTCGGCCGTACAAAGCAGTTCGCGCCACGCTCGTTCCCAGCTTGGGGACACCAGAAAAGCTGCATCATCTTCCCAATCCGTAGCCGTTTTGTTATAACTGGCACAGCCAGAGCAAGACAAGCATGCGCTTCACTGACGCACATGAGTTGGACTACCATGCGCAACATCACCACAGCCTCCCAGGGGACGCCACATCCTTCCTGATGAACAAAAAGATCCTGTATGACGCCGAAGGCGAAGAGGCATACTCTTGGAGACTGTGGCCAAGCCAGGGTAAGCTTGAGAAAGCGGCGCAGAAGGTAACCGCTGCATTGGAAAAGCAGCTCCAGGGTGATCCCATGGATGATGCGATGTTCAAGAAGCTCACAGACAATAACAACAAGAAGCTGAGCCACAGTCACTTGATGAAGCCAGAGGTCAAGGATGATCTCATAAAGTTGGGCAAGTGGATGAGATCATATCACGTCTGCCACACGAACTCGGGCATGTTGTGGGACCTCAGCAAGAAAAAACCTTGGGCTGCAGAGCTCCTGGGTCAGCTCCGGCCGATCTGCCGCGCAGCCGACCACTACGTGGACAAAGACGCCGAGCACTTCAAGGATCTCCTCATGAGGCTGACCCACGCCGTGTCGAACTGCGACGACGAGAAGTTCTACGACTGCGACGAGGGTGGCGCCTGCGTGTTCGACGACGGAGTCGGCAACTTCATGGAGTCCGTCGGCTGCAGATCGGGGAGCAAACAGTGACATGGCACATGATCTTTCGGAGGTCCGCGCAGATCTCTTGCAGCGGCGCTGGAGCCAGTCCCCTCCGGCGCTCGCTCCCCCCCCCCTGGCGCGCGCCGCGCGCCAGGGAGGGGGGCCCAGCGCCGATCCGGGAAGTCAGCGCGGACCTCCGACAGTTGATGCTGGCGTCGTTGTCTGCTCCCCGATGCCTCGCCCTCAGGATCGGCGCCGCGCCCGGGGGGGCAGCGAGCAGGGGCAGGCCTCCTCGGGAGGCGGCGGGCCCCCTCAGAGGCCCCGGCGCCGAGGAGGCCCACGGGCATGTCTTGGCAGGCCAGAGGCCCGCCGAGCCCTCCGAGCAGGCCCGCCCCCCCGACCCCCGACGTCGCGTTTGTTTCGCGGCGTTGACCCCCAGAGGTCTTGACCCCTTCCCCTGGGCCGGGTTTTCATCCCCGTTCGTTTCTTGACGGTCCCGAGGCCCGGCGAGGGCCAAGTCCCCGTCGTGACGTTTTCCACGGGACGAGGAGGCTTGGGCCCGCCCCCCCCCCCCCGGGGGGCTCACCGCCGACAGGAGCTGGTGCCCAAACAAGGACTCCCCCCTGTGCCAGTGTGCTGCGCCCTCCGCGGCCGCAGCTGCCCTGCGCCCGCCGCTGCCGCAGCGCGCAGGGCGGCCGCGGGCGGGGCGCGCTCGGCGCGGGGCACGCGGGGCGGCGGCCGCCTTCCTGTGAGGAGACCTCTTCCATCCTCTCTCCTCCTCCATCATTCCTCCTCCATCCTCCCTCTTCCTCCTCCCCCTCCTCCTCCGCCTCCTCCTCCTCCTCCTCCTCCTCCCTCCCTCCGCTCCTCCCTCCTCCCCTCCTCCTCCTCTTCCTCCTCCCCCTCCTCCTTCTCCTCCTCCTCCTCCTCCTCCTCCTCCTCCTCCTCCTCCTCTTCATCCTCTCCCTCCTCCATGACGTTCCCACACCAAAAACCATTGGACGTCCTAGGGTTCCAGGGTGGGGGTTCCTGTGGAAGGTTTCTTGTGGTCGAGCTCCTGCTGCATGTCCAGCTCCATCCCCATCCCGATCCCCACCGTCCCACCACTCCAGTCGGGGGCGTGCCCCTCGAAAGTCGAAGGGAACAGCCCACATCCCCATTTCGGGGGGCGAGTCGGCCAGTGGGGCCCAGGCGGCCACGCCCGTGGGGATGGGGATCGGCGAAACGATGCCCAGCCAGGGTTGAATGAATGAAGCCGCGTGTGCGTGGGCATTCGAGCAATGGCACCAGCGTGTGCCAGACAGTGTACTTGCGCACTGCTGCTTTCCAGGCTGCCGATGGAAATGTGTTCAAGTTGGATCTATTGCAACGAAGCCAATGCAGGGTCAACATCGGACAGGGACACATCGGGGATCTCTGCGATCCGCTTGTTCTGGAGGATGTGTCAGGCGCCGCGGCCTTCTCAGAGCGTTGCAGAACGCTCTGGTGGTGTTCCGGAACGCTCCCGAACGATTCATCCTTGTCCTACGTAGCCCCGCACGAAGGCGACGGAGCAGGGCGGCAGCGTGCACGTCAAGTGCCGCATCGTAGGCGCCCGCCCGCGGGGGGGACTACGATCACGACGACGACGATAACGATAACGATGACAACGACGACTTAACGATGACGACGACGGCGGAGACGACGATGGCGACGACGGCTGAGACGACGATGGCCACGGCGGCGACGACGACGAGGTGGCGGTAGCGCTGAGCCTCGCCTCCTGGGAGGGCACCGGCGCGGGCGATCGCGCGGGGAGGCGCGCGCGCGATCGCGCAAGGGACAGGGGCACCGGCAGGGCCTCCTTCGCCAGCCTCGCTAGTCGTCGCCCTCCAGCGGAGACCCATGCCAAGAAACACCGCCTCCTCCTCCTCCTCCTCCTCCTCCTTCTCCTCCTCCTCCTCCTTCTCTTCCTCCTCCTCCTCCTTCTCTTCCTCCTCCTCCTCCTCCTCCTTCTCCTCCCTCCTCCTCCTCCTCCTCTTTCCTCCTCCTCCTCCGCCTCCTCCTCCTCCCCCTCCTCCTCCGCCTCCTCCTCCTCCTCCTCCGCCTCCTCCCCCTTCTCCTCCGCCTCCTCCTCCTCCTCCTCTCTTCCTCCTCCTCCGCCTCCGCCTCCTCCTCCTCCCCCTCCTCCTCCTTTTCCCTCCTCCTCCTCCTCCTCCTCCTCCTCCTCTTCCTCCTCTTTCTCCTCCTCCTCCTCCTCCTCCTCCTCCTCCTCTTCCTCCTCCTCCGCCTCCTTCTCCTCCCCTCTCCTCCTCCTCCTTTTTTCCTCCTCCTCCTCCTCCTCCTCCTCTTCCTCCTCTTCCTCTCCTCTCCTCCTCCTCCTCCTCCTCCTCCTCCCAGGGCTCGCGTCCGCTTGCGCCTACAGTGGAAACCCATGCCAAGAAGCACCCTGCTTGGCTCCAGGTTGCCCACGGTTCCGTGGGCTTCGATATGGTATTGCTGTGGAGAGCGCGACGCTCCCGCGCCAAAAGCCCCTGGGCGTCCTGGGGTTCCAGGGTTGGGCTTCCTGTGTGGAAGGTTCCTCCTACAGGGGTCGGGCGGGTCCTCCTACAGGGGGATCTTGGACAAACAATAAGAAATAGCAAACAAATGTTTCCAAATGGTCCACAAAAACTCGAAAGATCGTCCCCAGACTGTTTTTTAAATACTATTCTTGAATATACCTCCTGTGGAGGGACATGCCCGACTCAACTGTAGGGGCCCGCTCCTCCGGGCGGCGAGGCGCCGCTCTCTTCTGTACCGGCCCGTCCCAGCGCCCCCCCCCGCTCGACGGCAGGGGGGGTCCCGCCCGCGGTTTTCGAGGCTCGAGTCGGGTAGCCAGGACCCTAGGCAAGGAGGCCCGGTTAGTAGTAGGGCCCCAGAGCCCCTAAATTTGCCAGAGTTACTAAACCAAGTCTGCCGTAGCTGATGTTTTTCGGTTGACGGCAGTTCTGGTTAGTGGAACGGGCGGGGGGAGGGCGTCCCCCAGTAAACATAAACCAGGTCCCGCTAAACCCAGTTCTGCCAACGCCCGATCGAGGCTCTCGTTTCGCACGTGTTCGTCGGTTCGAGGCGGTTTTTCAGCCTCGCGGCTCGAGGTTCGAGGTTCGAGGATCAGGAGGGGGACTCGCTCGCGGTTCGAGGTTCGAGGCTCGAGGCTCTTGTTTCGCGCGTTTTCGTCGGCTCGAGGCAGTTTTTCGGCCTCGGGGTGCTCCCCAGCGGCTGCGCCTCGCCGAGGGGCGTCCAGAGGTATCCTGATCATCCCGAGTGGCCGCCGGGGCCCCGAGTGATGACGCGAAGGACCAGACGACGAGGGTCACTGGGGGGGGGGGGACTGGTCGCAGGGGGGAGCATTCGCCCCGAATCGTCCATGTCGTCGTTTTCTTATTCTCTGTTTTGCCGATCGGCACGGGCCCTCGCGCACCCTCTCCTCCCCTCCCCCGTGGAGTGGAGCTTGGCTGTCTTTTTGGCGCCTCTTTCAAGCGGGTGGGGCCTCCCCCAGGGGACGCACGGTTGCAAGCAGTCGCAATAAGCAGAGGTCCGGAGCCAGACCCCCCCCCCTCTTCCCACCTTTCCGCCCTTCTCCTCCTCCTCCTCCTCCTCCTCCTCCTCCTCCTCCTCCTCCTCCTCCCCTTCCGCCTCCTCCTCCTCCTCCTCATCCTCCTCCTCCTCCTCCTCCTCCTCCAGCCGCTGCAGCGGCCCAGATCACCCCCTTTTCCCGCGGCACTTCAGTACACTTCCTAACAAAGTCAGGTGTTTCAGCGGCATGGCTTCTCCCTCGAGGGGCTCTCCTCGCCCGTGAGAGAGGGGGTCGGGCCCCTCGCGCGAGGCGCTGGCTCCTCGCCGTGAGCGCCTTCGCCTTCCTGCAGCTGGGCGTGATTGGCGCCCTGGCGATGGAGAGGACCCGCCCCCACGCTGAAGATGGCAACACTTTCACACTTCGTACTTGCGTTTATAATCCCATGTTCCTGACGGGGGCTACGCGGGCATCGGAGGTCTCTGACGAATTCAAGAATATTGGAGCTATCATGCTGCCAGGTACCTCCCGTCGCCAGACAGAGGACACACACTCACTTTTCCTTCATCCTTATCATTGGGAACTGAGTTTTGGGTGGACGAGGGCCTCCAACAAGAGTTGCGGGGTGTCGATCTTCCTCCACCAGAGGCGCTTCCCGAGGAACTTCATCCGTAAGATTTTCACGCCGCCCAGTTTCTTAAGTGGACGTGGCGGAGCAGTACGTTTAAAATCACAGACCTCGGACGTTCTCTTCATGGTGCTCTACTTCCCCACTCTTCCGTCACTCCGCGGCGGACGTACACAGTATCGGAACATCGTGCTGGGACTTTGCAACTGGGCGAAGTCGGTCATCAACGGAGTGGGCTCCAGGTGCACACCGTTTGTCGGCATCGATTTGAATGACCAACTGGGCTTCTGCGCAGACGACACGCTAGACGGCGAGTGCGTCACGGCCCCACGGGACACCATTACACACGGCGCGGACTGGGACTGGGAACGGGAAGCCGACGCACACGTGGGCCCTTGTGGTGCTGAGTTGGAGCACTTCGCTGGCAAGCATTGGCACCAGGTTCTGAGGGACACGGCGTTGAGCGCGATCAACACGCACTACCCAGCGGGGCCAACGTTTCACGGGCCACAGGGTCACACGTCGCGGATAGACTTTATCCACGCTCCGACGGGATTGCTTCCTCACGTCCGTGTCTGCCGTGTCCTTCGACCCGCGGGGAGGCGGCTCCAGCCCGTGAATACCCTGGACGACAGGGACCACCGCCCCGTCTTCATGGAATGCAGCTACCGCTTCGAGGCCAGTCCAACCCCGCGGCAGTGCTGGGACTTCGATGCCATGATGCGCATCCTGCGAGGCGGGGAGGAGTGCACCTCAGCGGTGGAACGGGTCCACGAAGCCATCCTGACCATCCCTGAAGATGAATGGGTACGGCTTTGCTCACGGCCGACGACGGACGAGCTGTGGAACTCTATTTCGGTACTGCTCAGGGAGGCGGCGCTGACCGAGTTTTTACGCCCTTCACCAGCGGCGGCTGAGAAGTCGGTCCTGGAGAGGCAGCGTTCGGAGGTCTTGGCACGTCGCCGTCGGTTACGTGAACTCCATTTTGGTCGAGACTCGGAGGCACGTGCGGACGTCGAACTGGATTTGGCGAGGATCACGTTCAGGCTCAGGCAGCTGTCACGCCAGATTACCAAGGAACGCAACTCCCTGCTGGTCGGCGAGCTCAACTCCGCCTGGAGGGAGCACGACCACTTCGCCGTGCAGACTCTGCTTCGGCGCCTGGCCCGCAAGGGCCGAGGGCCCCGACATCGGAAGTACTTCAAGGCACGCGAGGAGAACTGCGAACCACAGGACATCGCCGACTTCTTACGCTTGCCCGCTCAGCAGGGCGGACTCTCGGCGGTGGACTGCGACCTTCAGGCGGAGCTGACGGAGCGCTTCGACCGCACCTTCGAGGGGGACGAGGCTCACCGCACGGATCAGCAGCGCTACGACACGATGCAGATGGTAGATTTAGAGGCGGCAGATCAGGACCTCTCGGGCGTCATCAGGGCGCTTCGCAGGGCACCGAAGAGACGAGCTACGCCCGCGTGGAGTATGCCGTCGGAGCTCTGGCTGATCCTGATCGACCCCGACCAGTGGCACAAGTTCAAACGTGGTGGAGTGGGTTCGTGCCCTACCCCTGCGACGGCACAGGCCTTCAGGGAGAGAATGCTCGACATCATCGGATCCTTTCGTCGGACGTCCTCCACCCCACTGGTCTTCGACATTTCTCACATCGTGGGCCTGGACAAGGGCAACGGCAAGCCAGGACCGCTCGGACAACGTTGGATGCATCTCTTCTGCCCGATGGGCAAGGCGTGGAACGCCCATCTTTGGAATCGGGCTCGTCGCCACCGTGATCCACTTCCGTATTTTTGTCACGGCTTTGCTCGGCGCCGCCGGCGTGAAGACGCCATCGCGGTGCAGGCCTGCTTGAGCTGGAGGCTTCAGAAGTTATCGCTATCACACGCCATCATCAATGAAGATGCCACGAACGCTTTCGCCAGTACGACACGAGAGACGATCTTGAATTGCCTCGAGTCCCTCTACCTCCCCGAGGACGTTAGGTTCCAGCATTCTCGCACGATGCAGACGGCGATGCAGATCATGGGACCCGACAGGCCCATCTCCCTCAGGCCTACCTCTGGAGAGCTCATGGGACACCCTAATCCTGCTAGAGGCTTTCCGTATTTCTATCTTCAGGGCTTGGAGGCTTTTCTGAGCTGGAGGGCGGGGACGAGCTCGTACACGCATTCACAGGCGGAGGAGGTGGACGGCACATGCACGGACACGGGCATCACACTGTACGCCGACGATATCACGAAGACGGTGATCCCTGGAAGAGGACCTGAACCCTATGGAGGAGGAGGGGAGGCACGTCACCTTACCGCACTGGCACAGGTTAGCAGCAGTAAGTTAGCATCCTCCCTGGACGGCATCGGCGTGGGGCTCAACGAGGGCAAGAGAGTCACACTTGCTAGGCTTTTTGGGAAAGGCTGCATCGCCCAACGCCGCCTCCTGCATGCAGGCACCCTGCGTCTCTCTGGGCAGTTTGGCAGATTTATGCGCATCCTCGGCGGTTGGCTGACGGTGCAGGGATCGTTGCAGATTGAGAAAGGAAAAAGATTCCATGCTGGACGGACTGGCCTCGGCATCATCTCTCACTTTCTTGTCCACGAGGCAGCCCGCGGCATCAAGCGCATGGCCATCCTTTCGTATGTGCAAGGTGCTCTCTTGTCGGGGATGGAGGGGAGGGTCCCAGATAAAAGTTTCACGGTCGAGGGTGACAAGATCATGATGAGGGCGATGCGTAGGGGTCTCGGGGTCAAGGGCACTGAGGACCACGACGGGGTGCGCTGGAGGTGGAGCTCTCATAGGGTATGGGCCTACTGGCAGATCCTTCCTTTGGCAGACGAACTGCGACTTCGGAGGCTACGCTGGTATCAGTCTTGGATTAAATACCCTAGCGCTCACAGGCAGGTTCGGGCATGCATACTAGGCACGATCAATGACATACCTAGCATGAACGACGACTGGACGATCCACGAAAAGGCTAACCCCTGGGCCCGTCAGGTACTTGAGGACCTCCAGTTTGCCAGAAGCCAGTCTGAGGAGTTCGCCGATTTAATTCCAGAAGATTTTCCTCTCTTGGGTCTATTTTACACTAAGGAGTTCGACGACTGGGCCTCGATTGACCTCACAGTTATCAGGGCCACCTACTTTTCTAAAGCGATCGCCCCACCTAGTGGGCCCTCGGTGGCCCCGAGTTTCGTGATGAATGAGGAGGTGGAGGAGGAGGTGGACGCCCCTGGCGAGTTCGTCTGCAATCTGAAGAACTCAGAGGGGCAGCGGTGTGGCGACACTTTCACCAGCATGAAAGCTCTCTTATTGCACGCAGGCAGAGTTCACAAAGTTCGAAACGAGGCAGCACTTCTCACGGTCACGAACCAGTGTTTTCGGTGTCTCCAGGTTCTCAGCACTCGGGAGAATGCTCAGCGACATGTTATGAGATCTTATGCCCACAATCGCTGCGCTCTTGGACGCAGTAGCTACACAGCGGCAGAAGTTGCTCAACCTTTCTCACTCGATTGCCCCGTATGCAGCTTCACGGCTCAAGATCTCCGACAACTGCAGGTACACATACGTACACACTGTGCCCTGGGTGCTCCTACTCTCCCTCGGCCTCGGCTTCGACCGCGGCATGTCGCAACCAGACGCGGAGTCCATGGACCTGGAGCTGCTGATCAAGAAGCACAAGCGCAAGGCAGGCGACGGCGAGGACCTCGGCGGAGCACCCTCGGGGAAAAAAAAAGGCCAACCTCGGGGACGCAGCAGACGAGGCAGAAGACGGTCTTCAGCAGGTCGAGGGGGCCCTTCGGGCTCGAGACATGCAGCAGGCCATATCGATTTTGCTCAAGATGGCGTGCATGCACGCGCAGCTGCTGAGGGACCTGGCGGCGTCGGAGTGGGTGTGCCTAGTCGTCCCGACGCTGAGCTTCCTGGTGGTCGCAGGGCGAGGAGCTGGCAAAATGTACGCGGAGGCGGCAGCCATCGCGGCAGCGAAGCCCCACTTGGGGCCACCACATTTGTACATAGCGCGCGGCGTGTTCAAGTCGATGGTCGATTCAGAGAAGCTACAGAAGTTGGGGACCCAGGCGTACCAAACCCTGGTCCTTTTTTACGAGAAGTTCGTGTCGATCAGCTCGGCCGCGGAGCTAGGATTAGTGATCAGGCACTTCCGTTTGAAGAAGTGCTACAACGAGGAGTACACCCGACTGCAGTTCGCGATCGGCGGGGACATCACGGTGCAGCTGGCGGACGCTCAAGGGGGGTCGCCCGAGCGTCATCTGAGCAAGCTGGAGGTGGAGCAGTCGATCATCAAGCTAGCGCAGCTGGAGGACGCGAAGCTCAAGCTCGGGACCGCCCCTCAGGGGCACTTGGAGACCATGGCGCAGCGCATCCTCGACAAGACGAAGCAAAAGAGCAAGGG
>CAUYUJ010007210.1:0-27500 GCA_963575745.1 Prorocentrum cordatum | reverse complement strand
TAAATGCTGCATCCGCATAACCCTGAACCCTTCCAAAATACCCACTCTGGTACGGTGATCATGAGAAACCGTGAAACGTTTTCAAATGTTTAAAGCGAATGTGCGCGGCGCTGAAGCGAGAGCCACATTTTGAAAAGGAACCGCCCTCAATCCGTGAAGCTCTTGCACTTTTTTACAGCGAATGCGTGCGGCGCTCAGGTGAGAGCCACATTTTGAAAACCACCCGCCCTTTTAAAAGCGAATGTGCGCGGCGCTAAGGCGAGAGCCACATATTGAAAACTACCCACCCTGAATCCGTGAAGCACTTGCAATTGTTTAAAACGAATGTGCGCGGCGCTCAGGCGAGAGCCACATTTTGAAAACCATCCACCCTCAATCCGCGAAGCTCTTGCACACTTTGAAAAGCGAATGTGCGCGGCGCTAAGGGGAGAACCACATTTTGCAAACCACCCGCCCTCCTTCTGTCAAATTGCTGTCACTTTTTAAGCTTCAGAGTCATACATGGTGCGGAAGTCTCAGGCGACACTGGGGGGGGTATCTATAAGGAGAAGGAATGGAGGAGGAGGAGGAGGAGGAGGAGGGGCGAGGAGGAGGGGGAGGAAAAGGAAGAGGAGGAGGAGGAGGAGGAGGCGCGGGCTCGGGGCCGCGCCATTCTGCACACGCAGGGTGGCCTCGAAGACGAGAACGCGGCGCGAACATCAGCTGTTGGCGCTCCGCGCGGATTCCTTGGATCCGCGCCGGGCGCCCCCACCGGCGCCCCCGGCGCCGCCTCTGGCGCGCTCCGCGCGCCCTCGGAGGGGGGCTCAGCGCAGATCCAAGCAATCCGCGCGGAGCGCCAGAAGTTTGTGCTTATGCCGTTGCTTCTTGTCCTTCTCCGGCCGCGGAGAGGCGACGGCGGGCTCTCTGGACACGCCGAGGCCACGGGAGCGGCGGGCAGAGGCGCGGGGCGGGGATGGGAGGAGAGTCCTGGCGTCCAGTCGGGCCCGTCCCTCTACAGGAGGAATGTCCACCAACAGTCAACAGAACAGTCAGGGAACGATTTTTGGAGTTCCTTTTTTGGCCATCTGGGAATCTGTCTTGAGTATGTTCCGTTTTTTCGCCCAGAAGCCGCCTGTAGGGGGGCATGCCCGACCTAGTCCTGGCGTGCGCGTCCGCTCGTGCGCCTTTGCGCCCGCCCGCCGCCGCGGGGCGGCGCTGCCGGTACCATCCAGGGAAGGGCGGGGTTGCTTGGGCGGCGGCCCCCCGGACGAGGAGGAGGAGGAGGAGGTGGAGGAGGAGGAGGAAGAGGAACAGGAGGAGGAGGAAGAGGAAGAGGAAGAGGAAGAGGAGGAGGAGGAGAAGGAGTGGAGGAGGAGGAGGAGATAGAGGACTAAATGACTAAAGAGGGGTAGGAGGAGGACGAGTCAGAGGAAGAGGAGGAGGGTAGGATGGGCGGAGTGGAGGAGGAATGAGGAGCTGAGTAGAAGGAGGAACAAGCGGGGAGGAGGAATGAGGAGGAGGAGGACGTAGGACGAGGAGTAAGGCACGCGGAAGAGGTGAAGATGATGAGAGTAGGAAGGTGGAGGAGGAGGAGGAGGAGGAAGAGTCAGAGGAGGAGGAGGAGGAGGAGGAGGAGGAGGAAGAGGACGAGGAGGAGGAGGAGGAAGAGGAGGAGGAAGAAGAGGAGGAGGAGGAGGAGAGGGACGAGGAGGAGGAGGAAGACGAGGAGGTGGAGGAGGAGGAGGAGGAGAAAAGGCGGCGGGGAGGAGGGCCAGCAGAGCAGAGCAGAGGGAGAGGAGGGGAGGGGAGGCGAGGCACCCTCTGCCCAGCCATGTGAGCCCCAGAGGGCCGCTTGGGCGGTGCAGATCTGGGACAGGCCAGGGAGGGAGGGGTGAGCACAGGCACGCTGGCGAGAGTGCTGTGTGTGCCACGTGGTGTGCTTCGGCCAAGGCCGCGTCGTGATGCATGCATGTTTCACCTTGCGTGGCTGGATCGGTTGCGTGCGGTGTCTTGCCCAGGGGAGAGGGGGGCAGTCGGGGACGGGAGAAGAGCCAGGATGGGTCCCGCGCGCGCGACCTCTCTTCGCCCGACACCGCGCCGAGGGAAGCCGCGGGCCGTCGCGGCGAGCACGGTGGGGGTGGCCGAGGGGGGCGAGGAGCTAGAGCTGAATCAGGAGTGCGCCCAGCAGCGAGCAGGGGCGAGCCGCAGCATTGCCTGCGGTCAGGGACTCCCGGATAGCCGCAGCGTGTCGCGACGCCGGCGTTGGCCCACCACGCGTCGGCGCGACACGCTGTCTGCCTCGGCGTCCCCAAGGGTCAGCGTCCCGCGCCTTTCCGAGCCTCCCGCCCCGCGGAGCGGGGCGACACGCCATCCGCTCGCAGAGAACGTGCGCGTGTCGCCGGGGCCGCCGCGCCCGGCACGCTGAGTAAAAGTTCCCTCCAGAGCGCGGCCAGGCCCCATCCCCAGCGTCGAAGAAGAAGCACAACGGCATCCACATAATTTCTCGGAGATACGCGCGAGTGCCTTGGATCGACGCCCAGACCCCCCTTGGCGGCGACCCCGGCGCCATCCCTGGCGCGCTCCGCACGCCAGGGAGGGGGGCCCAGCGCCGATCCAAGGTGTCTTTGTGGCCCTCCGAGGAATTATGTTTTTTTGGGCTGGCAGGTGTTCCTGTAGTATTGTCTTGCCGATTCCCCTCCCCAGTGTGCTGGGGTATCTCAGCCGCACCATTGCAAGGCCCCCAGTTGGGGAAAGCCCCGCGAAACCGAAAGGCAGGGGGGCAAGTCGGCCAGTGCGGCCACGACCATGTCATTTGGGATGGGGAGCGGCTAAACGATGCTCAGAATTTCGAACAAGAGAAACGAAGCAGACATACACTTTCGGAACTCCCCGCGGATTTCCCAGACGGGTGCTGGGCCAAGTGCTGGGAGACCCCTGTTTGGCGCGCGAAGCGCGGCTCGAGAGGCGCCAGAGTTGCCGCGACGGGGATCCAGCGACCGTGCAAGAAATCCGCGCGGGCCTCCAACAGTTTATGGTTTTGTGTCATGTCGTGTTTCGCTCCTCTTAGCATTCCCGTCGAGGGAAGCCGTTCATCGTGCGAGCGTTGAAACATCGAGGATTTGTCGTGGAGCTAACAAATCCCGCCTTACTGTCATGCCTGCCGCATTTCATGATGTTCCAGCCTAGTGTAGCCTTGATCACCGGAAAGAATTTCGAGCATCAGGAAAGTACCGAAACTGAAGCGTGTTCACGCGTCGGGCCCTGGGAGGCGATGCTCGTTTGACGCTGTTTCGATACTGTTCTGGGTGCTCGAAATTATTTCTTGGACGTGGTCCTTAAGTACGATGGGAGCAACATGCAGTGGGGGCGCGCATCAAGAAACTGTATGCCTCTCGTCGGGGTATCCTGGGTTTCTTCGCCCCGCACGCTGCGCGGTGACCTCCCGCAGCCGCTGAAGAAGCTTCTGCGCTCAGGGTGCTCCGCGCTTCCCCTCAGGGTGCACCTCGCGCGCGGGTTTCCAGGTCCTCCTCCTCCTCCTCCTCCTCCTCCTCCTCCCACTTCCCCTCGTTGGGTCTCTCGCGAAGGCTTCCGGCGGCCGCGCCCGCACCGTAAGAGCCGGCCTGCGCGGGTTGTCCTCGCTGCCACCCCACGCTTCCGCGGGCATGCCTCGGAAGGCCGCGCCCTCGACCCGCGGGCGCCCCCGCGCGGAGCCCTCGAAAGAGTACGCTCGAAAGAGTACGCCGAAAGACGAGGGTGACGCTTGAAAGTGTACGCCGAGGTACACAGCCCAGACAGGATCGCGTCGCAGACTCTGGGCGACAGGAAGGCGTTCTGGTCGACAGGCCTCAAGGTATACAGCCCAGTACGCCGAGGTATACAGCCCAGACGTATACAGCACGGGCGGTGCTGGGCCGTCTTCGGCCTCGGGGGGCCCTCGCCAGCCCGCGGGGTTGGCAAACAATGATTCTGTAGGCTTACGCCACATCCGCCGACCCCTCATCTTTGCGGTCTTGCCGGCTCGCTTGAATCGGGCTGGGGAGTCGCGTAGGGGTCCATAATGACCTCTCTCGAGGCCCCGGGGGGCCCATCGGAAAAGAAAGGACGCTAAGGCAATCTTGGCATCGTTCTGGAGATGCCCAAAGGGTGGAAGCGTTGGATTGGGGCCCGTATATTTCTTGCTGGGTTTGACTTCTTTGGTGAGGCGGGGTTGTTTTTTGGGGCATCCCTCAGCCCGCACGGGGAACCTCGGGGCTGTGGAGGGGACGAGTCTCACACGCTTGGGAACCGAGAAGGTGTTCGCGGTTTGTTTCGCATTGCTAGGTCCAGGCACGTTACGAGCCCGAGGCCATCGCGTGACCTACGGGGGTTGAGCTAGGACGCTACGTGCGGCCGAAGCGGTGGTTCGGTTGGTGTTCCCCCGCGTCCTCACTGGGCGTTTCGTCATCATCATCATCACCACCAGGTGCTTCGCGGGGAGAGAGTGGAGTGGGATGAGTGGGAAGAGGAACTAATGCCACGAGACCAGTGCGAGCGCTGCCGGCGGAGGTTGTTGGTAGAGGCGTTCACGAACTACGAGTTCCAGAGAAAGGAAAGGCCGGCGTTCTGCAAAGAGTGCACGGAGGAGATGAAAAGCGCGGGCGAGAAATGGCGAAAGACGCGCAGGGGGTGGGCAACGAGAGGAGAGAGTGACGACGCGGCGCGCCATGGTAGCGGTCGGAACGCGGATGCGGCGGCCGACGACGGGGAAACGAAAAGGATTAGGACAATGTACTGCGCGAAGTGCAGCGGTATCAAAGCCAAGCAGAACTCGCGGAAAGACAGCGCGAAGTGGAATCAGAGCGTCGGAGCAGTGCGATGTACGAACGGTAAGTGCCTGTCGCTATATGACGAAAAGGCGGATATGTCGGAAGCTCAGAAGAAGCACAATGCTGCGGGGGAAAGGCTCTGTCGGAAATGCGCGGAAGAACGAGAGAAAGAGGTGCGACGGGGGAATGCGGGGGCAGCGAGTCGCAAGCGGAAAGCCGAGGCGGACGCGAAGCCACTGACGTGTGCGGCGTGCGGAGAAGCGTTCTCGGACACGAAAAATTTGAAGCATAAGCAAGTGGAAGGCCATCGAGCGGCGAAAGGAGCGAAAGTGGTGTGCGGAGGCTGCAAGAACCTCGGGTTCGCAGCCCGCAGTTGCCAGGCGTATCAGTGCGGCGGCGCGTGCAAGAGAAGACTACCGAAGTCGGCGTTCTCCGGGAACCCTGCCAACGTCGCACGCGATGCAAAAAAGGGCACCCTGATATGCAAGACCTGCAAATGATGCCCAATCGGGGGCGCGCGTGCGGGGGAGGACAGGGGGGAGGGGGAGAGAGGGATGGGGGGTGAGGCGGAGGATGGGGGGAGAAGAATCGGGGAGGAAGAGGATGAGGCGGGGGAGGAAGAGGAGGAGTGGGCGAGGAGGAGGTGGAGGAGGAGGAGGAGAGGGGGAGGACGGGGACACAGAGACGAAACTCTGGGATATGTGCTATGGGTTAGAGGCTTTTGTATGTGTATAGGGATCTCGCGGCACGCCTCTCGGGGACCTCTGGAAAGCAGTTTTGAACCCACCTGGCGGCCGAGGTGGAGGAGGAGGAGGAGGAGGAGGAGAAGGAGGAAGGGGACACAGAAACAAGGCTCTGGGTTATGGGTTTTGGGTTAGAGGCGTCTTGCACCAGCTTGGGACCAATTTGGAGACAGGTTTTGCCGTCGTGGGGTCGTCTTAGGCCGAATTGGGAGGCGTCCTGGGCCGTGTTGGGATTCTCTGGGGCCGTCTTGAGGCCCTCTTGGGGCGCCGTGGGGCGATCTTGGAGGCTCCTTGGGCTGCGTGAGCCGACGGAAGCCGGGAAAAGGCAACAATTGCAAACATGTTCAACAACGCAATGGACATGTAATGAAATGCGTAATGTGCGCCTCTTTCAGATGTCCTGGGGGTCTTCTTGGGGACTTCGTGGGCGATAGTGAAAGCCTTGTAGGCCATCTTGAGGCCATCTTGGGCCGTTGTCGATCTGTCTTCGGCCGTCTTGGAGCCATCTTGGGCCGTTTTGGAGCCATCCTGGGCCGTCTTGGAGCAATCTTGGCCTCGAGAGCGCGAATCCTTTTTCGTGCGCAAGCGCAACCCCGCCACCGTGCCTGGGTTGTTGATATGAGACTTGTGCGGTGATCGTTGGGATCTCTTGGGGGGCTTCTCGCGGGACTCTTGGAGGCAGTTTCGAAGCCTCTTGGGGGCCGTTTTGATGCCGTTTTGGAGCCTCTTGGGGGCCTATCGGGGCCTCTTGTGGGCGTCTTGGGGGCCTCTTGGGGCCTCTTGGGGCCTTCTGGGGCCGTCTTGGGGCGGAAGGCTCGGATTGTCGGTTCGGGCTCCCCCTCTTGGGCACCTCTTGGGGCCGTCTTGGGGCCCTCTTGGGCTGTCTTGGGGGCCTCTTGGGCCGTCTTGGTGCCCTCTTGGGCCGACTTGGGCGCCTCTTGGGGGCTTCTTGGGGCGGTCTTGGGGTGCTCTGGGACCGTCTTCAACGCCGTGAAGGCCGACAAGTAGTATATGATCTATATGTACGTTTTCCCATAGGAATTTGACGATTTTCGGCGCTTCGGCCCTTCTGAGGACTGCTCTTGGAGGCCTCTTGGGCCGTCCTGGAGGCCTCTAGGCTCGTCTTGGGGCCATCTTGGGCGTCTGGGGGCGCTCGTTTGGCGCCTCGTTGCTCTCGTGAGCCGTCTTGGAGGAGTCTTGGGGCCTTCTTGGCCCGTCTTGATCCCCTTTTGGGCCCAAAAGAGCCCCGTGACGCGCTCGTCGTGGGCCCGGGGGGGGGGTCGAATCTCCGGTTTGGGGTCCCAGGGGGGGGGGTAGGGGGGGGAACTATCTCACACGCCTAGAGACCCACAAGGGGTCGGCGGATTCAGGATGAGAAGCCGGTCCCGGGGAAAGGGTCGGGGTTTCCAGGGACCCCGTATTTGAAAACATCAGGGCGTCGCATGTCTGTGAAGATCGAGGTCGGCTCCGGGAGGGCACCCTCGTGTTTTTCGTATCCGCTAGATGTTCTCGTGCAGCCTGGGGGTATCCCTGGATGGTCTGCTTGTTCTGGCCGGCGGAGGGTCTCATGTTCTTGAGGGATGTTCTTCTGGCCTGGGTCCGATAATACACTTTCGGAAGTCCGCGCGGGTTTGTTTTGGATCGGCGCCTGGGGCCCCCTGGCGGCGCCTCCGGCGCCGCCCCTGGCGCGCACCGCGCGCCAGGGAGGGGGTCCAGCGCCGAGCCAAGAGATCCGCGCGGACCCCCGAAAGTTTATGTTGTTTGTTTCGTCCTCCAGGTGCTCTGTCTTGGGCATCTTGGGGCCGACTTCGGGCCAGCTCGGGCAATCTCGGGTGATCTCGGGGGCTATCTTCATGCCTCCAGGGCCCATGGCCGCCTGTGCCCCTGGCAGCGCGGTGACGTCCAAAGCGAGTCCTGGGGTAACCTAGAGCCCCGAATTTGAGGGACATCCCCCCTGGTGGCTGTTGTTAGGGGGCACTGGTGGAAATTCTTGACGCTTCGCGTGCCCCCACCCGTCGCGACGGTTCGCTGGGGCCGTCAGAGATTCTCCCCGCTGGACTGCGTCACCAGTCAGTCTGTCCCTACCCGTCAGACTCCTTGGATAGACGTCCCGCTCGGAATCGTTCCCCACACGTTCGTTCTCGTTCTGTTGGGAACGCTTTGCGCGCCATTTTGGCTGCGCTCGGCTTTCCTCGGTGGCTGTACTCAGACTCCCTGGATGTGCCGTTGCATGTTCCTTTCAGGGGCTGCCCTGCAGACTCCCTGGATCTGCACGCTCTTGGCTCCGACGCCCTGTGTCGCTGCTGCTTGCCGCCTGACCGCGGCCCCGTGCGCGCCCGCCCCCTTGTCGCGGCCGCAGCCCGACCGTGACCGCCCGCCGCTGGCGCTTCCGCCTGCGGCTGTTGAAAAATTTTAAAAAGTGCCCCCACCAGCCCAGCCTCGTGAACACACACCGGTGGTCTGCCTCTACTGGATGGCGCTCTGACGCGGATCAGCCACACCTCAGCTTCAGTGAGCCTTGGTGAGTCGGGCCTCCTTCGCCGCACCATCGTATGCTCGTGGAGCTGCAGTGAGTCTGAGTTAGTTGCTCTCGCTCGCGCTCCCCCCCCTTTTTCCGAGGTCTTGGGCGGCCTGGATCTGTGTGCATACACGTGGGCTCCGCCTGGTTATTGGCCACTCGGACTCGCGTTCTGCCCGCGGTTTTTACAGTGCCTTGCTGTCCGTCTTGGCCTCGCTTCCGATTGCGGTTCGGCTGGAGCTTGGCGCCGCAAGGGCGACTTCTCCCCCCCGTTCCGTTGCCTGTTGCCGCGCCTTTTGCTTCCCCACCAGCCGGGCTGTCTGGGCCGGTCACCAGCAGACGGTGAAATGCGTCTCAATGAGGGGCATTTTGTCCCTGGCATGTGCATGTGCCGCTGCGTGCGTTGTCCGTTGGAGTCTGCGGCAATCTTGCGCCAATTATCTACGTACCGCGCCCCGGACGTTGTGTTCGCTCCATGTCCCTCGCCTTGGAGCCGCGGACCAAAGAAAATATCCCCACCGGCCAGTTTAGGTTGTCGGCTCTAATTCGTTGTTGTAAATTAGTAGGCCCGCGCCCCGGACTTACGACACGCCGTGTGCGCTGTCGCCCGCGGCCGCGACCCCCAAAAAGTATCCCCACCAACCCATCTAGACACGACCGGAGGCTTTCTTGAGGCCTCTTCGAGGCTATCGAGAGCCATGTTCGGCTACACACATACTAACACAAATTTCCGTCCAACGCGTTGGTGAGCACCAGTCGACGGCACACAGTAGCCGGGCCACGCGCAGGCTGAAGTGGCCCTCTTTGAGGTAGCGTGGCAAGGTCCGACGATCCAAACAGACCACACACACAGGCACACACACGCACACACACACACACACACACACACACACACACACACACCTAGCCAGGACCCCCACTCCCGACCTGACGGTCCTGGGCTGGCTGGGGGTTGGGAGTGGTTTTGGGGGGCAAAACCGCCGCCCCCCCCCACCCCAGTCAGGCCCCCTGGATCCCAAGGTCGGGAGTGGGGGGTCCTGGCTGGGGGCGGGGGTGGGCTGTGCTGTCCTGAAGGAGCAGCAGGAACCCCAGGCCAGCCGCGGGGGCGCGGAGCTGGTCTCGACGGCGCGGCGCGAGGGCGCGCAGATCGTCGCGCGCCGCGGTGCGCGACGCGCGCCGCGCGCACGCCGAGCAAGAAGTTGGCCTTCCAGTGGATGGCCATCGAGAACCCCTCGGCGCCCCATGGGCCCGCAGAGCCTCCTCCTCCTCCTCCTCCTCCTCCTCCTCCTCCTCCTCCTCTTCCTCCTCCTCTTCATGGGCTCGGCGTCGACGAAGGGTGACCCCGAGACCTCCTGCGGCAGGCTTCCCTACCGCGCGCCCCTGCCGTAGGGAATGGAGCGGGAAAGGGGGGGAGGAGAATTGCCCGCGCGCGGTGCTCCTCAGCGCCTTCCCCGCGCGCGCCAGCCGCGGCGCGGCGCGGAGTGCCGGCCCAGGACCTGGCCTTGCGAGGCTGGAAGTTGGGCGACGACCTGGAGGTCGCCATCTGCGACCAGGAGCGCGCGGCCGCGCCCGAGACCGACAGAAAATCGACGACGGCGACGGCGACGGCAGAGAAACGGACGACGTCGCTGTCGTCGCCGACGGCGACAGCAAGAACGACGACGGTGACGACGACGACGACGACGACGACGACGACGACGACGACGACGACGACGACGACGACGACGACGGCCCCGACGGCCGACGGCCGAAGGCCGGCGGCTGGCGCAGCGTCCGACGAGGAGGGGGCGGTGCCGATGCCGGTGCCCGAGCTCTGTCGCCGCTGGTCGCCAATGGGTGGATTCGTCTCGTCCTCGTCCTCCACTCCCTCCTCCTCCTCCTCCTCCTCCTCCTCCTCTTCATCCTCCTCCTCCTCCTCCTCCTCCTCCTCCTCCACTTCCTCCTCCTCCTCCTCCTCCTCCTCCTCTTCATCCCTCCTCCTCCTCCTCCTCCTCCACCTCCTCCTCCTCCTCCTCATCCACTTCCTCCTCCTCCCCCTCCTCCTCTTCATCCTCCTCCTCCTCCTCCTCCTCCTCCTCCTCCTCCTCCTCCCCCTCGGACCCTGGTCGGAGCAACCCTGGGAGCGACTCGGGGAGGGTAGCATTGAGTCGGGAGTGTCCTTCTACACGAGGATGATGATGTTCCAACCTACTTTTTAGCCTTGATCACCAGAAAGAAGATCGAGCGCCAGCAAAAATGCCGAAACGCGAGGGTTTTCACGTGTCGGGCCCTGGGAGACACTCGCCCGACACTGTTTCGACACTCTTTTGACACTTTTCCGGGTACTCGAAATTATTTCTGGAATGTGGTCCTTAAGTAGGATGGGAACAACATAACACGTCACGAGGAATGTTCAACAATAAAACAAAAGAATATGCGGGGACGATGTTTCATTAGTTTCTGACTATTGGGGAGCATGTTTTGAATATCCTTCATTTCTCGTCCAAGCTCCGCCTGTAGGGGGACATGCCCGACCTAATGATAGCAGTATCGGTAAGTTCTTGTTCTTCCAGACAGGTTGACAGGGGGGACGGGGGCGAGTGGAGTCGGAGACGAGGAGGAGGGGTGCGTTGGAGGTGAAGGCTCAACCCACTGCCTGCACCGTCGTTGTTCTAGTTACGTCGGCTGTTCCGTGCAGTGCAGTCTGCCCTGCAGTGCGCTTCTAGGAAGCAGCGTGCCACGTGCCCCCCAGGGGCAAAGAGGGTGGCTACAGGGGAGGAGGAGGATGACGACGACAACGACGACGAGGAGGACGAGAAGATGAGGCCAGAGGTGTTGAGGGGAGGCTCACGTGGATGTGAAGTTAGACGAAGGGGAAGAGGCGAAGGAGGAGGAAGCGGAGGAGGCTGAGGAGTTTGAGGAGGGGAACAGGAGCAGGAGGAGGATCAGGAGCAGAAGGCTGAGGAGAAGAAGAAAGCTAGAGCGGAGTCAACTTGCTCGTTGTTCTGCCTTCCGCCCTCACGTTACCCGACATCACCCAGAAGTTGCAAGGGCATTCGAAGGAGACGTCGGCGGAACATATGGTGTCGAGCATCGTAACACATAGGGTGTGGAAGGTATCTGGCTCATGATGTATTTCGGACAATTTCGACGCGCCCTATACTATGATAGAGAACAATGCAGCATGTCTTGCGCTTTTCCTCTGAGATTCCGAATTCGTCGCTCGCTGCCAGCACCACCACAAAGGGATGTGTTTTGAATTGGCCAGCTGCTCAATATCCCGTTTGGCACTCGTCGCAACGTGTTGGCCGCAAGGAGGTGCGCCCTCCCTCGAGCAACTCTCGACCCGTTACGTTGCAGGCCCGCTTTGTCTACGTGAGGCGCTCCAGAAAGGGCCTCGCCTTCGAGGAAAGCAAGGCGTTGAAGCCGCTTCCTTGGCGGAAGACTGGCGGAAGCCGGCGAAAACAGAACGCGGGCATCCTTTTGGGGAGCAGGTGTCCCAGACACGCCGTATGTGTGTGTATAGTTTTTTGCTGCACAGGTGTGCACGTGTATGTATGCACGTATGTATGTATGTACCTATGTGTGCATGCATGTATGTAGGTAGGCAGGCAGGTAGGTAGGTAGGTAGGTAGGTATGCATGTATGTAGATAAAGATATGTGTACACAAGGTGTTGCCGGCCTGCTTCGCTTCCCCTTTGCATTCTTGGCTGCATTGTGCCGGCGAGTCGCGCCGCGACTGATTATCGACAGCACCGCGGTGTGTGTTCGGCAATGGGGGCCCATGGGGCACACCGGGCTGATAGGACCCATGGGCTCCTCTGGGTCAGAGGTCTGAAGAGCTTTCCGCCGCCATCGGGGCCCAGAAGCTCGGAGCGGGCAGCGAGGCTCCTGGAGATCATGAGGTTCTGGGAGCCCGCAGCCGTACTTGAGTTCAGAGGGTTCTTCGGGTTGATGAGTTCATTGGCCGTGGAGGCTCGTAGGGTCCGTGGCCTCACAGGATCCACTGGCTCTTGGGCCCCATAGAGCGGATCGGCTCATCGGAGTTGTGAGGTGCATGGGGCGCATAGGCTCGCAAGGTTCCGAACGGGTTGCAGGGGTCATAAGGCTCATATGGCCGATGGGGTTCACAGGGCTCGTAGGGCGCTGGAGGCTCTTAGGGGCCGCGCGGGCCGTGGGGCCCATGAGGCCGACGGGGCTCATGGGGCTCGTGGGCCTCCTGAGGCCCAAAAGCGACACAGGGCCCTCAGGGCTCACAGGGCCCGCAGGGCTCATAGGGCTCGTCGGGCTCATTGGTATCATTGGGCCCATGTGGCCCATGGAGCCCATAGGGTTTGTAGGGCTCATAGGGCTCGTAGGGCTCATACGGCTTACAAGGCTTCAATGTCTCATAGGCTTACAGGCGACAATGGGCCCATTGGGCTCAGATTACTCGCAGGTCCCGTGGAGCTCGTAGGGCCCACGGGGATCGGAGGGGCCACAGAGCGCATGGGGCTGATAGGGCTCACAAGAGCCATAGGGCCCGTGGGGCTCATAGTGGCCATTCGAGCTCATGGGGCTCGTAGGGCCCATGGGGGGTAATACGGCTCGTGGGGCCCATTGGGCTCATAGGGTTCGTTGCGCTCATGGGGCTCGGCGTGTGGGGTCTCACAGGGCTCGTAGGCCTCGTATGGCCCGTGGGGCGCGTCTGAGGATCGTTCTTCTTGTTTGGCTGGCGAGTTTGCTGCCGCGTGGAACGGCATGGAAGCAGAGCAGGCGGAGGGGAGAAAAGGAGAGATGGGAAAGGAAGAAGAAGTGGTCATAGGGTTCGTATGCCTGATAGGGCTGAGGAACTCAGTTTGCGCATGGGCTCGTAAGGGTCGTGAGGCTCGTGGAGCTTACGCCAGAGGTGCCTCGGGGGGTTGGGAGGGCACCTGAGGCTCTTAGAGCTCATAGGGGTCGTAAGGGTGACAGGGTTGGGAGGGGTCGTATGGCCCAAAGAAGGATGACCGGGCTCATACGGGTTAGAAGGCGTATGAGGTCGTGAGGAGCATAGGGTCGTACGGCGCATTGGGCTCGTGAGCGCACGTGTTGCAGGGGGCTCGTAGGAGTCATAGGGCAGATGAGGCTGGTTTGGCTCTGAAGGTTCGTAGCGCTGACAGGGGTCGTAGGGTTCGCAAGGCTCGAAGGGCTCGTACGGTCGTCGGGCTCTCAGGTGTCGTAGGGCACAGGAATTCATTGGGTTCATGGGCCCGCAAAGCTCATGGGCCTCAGAGGGCTTTGGGGTGAGGCGTCTCGGGGGGGCTCGTGGAGCGGCGGCATAGGGATCGTAGGCCTCATAGGGCTCATAGGGCTCGAGCGGCTCACAGCGCCGCCTGAACCCATCTGACGGGGCTTTGTGGGCAGTTTCGCGGCCTTCTTGGGCTGTCTCGGGGCCTCCTTGAAAGCCAGGTGCGCTGCTCGTTCTGTGTGAGGGCGCGAGATCGCGCGCTCAGGGTTAGGGAGCGTCTTGATGACGGGTTTGAAAACATCTACTATTCAACCTCGCGAGAATTCATGAATGTGGCCTCTCAGGAGCTTCGTGGGTATCCTCTTGGGGTTCTTTTGGGCCGTCTGGCGGCCTTCCTGGACCGTCCCGTGACCCTCTTGAATCGTCTTGGGGGGACTGGGCCGTCTTGGGGCTTTCTTGGGGCCCTATTGGGCCTTCTTGGGGGCCTCCTGTGGCCTTCTTGGGGCTCTCTTGTGCCAGTGATGTGGAGGTTGACCAGTCTGTCTCTTCTCCGCACGTAAGCTCCGCGGAGTCGAGCAATATGAAAGAGGTCGTCTCGACCTCGCACACTCAGCTGATGTTATCAGGGAATCGCCGAGGCAAACATCTGATAACGTGCTGTCGCTGATAGCTCAAAAGGGGACCCCCCGAAATCATCGAGAGGAATGGCCACAACATCTATCATGCTGTATCTCCTCTCCAGCTGCTTATCTACTGCGTATCTAGCTGCACGTATATGGGCAAAACACACCCATCTTCACACTCGGGAGCCTCTTGGGACCCTCTGGGGCCTGTCTTGGGCCATCTTGGCGGCTTTGGGGCAGTCATGGGGCCTTTACGGGACTTTTTTGGCCGTCCTAGGGCGATCTGTGGGGTCTCTTGAGGCGTCGTGGACGCCGTGGGGACCAACGAAGCAAGTTTGTTGAACATGCACGTTTTCCTTAAGGGAATGACGCGATGTTTGCGTCTTGGGGGCCCTCTTGGGAGCCTCTTGGGACGTCTTGGGGGCCTCTTGGGCCGTCTTGAAACCACCTTGGGCCCTCTATGAGCGCTCATGTGCCGTTCTGGAGCGGCCTTGGACTGTTTCAGGGGGGCTCGCGGGACCGTCCGGGAAGCGACCCTGGGCCCGCTCGGGCGGCGTAGGATGGCCCAGAGGGCTGCCGAAACCGAGAATGCGAACTTCAACGCTGGTGGGAGCGCCCGGGGCCGAAGTTTTGTAGGGAGGGGTCCTTGTAAGAATATTCGAGAGGGAATACACATGTTCGCCAGCGTGGACCCGAGAGAGGTCACGTGTTTCTGGAGTTGGGGCTTCCGGGACGGGGCGCCCAGCCGCGCAGGTATACGCTCGCCCCCGCCCTCCCAGCCAGTCTCATCCCCGTCCCCCCAGGCGCCCGATTGGACGGGTATGGGGCGCTTGCGGGCCTCCTCCGTGTCTGGTGCTCCTTCCTTCCTTCCTTCTTCCTTCTCCTCCTCCTCCTCACCAGAGGAGAAGAAGGAAGAGGAGGGGAGAAGAAGGAACGAACAGAGGAAGGAAGCCGAGACGGGAAGAGAGCGGTTCCATTTCAGACCCTCTGAGGGCCGAACGCCCATTGCAAACCCTTTGAGGGCCGAAAGCGCCCCATACCCATCCAGTCTGGAGCTCCCCCCCACCCCCCCGCTCTGCTTCGCTACGCGGGAACAAGCAATGACACACACAACACACACACACACGCACACACACACATACGCACACACACACACACACACACACACACACACACACACACACACACACACACACACACACACACACACACACACACACGCACACGACTTTCGGAGGTCCGCGCGGATTCCTCGGAGCGGCGCTCGGCCCCCCCCCCCCCTCCTGGGGGCGCGGAGCGCGCCAGGGGCGGCGCCCGAGGCGCCGCCAGAGGGGGCCCCAGCGCCAATCCGAGAGCTCCGCGAGGGACTCCGAGAGTTGACGGTCACGTGATTCGTTTGTTCCCGCACCGCTGCGCGGGGAAATTGTTGGGCATGTCCTCTTCCTTCGTCCACGGGGAGCGCCACTCCGAGGCGGGAAGCTATACCTGACCACCGCCTGGAGGGTCAGTTTTCGGAGCCTCGGCAGGCGGTGGATGTGGACATGTTCGGGCCCCCGGGGGCCGAAGTATATCCATGTCCCCTATCCGCCGCCCGCTGGGGCACCAGGACGTCGGTTCCCAGGCGGCGGATCTGGATAAGTCCCGCCTCGCAGCCACGGCCAGGGCGGCCACAAGCTCGCCACCGCGCGCTTGAGCAGCTCCAAGTTCTTCCCGCACGGCTTCGACGGAAGGCTGGCGCTCCAGAGCTCTCTTGGGCCTCTGGCTTCCAGAAGGCGTTGCATCGCTCGGGCGTGTGCATTTTTTCTCTCTGTGAGGACCATCGAGGTGCAGCTTTAATCATTTTGGGGAAAAATGCGCACGAAACCGACAATTACACGGGGAATTGTGATTGTTTTCTATTCATTGTGTTGCCGATCGGCGCGGGCCCTCGCACCCCTCCTGCCCCCCCCTCCATGGAGTAGATCTTGGCTATTTTGGGTGTCTGTTTCGGGCAGGCGGAGTCTTCCCCAGAGTACGCATGGTTCCAAACAGCCGCATTAAGCACAGGTCCAGAGCCAGACCCCTCCCCCTCCCCCCCCTTCCGCCCAATGTCGAAACGCCGAATAAGAAAACGCTCACACTGATGTCTGAGCGATGGCAAACTTGAGGCTTCTGCTCAGACCCTTGCGACAACCCCTTGCCACCCATGGGCAGTTGACAGCAGGCGTTCCGGATTCCCAGGTTCCACTCGACTCTGGGCGCCTTCCTGCCTGACGTCCTCTTCCCTCATTTCCAGTGGGCGGTTGGAACCCCCATCTACGTTCAACGCCTTCCTGCGTCAAGTCTCCACACACCTCTTCCGACCGAGTTGCACCGGGTCCCGCCCCCCTCCGCCGTCGACCTAAGCATGTCGATTGCACGAGGTCGTGGAGGTACCCATGACAGGAATAGTATATCACGTTGGCTGCCTGGTGCCCGTGAATTTTCGGATGCCTCTTCGATTACCAAGGGGTTCAAAGGGACTGCGCAGAGCGAGGAGGCAAGGCTGTCGATTGGCCTCTCCGCGGTCTAGCCAGGAGAGCACAGGACCTGGTATGAGAGCTCTGAGGGGTCGAGCTCCGCGATGACCCAGGGCCGAAGGAGGAGGAGGAGGAGGAGGAGGAGGAGGAGGAGGAAGAGGGGGAGAATGAGGAGGAGAGGAGGAGGAGGAGGAGGAGGAGGGCGGAGGAGGAGGAGGAGGAGGAGGAGGGGGAGGAGGAGAGAGGAGGAGGAGGAGGAGGGAGGAGGAGGAGGAGGAGGAGGAGGGGGAGGAGGAGGAGGAGGAGGAGGGGGAGGGGAAGGAGGGGAAGGAGGGGGAGGGGAGGAAAGGGGGGGGGAGGAGGAGGAGGAGGAGGAGGAGAGGAGGAGGAGGAAGGAGGGAGAGGAGGAGGAGGAGGAGGAGGAGGAGGAGGAGGAGGAGGAGGAGGAGGAGGAGGCGGAGGCGGAGGAGGAGGCGGAGGCGGAGGCGGAGGCGGAGGCGGAGGCGGAGGCGGGGCGGAGCGGAGGCGGAGGAGGAGGGAGGCGGAGGAGGAGGAGGAGGAGAGGAGGAGGAGGAGGAGGAGGAGGAGGAGGAGGAGGAGGAGGAGGAGGAGGAGGAGGAGGAGGAGGAGGACGGGGAGGAGGGGGGCACAGCTCGGATCCAAGAGATCAGCGAGGAGCACCAAGAATTTATGTTTATTGCGTGTTTTCCTTCTTCGATTTGGACGCCCGAAATGGGTACGGAGAAAATGGGCACAATGCCCAACAACACATGTTGTCCCAAACCAACAGCGGCCGCCGTTGGGCAGGCGGCCTCCTGTCTCGAATCGACACAGACCGCGGCGGCTCGGACAGCGAGTCCTGTTCAAAATGAACCGGAACTGCTGTTGGGCATTGTACCCATTGTTTCCGTACCCATGTCGTACGTGCCGAGAGGAGGAGGAGGAAGCGGATGAGGAGGAGGAGGAGGAGGAGGATGGAGAAGAGGCAGGAGGGAGAAGAGGCAGGAGGGAGAAGAGGCAGGAGGGAGAAGGGGTAGTTTGGAGGCGCGGAGGAGCGAGGAAGACGAGGACAAGGATGCACAGGTATTGTTGGATGATCTGAAGAAGCAGGAGCGCTATTTAGCAGGGAGGAGCAGGAGGAAGAAGAGGAGGAGGACGAGCAAGATAATGAGGAGCAGGAGGTGGAGGGTCATATGACGATGATGGGAACCATCGTAAGCAGAAGCGGGAACACGAGCAGGAGGAGGACGCGTGTGAGAGAAAGAGAGAGAGAGAGAGCGAGAGAGAGAGAGAGACAGAGACAGAGAGGGAGGAACACGACGAGGGCGGCGATGAGGAGGGACGAAGGAGAAAGAGGAAGGACCAGGAGGAGGAGATGGGGCAACAGCAGCAGGAGCAGGAACACGAGCAGGAATGATGAGGAGGAAGGGCCTCCGCCTCCAGATCAAGGGCGACGTCAGACTTGCGCAGCTGCGCTCGGCCTTTGCTTCTAAGCACCAGGCCTCAACTCAGCCGCCATCTCCCCGAGCTCCCACGACCCGTCCCCAGACTTCCCCCAGGGCAGCATCGAGGACGCCATAATCAGCGCGTTGCGAGCAGGAGGAGGAGAAGGAGGAGGAGGAAGAGGAGGAGGAGAAGGAGGAGGAGGAGGAGGAGGAGGAGGAGGAGGAGTGGGAGGGGGAGGAGCAGGAGCAGGAGCAGGAGCAGGAGCAGGAGCAGGAGCAGGAGCAGGAGCAGGAGGAGGATGAGGAGGACCAGGAGGAGGAGGAGGAGGAGGAGGAGGAGGAGGATGAGAAGGAGGAGCAGGAGGAGGATGAGGAGGAGGAGCAGGAGGAGCAGGAGGAGCAGGAGGAGGAAGAGGCCCCGTCTTGGCCCGTCTTGGCCCGTGGAGGGCCAGGGGAGTCCACAAGGGGATTCCCCGCAGGGCCCGGGGAGGCCTCTCCGGCAGCAGACCATGGTAGCCTCGTGCAGTGGAGGCCCATGCCACGGAGGTCAGCGCAGAGTCGAGGAAGGAGCCGGTCTCTCGGGAAAACGTCCAGATCTCTGGGGACCAAGGAATTGACTGCGTGGTCGGAGGTCTGGTTCTCCACTTGGGAGTGGGCGACCCGCGATCCTGGCGGCGGGGGAAGCCGTCGGGTCTTCCGGGGTGGCCGCGTGCCCTGGGCATCACCGCCAGCACCAGCGAGGCACGGTGGAGGCCCCGTGCAAAGGCACACCCTGCTTGCCTCCAGGGTGCCCTGGGAGTTGTGGGTGTCGATGGTTTTGCGATGGAAGGCGTGCCGTTCCCGCACCAGACCTCGACGGACGCCCTGGGGTCTCAGGGTTGGGTTTGTTGTGGAAGGTGTCTTGTCTACTGGCCTCCACTGTATATTGAGTAGGGCCGAGGGTCAGGGACCGCCTTCCTCTGCAGGACCACCCAACATGCGACATCAAGGTGCTCAAACTCTTCGCCAGTTAAGCCGACGACGACGTGCAACATCCAACCGCTCGTTTATGTCCGTGTGCTGCATCAATTTCAGCTCGACCGAATGTGTTGGCTGCGCCCCTTGACGTCCGTTCGGGGTGTTCTGCAGACCTGACCCCCCGGACATACTCAAACTGTAGACCATCGTAACTCCGTCTTTAGAGCGCACTGCCGTCGATTACCGTGTGTGATCGACGAGATATCGCCGATTGAGCGTCGACCAGCATCGGTTGGCCCCGATTTGGTGTCGATCAGCGTCGATTCGCAGGGGCCAGCCAGATGGTGTGGGAGGCCGATGGGGTCTCCCCGCGTGGGCTCGAATCCCACAGGTGTCGATTTGCCATGGCGCTCGCCGCTCTCCGACCCAGGCAGCGAGAGACCTCGACGACCGCGGGCAGGCGCGCGGCTCCACGAGGAGGAAATGAGCCCCCCTGTGGGGATCGAGCCCACGACCATACGCTCCCACGAGTTGCCGCCGAGGGCTTCCTGGGGTGCTTGCCGCTCGCGGCCAGGAGGGGGGCGGCGAGCCCCGGGGGTGGCAGGGAGCGCGGGCAGGCCCTCGCGGCAGGCGCCGAGGCTCCGCGGGAGCCCCCCCGCGCCCGCCGAGCAGGGCTCTCCGAGCCCTCCCCGCGGGCAGCGACGGCCTCCCCGACGGCCCCGGGGGCCTCCCGAGAGGCCCCGCCGCCTGCCGCGAAGGCCCGCCCTGCCCCCTCCCCGGTGGGCTCGCCGCCGAGTCAGGGGGGCGGGGGGCCAGGACGGCCCAAAAGAGGACCCCGAGAGAGCGCAGCCAGGGGCCACACGGCGCACCAGCGCCCCCAAGAAGACGGCCCGAGGAGGCCCCCCGAGAGGCCCCCAGAGGGGCCCCCAGAGGCCCCAGAGAGACCCCCGAGAGGCCCCCAGGGGCGCCCCCAGGCAGCCTCCAAGAGGCAATGGTTTCGTCTGCTCCTCCCGGGGGCCCCGCGGCGGCGCACAGCCAGCCGGCGCCGCTCGCCCGTCACTCCCAACACTTCTCGCCGCGCCTTGCGGCCCTTCCGAGGGATGCGGGCAGCCCTCCCCCCTGGCGACGCGAGGGTCGCTCTTCAGGTTTTTCGCCTCCTTCTCGCGCCTCTTCCCCCTTCCCCCTTCCCCGTCCTCCTCCTCCTCCTCCTCCTCCTCCTCCTCCTCCTCCTCTTCCTCCTCTTCCTCACTCAAATAGGAGGGGGCGCCGCTATTTGGCCCAAGCGCCCGCGCGTACCTCTATAGTGTACGGAGCAATCAACATCGTTTTGCCGCCATGCTTTCTTTCGTGCAGCTTCCAACGCCCGCAACTCTCGTTGGTAGCGGAGCTGGGAGCCATCCCAGCTCGCGATCCACGGGGCGTGCGCTTAATGTTGTGCGGACGCACATTCGCACTTATCTTCGCCTCGGCACCGGTACCACCCTCCATTATTTGAGTAGCCTGTGCTTGTGGCTGTTCTGCAAGCCAACCGGCAGTTTGCCCTGAACGTCCGGTCCGGATGCGAGGGCACCAGCAGAAGGCGCAACCGCGATGAGGAACGACTCACCCACAGGAGCGCCACGACGTTCCTCGACCCATCGCAACCCCAGAGGCACTGGCCGCAGCTTCGCGTCGGGCATGACTACCAAGCTCCTCCCTGGGCTAGCGCCGTACTTAGGCACGGCTGCCATAGTGGCGGCTGTCCTTATGAGCGCTTCGCAGCACCCGAGTGGAACGCTGAAAGCTAACGCAGCAGTTTCACCGACTTCGGCTTAGACCAAGCTTGACGGCATCATCATGGGCGCCCCGTACTTCGGCATGGCGTTCGTCCCTGCGCACGGCTGAGCCCAAGGCGCCTCCGCAGCCATTGCCGTGGTGAGGTTTTATCGAGGAGGAGATCCATCTTGACGTTATGGGGCAGCGTCCTCGTGTTATTCGTGGCCGTCCTGTTCTGGCTCACCGGCATGGTGCCTGGTAGAGCTGGCCCACGGCGGCGGCGGCGGCCGCGGTGCGATCATTTCCCGCCAGCCGCCCTCATGGTCACACGAGCGCGAGTCCATATATCCCTTCCGCCATTGTGTACAGGACATTCTCGCTTGGATCGCGCTAGCCTCCGACATTGACAGCGCCCAGCAATGCGCTGCCGTCATCCTCAACCTCGGCGGGGCCGCTCGCGAGCTCGCGCGCTCCAGCAGCTTCACGGATATGACGGAGGGAGGCAGGATCCACGGCCAGCAAGAAGATGCCGTGACCTACCTCATCGCGAACCTCGCCACATAGATCGGTCCAATAGGCGAGGAGTCGCGCCTCCAGGCTACCCGCGAACGCTTCGAGTTCTCGAGGCGCCGCAACGAAACCACCGACGCTCTGGCGCGGCGGCTTCTTACGCTGCGATTCCGAGCTACGCGCAACGGTGGAGCTGCGATGTTTTGGTAAGGCTACAGCTGGCTGCTCCTCAGAGCGGTCGGCATCACAGCTGGCCAACCCATGGCGTTGCACCAGCCCCGCGGCAACCGATGCCCAGCCACTGGGTTCGATTTCAACAGTCTCACGACGATGCTCAGGCGCGTGGGTCATATCGCGGAACACACGCCGAACAATATCGCCAGCGCTCTCCGTGCGACGTGACCAACGACAACAGGAGCGACGCACCCAAGGTCTCGACACACGTGCCCCCGGCGCCGCCGAGCTCCCCTGCGCAGGAGGTGCCATGACGTGCGCCACTGGCCCGTCGCAGAGCGCCGTGCCGCCGCAGGCAGCCTATCCCGCCGCCGCGCGGGCGCCCGCGGACGGGTCCGACAGCGACAGCGGGGCCTCATGTCCGAGCTGAAAAACAAGAAAGTACCATTGAGCAGGGGACTCAAAGCTGAAATGCTAGAAAAGGTTCGGCGGAACTCAAAAAACGTTGTTCTTCCTTGACAACTCCACACTCCAATCAGAGGCTGCCCCGCAGGCGGAATGGAAGAAGACGGCAACCGAAGCCATGCTCAAATCAGAGGACCTATGGCAAGCAAAAAACGATAGGCCGATCTGCATACTCCCGCTCATATACAAGCTTTTCAGCCGACTCGTATACACTCGATTACAGCCCACACGAGACAAGCGGCACACCGACGACCAAGCAGGCTTCCGACTGGGACGCTCTTCGAGTAATTATTCGTTTGTCTTCAACATCGTCCGGGAGGATGTCCGGGCATGGAATCAACCATCATGGATAGCAGCGTTCGGCGCTTCAAAGGCGTTCGATTCGGTTGAACACAACAGCCCATGGGCGGCTTTGCTTGTGCAGGGAGTGGACGCAGGGTACATGAGAACATTGCGACGCGTTTACCACGGGCAGTAGGCATTAGGCTATAGTGCACACAGATGTGTCGAACCGCCAATTCAATCTGCTACGAGACACCGAAGAGGGCGACCCATTCAGCTCGTTGCTGTTCAATTCTGTCCTCGATTACATCATGGCCACGTTGGTCACGAGATGGCGGGGCAACTCGGGGTGCAGCTGGGGCGCACCGCGGAGTCCGACATGACAAACCTTCGTTTCGCAGACGATATGCGTTTGACGAGCCAGTCGCTACCGTGACTCATGGATGTGCTTGGCGATGCTATTGGAGCTACCAAACAACAGGGTCTTCTGTTACACTCGGACAAAACAGAAGTTCCCTCGAATTTCATCCGCCGGGTTGGGAGATGCAAAGGTCCAAACGTGGACGTCGGCGGCGTGAAATTTGTGATTATATCACACGCCAGGTTGGTCGAGTACGTCGGCCAAGTGGTCAGCTTTAGAGAGCCAGCGCAGACCGATGTAGACTACGGTAGCAAGGCAGCGTGGGAGACCTTCCCAGCTAACCGACAGGAGCTGACACGCAAACGTTGTCCATTCAAGCACCGATTCCGATTTTTGCAAGGCGCCGCCAGCCCCGCGGTGTTGCATGTCTCAGTTACGTGGACGTGGACACAGCCTCTTAAGCCACAGTTCCGCTGGGCTGAACAGAGAATGCTTCGCATGATTGCGAAGACACGCGGCGGCGTTTGCGACGAGCTCGTCGCATCTCAGGCGCCGGCGCTTATTTCTCGCAATGCCTGCGGCAATTTCTGTGCAATCGAATGCAAGCACGGCCGCTGCACATCAATCGAGCACAACCGACGATCTTGACATCGACAGCAATCCTCAAGTAGTGGCGAAGCGTCCTAGCTCGCCTGTAGGCCTACCAAAGAATGTTAGAAGAAGGTATCCGCGGAATGTTCTTAGACCGCTTCTGGCTGGAATTGACATATTTTTCTAACACATCGGGTTTATGTTCTAGGAACATGTCGTGGTAGGCCTATAGGAATGCTGGGACGTTTGGCCCCCGCTCAAAATCCACCACCCCGCCCAGAACACCCGCGCCAAGCGACGCCGATAGCGACAGCAACGCGGACAGTGAGAAGACTTGGGCCGATTTCATTCGACGGTCGACATACAGTCGGGGCGCTGAAGAAGAAACCCTGTGTCGGGGAGGGGCTCCGTGTTCCTTCATTGTTACCCGGCTTGCCTTAGGTTTCCCTTCGGTTTCCGATGGGAAAAGTCGAAGTTGAACTTATGGAAACAAGCGGCCCTGATTCCTTACTTAGGATTCTTTAGGGCAGCGCCCGGACTGCATCGCGCAGAACTTCTCATGCGACTGCACGACGTCAAGGGTTGGGCGACAGAGCAGCGCCGGTTACATTGGAGGCTCGCGGCGCAGGTAGCAGCGCGCCCCGTGGCAAGATGGACATAAGGAGCGGTGCAGTGGCATCCCAGGCGCCCGGCAAACCAAGCAGCTTATCGCAATTACGGTGGTCAACGCACCAACGGTGGGACGACGAGATCTGGACGTTTCTGGGCAAGTACGCGCGTGACGGCACCATGTTGGGCCATAAGCAGAAAGAAACACGGCGATACGAACGACGCCACTTGGCTCAACAGTGCGAAGCAGAATGCGACAAGGCAGAGTTTGGAGATCTACTACAGGAAACGAGGAGGAGGAGGATTTCCAGGATTTCCGCCATCGCGTAGTGGTACGCAGGCTTGCTGGCTCAGCAGTTTGGGTGCAGATCGCGAGCTGACCCGTCGAGGTACTCGCGTCTGGCCTTGGTGATCAAATGTGGGCGGCAAGGGGGTCCTATGCCCCTGAGCCGGGCCAGGCCTGAGGAGGAGGATGGAGGAGGAGGAGCCCCCAGGGGGCGACCTCGGTGCGGGGCGGCGCATCGGGCCCCCTGGAGCTGCAATCCGCCATGTCGTCGCTTGCGGCGCCGTGGCCCTGGGGCGTTGGTGCCCTGGCGGGCCTGGGGCGGCCCCCCGACTCCGCCGGGCGGTCCCCGTTGGGGGTCGGTCTGCCGTCTCAGGTCCCCCGGGGACCCGACGTTCTAGGGCCGCGTGGGTAACCCCCCTGGGCTGGCGCGGGCTGGTTCTCCAGTCCGCGTCGGCCTGCGCGGTGCCAACCTGCGCGGGGGCTGGCTCTGGCCACTGTTGGGGCCCGCCCCTGACGTCGGGGTGTCGGGCGTGGCCAGGGGGGTCGGATCTCTTTGAGAGCACGGCTCAAGACGTGCACCGCCTGGCCCCCCTTGGGCAAGGGGGCCTGTGGGGGCGGGCTTGGCTACCCATGTGCGGTAACACGCGCCGTGTGCCCCGCACGGTGACGCGGGGTAGCCTGTGCCCCCTGGTGCAGGAAGAGCCAGGGAGGCATGGGGGCTGGCCACCTTCGGTGGTCGGTGCTGCTCATCGAGCAGCACGTGTGAGGCCGGCGCCTCCTCTTTCCCCCCCCTCCTCCTCGCTCTCCTTCCCTCCTCCGGCCCCGTCGGCGGTGCGGCTCCTAGCTCTAGGGGGTCGCGGGGGGGAGGCGTTTGGCCCCCCCCTCCTTTCGAGGCGGTCTGGACTGAACCATTCCGCATGGCTGCGTCGAGGAGGGGGAGGAGGAGGAGGAGGAGGAGGAGGAGGAGGAGGAGGAGGAGGAGCAGGAGGAGAAGGAGGAGGAGGAGGAGGAGGAGATGGAGGAGGAGATGGAGGAGGAGGAGAAGGAGGAGGAGGGGTTTACACGAGTGCGACGTGAGCGTGCGTGCGCCTGGCTTCGCATTTTCTTCACGGGGGGCTGCGGCTCGACTCCTCCCGCCCAAAGCGGGCGCGGCCGCATGCGGCCGGTGGGGCCCGGACGGGCGCGCGCTCGCTCCCCCATCTCTCCCCGCCCTGCTGGTCCTCTCCCCTCCCCTCCCTTCCCGCCCTCCACTCCTCCCCCCCCCCCTCCCTTCCCGCCCCCTCCCTTCCCGCCCCTCCCTTCCCGCCCATCCCCCCCCCCCCCCCCCTCCCTTCCCGCCCCTCCCTCTCCCCCCTCCCCCCCCCCTCCCTCCCTCCCGCCCTCCACTCCTCCCCGGCTCCCACTCCTCCTCCACCCCCTCCCTCCTCGGGGCCAGATGCGACGGTCGTCGCGGCCGGTGTCCAGAGCCTCGCCAGCGAGGGCTGCAGTCTGGGCGCTGAAAAAGACACCCTTTTCGTGTGGGAGGGGCTCCGTGTTCCTTGGTTGTTTTGCAGTTTCCCTTAGGTGTTCCTTCAGTTTTCGATGGGGAATCGAAGTTATGGAAAAAGGGGCTTCGTCGAGGCCTATGGCAGGTTCGCGTCGTGTCGACCAGCGGCGACCCTAGCGCGTGCGTTTCAGGGTTGAACGCCGCCCGTGGCCCAGAACCGGCCCGTCGTTGAACGATCCGGCGTTGATGGATCGGCCGATCGTTAAAGTTTGAGCGATCCCCGCAGCGTCAGGACCAACGCCGGGGTCGTCACGACGCGAACTTGTCGTACATTCTATTTTAGGTGTTCCTTCGGCTTTTGATGGGGCATCTAAATTGGACTTTTGGAAAAAAAAGGGGCCTCGCTCCTTGCTTATCGTTCCTTAGGTCAACGCCCCAGCTGTACTCGTCTAGTCTGGAGAGAGCGAAAGGTACCGATACCGCCACTCCCCAGACCTCTCCTGGGGTGCGTTCTGAACAGGATTTGAAGGCGAATCCAGCGGTGGCGACGAGGGCTTCCCAAGAGGCCCAGAAAGGGGAAAACGGGCAGGGGGTAGAGGTGTGGGTGCCTTTTCCTCCTCCGATAATCGTCCAGCTTCTTGGCGTGCGATTGCAAGCAGCGGCATGAGCGCACGAAGGGGAGCACTGCCCATGGTTCTCCGCCGTCGTGGCGGGCCGCCGCGGCGCGTGCGAGCCTTCGGCGCCGTGCCATGGTACATCTGTAAGTCGGGCGTGTCCGTCTACAGGAGGGATATTCAAAAATAGTCTAAACATAGTCTGGGGACGATTCTTCTACTATGCTGGGTTATGTTTTGATCATTCTTCGAGCATGTTTCATGCTTCCTCCAAAAACCGCCTGCAGGAGGACACGCCCGACCTAATGCTACCTGTGTGCGCATTTGTTCCTGGCCCCACGCCAAGGTTGGCCTTGGAAAGTGCCGCGGTTACGGCAAAGAGAAAGGCGCTCAACCGGCAGGGCAGCAAGGAGGCGTTCGGTGGGCAGGGCAGCGTCTGGAGGAGGTGGGAGATGCGGTCAGCAACTTGGATCTGGTTCGGTAGGTTCGCGTCGTGTTGACGCGGCGACGATGCCGCCGCAGGCGTTCAAGTTTGAATGCCGCCAGAGGCCAAGAGTCGGCCAACATGGAACGTGCTGGCGATTGAAAGGCTGTCGATTGTCCACGATTGAACGATCCACACGGTGTCAGAAACCAACGCCAGGGTCCTCACGACACGAACCTGCCGTACCAACCGTGACGAAGGGGGCACTCATAATTGTGCCCTTGCGCTCGTCCACGAAAATGCTGATGGTCTTGACCCCAGGTTCCGTGTGTACGCAGAAAGGGAATTGCAGATCTGGACACGCCATCGACCTGTAAGCCCAAGTGTCGTTCGGCGCAGCATGTTCTTGACAATCGTAGCCCTTTAATTGGGCGATCCGAACGGTACGTGTAAAGGTTGCGATGTCGTAGATCGCGCGGCTCCTCCCTGTCTGCGAACACGGATGTTGATGGAGCGGGTTTGACTGGGATGTGTGACAGAAGGGCGGCGGAGGCAGCGCGGAGACAATTTGGGAGCAAGACATTTGTGAATATTGCAGCAGGAGTTCCCAAACAACATCCCAGCAGGCTTGATCTGACCCTGCAGCGGCACAGACGGGCAATGGTTGTCCGCCCTCTTTCCTGCACCCTGTGCTCTGTACTTTCTCTCTCACTCTCTCTTCTCTTCGTCTCTCCTCTTCCTGCTCCGTTCCGCTCTTCATCTCGCCTCTTGTTCTCGGGTCGACGTCGCCGGTACAACCCGCACGTGAGATTGGACCTAGCTGTTGTCCCAGAAAGCAGCGGCTTGACTGCTTGACGAGGTGTCGAAGGCACAGGAGCGATCCGCTCCCGACAGGCGATTGGAGAAGGCGAGAACGCGCGGGAGGGAGTCTCTCACCACCCACCAAGCCACCCCAACCCAACCCGAAGGCTTCGGTTTGCCTTCCATTTACAGTGTGGGGGGGTCGGGGAACATTGAAACAACAAATGGGACCCGTACATCCCCAAACACGAAATTCGGGTATTCGGGTTGGGTTGGGGTGGTGGTGGTGAGGAGGATGAGGAGGAGGAGGAGGAGGAGGAGGAGCAGGAGGAGGAGGAGGAGCAGGAGGAGGAGGAGGAGGAGGAGGAGGGGGGAGTAGGAGGGG
>CAUYUJ010007209.1:30000-48261 GCA_963575745.1 Prorocentrum cordatum | reverse complement strand
TGACAATCTTAAGAGCTGGGCCCTCCCAAAGGGCCAGTCCAGTGGGCATTGCCAGAGACTCATCGACACTAGAATTGAGGAGCTCAACATTACACGCGTAAAGCCATTAACGTTGTGTGTGCCAGGGCAGTCAAGGGTTCGGCGTCGACGGACGGACCTTAGGGTCCAAGTAAGACCTATGCACGAATTGCTTCACGAAGAGATGTACGATACATATGGGTCTCGGAACGAAATGCGACAAGCCTTGCAGAACACAGAGCAGCCCGCGATTTACCATCAACACAAAGTTGTGAGGGATTCGTCTGTGGATGACATCGTTTTGCCATGCGCTGTATATTTAGACTCTGCTCAGTTTGGGGGCGCCGCGGGCGCTGGGCGAACCAAATCACAGCTCGTGGTTTCGTTGATCAATTTGTTGACGAGGCGCCGACATGTTTCGAGAAGTTTCAGAAAACACCCCCAGTGTAAGTGCGGATGCCACGGACATTGCTCAACGTACCCACTGTTTGGTTTCATTCGTTGGTGCATCGATGCGCTCGCTGAGGGCGCGTGTCCAGATCGGCACGTCAGCGGGCGCGACTGGCTTCCAGAGGATGGGTCTCGCGGTGATTTGGCGGGCCAGCCTTTTGGGATAAAAGCAGCAATATTATACATCATGGCCGATTGGGAGGCCATCGCCAGTTCGTTCTGCGTTCCGCCCTGGTCCCACCATTCGCACCCGTGCCCTCTGCGCGACGCGTCCATCGACACCCTCCACGAATACAGGACCCGATTGTTTCCGATGGGGAGAGGATGGGGAGGGAAAAGATGAGGAGGAGGATGGCATGGAGGGAGGGGTGGGGGCGGGGGGGAAAGGCCCGTTCAGGGCCAGCCTGTCCTCCGGCAGGAAATGCCGCGAAATCCCGCGGGACCGCCCCTCCCCCTCCCGCCTTTTACCCCTCTCCCAGGTCTTAAACAATCTCAGCCTGGTTCGGTCATCGACGGCGCCGTGGGCCGTGCGCGAAGTCGGCGCGCACGACCGCGCGGCAGATCGGGCAAAGGTCTGGGTCTATCTCGCTTCGGAGGCCGATCGGGGCAAGCTGGTTTCAGGGACTGATTTGTATTTCAACAGGCGTGACGGTGGGAAGGGGCTCACAGTTTCACGGGAGTTGCCGTCTATCAACCATGCCAGCTCTGTGCTGGAGGTTGGAGACGTGCTCAGGCCACAGACGGGGCTTCCAGATATAGCTAGCTACGCAGTAATGCCAGCGCCTGGGTGGTATTATTTCTGGAGGCCTGCAAAGGCCACGCTGACGACAAGGCCAAATGATATGCTGGGTGCTCTTATCGGTGTGACAATATCAGGTTCCATGGCAGTTGATTTTTTGCACGCTGTCGCTTTGGGCGTCTTGGGTTCGATCATTCTGGAGACGGTTTGGAGAGCCGTCGATTCGGATTTCTTTTGTACGCATGATATGGCGAAGAGCATGCGAGAACAGATCGTATTCGACAAGATTATGGTGCATCTCGACAGCTGGCATGTTGAACAGAAGCGTCTTAAGCGGAACCCTGATCAGATAAAACCTCAATCCTTGGGGATTGTCGGATCTGCCTCGAGCCCTGCCCTCAAATCTAAAGGAGGGGAGTCCGTGTGGTTATTCGAGTGGTGTGCGACGTCTTTCTTGCCAGAGCATGCTCGGTATTTATCGAATGGGGCTGGATTGCTGGCGTCTGCGCGAGCTCTGTTCGATTGGAGCCAGTACCTTCGGACCTTGCCTGATGTGCCCAACTTGGATCAGCGCAGGAGACTCGAGGAGATGGCACTCCGACATTTGATGTTACTCGAGGGGGCGAAAGTGCCTCTCAAGCCGAAGCACCACCTGTTCTGGCACCTCACAGAGAGGACCTCGGGGACCAAACGCGCCAACCTCACCCGTCGCCGCGGCTGGATCGCGACAGAATTCTGGCTCTCACATCGGAGCTCGATCGAGCCGACCCTGGGAACACCCGTCGCCACGGCTGGGACCGCCTCTGAATTGCACAGTGCTCTTGCACTTCGGATGTCGCCCCTCGAGGCGGCTGGATCGCGTCGAAATTCTGGTCTCTCGGGGCGGTGGGCGGCGCCCAAGTCGGCCTGGGGAATGGCAGTTGTCGCCGCGGCTGTCTTCGGTTCGAAAGCTCGCGCTCTGCCCGCCTGCCGCCCCCGACCCATCCACCCCCAGCGGAGAGAGGGCAAAGCAAGGGGGTCAGTGGGTTTGGTTGTGGGGTTTGTCCGAACGTGCGGGTCCTCGCACTCGCGAAGACACCTGGGACCAGAGCGGGGGAGTCATCAACCTCTCCTCCTAATCGTCCTCCTCTCCCCTACTCCTCTCTTTCCACTCCTCCTCTTCACCTGCTCCTTCCCCCTTCTCCCACCCCCCTCTCCTCCTCTCCTCCCCTCCCCTCATCTTCCTCCACCTCCCCCCCCCCTCCCCACCTCCCCCCTCCCCCCCACCCCCCTCCCCCCCCCAGCCCCCCCCCCCCCCCCCCCCCCCCCCCCCCCCCCCACCAACCCCCCCCCCCCCACCCCCCCCACTCCCGCCCCCCCCCCCCCCCCCCCCCCCCCCCCAACCCACCCCAACAACCACACACCACCCCCCCCCCCCCCTCATCCCCGAAACAGGCGCTTCATCGCGCTTTTTCAATCACTCTCTCCCTTGCAGGAACAAAGAGCAAAAAACCCAACCAAAACAAAGAGTTTCGGACACCCAAAGCGGCTGTGTGCTACCTGGCAAGACGAGAGCTTGAATGGCATGCTCGGCCGTCTGGCAGAGTCGGCGAATGCCTCGCAGTACGAGAAAGGCGTTTTCGCACGCCTCGACTTGCAATTCCATTTGGGGGTTGGAGCCGCTCGATGTGAGATCTAAAAAAAAAGAAGAAGAAGAAGAAGAAGAAGAAGAACAGACCCCGATGTCCCCCTTCAAAGAAAATCTCCGATTGGCCACCGAAGCATCCTCCTCCCCCTCTCCACCCCCTCCCCCACTCCTCCTTCTCCCTCCTCCTCCCTCCTCATCCCTCCCCCTCTCTCTACCTCTTCTGATAAGTCCCCCCCCCCAGCCGCCCCCAAGGGCGCGGGGGCGCGGCCTGCTGCCGTCTAGGAGGTCGGGCTCGCCATGCATATTTCCCTGGCTGGAGGGCGATCAAGGGGCGCCGAGGAGGGGCAGGCGATGGAGAGGATGAGGATGAGGAGGGGGAGGAGGAGAGGGAGGGGGAGGGCGAGGAGGAGAAGGAGGGGGAGAAGGGGGAGGAGGAGGAGGAGGAGGAGGAGGAGGAGGAAAAGGAAAAGGAGGAGGAGGGGGAGGAGGTGGAGGAGAGGAGGACGAGGGGGAGGAGAGGGAGACCCCGAAGATCTCCGAAACGCTCCCAAAGCCAACCGTCGAAATGCTCTGGCCCAAGTTCAAGTTTGTCTGTGTTTCCCTGTGCTTCTCGGTGCGTTCAGCGCCATAATGGCGGAGCTTCCGCCCCAGCATGCGCGGTTACGTTTCGTGTGGCTGGTGCACTTCCTAGGGCATCCGTTCGAAGGCGTCCAACCCGAGGACATGTTCGACGGTGGAACCGTCGGCGGGAAGGCGAAATTCGGGACGAATGGTTTCGAAGGGCGCTGGAGCTTCTCGATCGATTCGGACGCGACCCAGCGGCCTCGAGATTTCGACGGCGACGACGGCCTCACCATCTCCTTAAGATTCGGCCACCTGGCGCCGTTCCCGACGGCACGCCCGACGCCTTGCCCGACGCCCTGCCCGACGCCATGCCCGACGTCGTCGCGCCCGACGACCCCGACGTCGACATGGGTTACACCGAGATCGACAGCTCGGAGCCCGACGACGGCATGGAGGTCGACTCGGCCTACTGGGTGTGGTTGTACACCCACGGGTGCAACGACTAGGATCCAGGGTCGCCTTGAGGGCTAGGAGGAGGAGAAGGAGGAGGAGAAGGAGAAGACGGAAGGGGGGGGGGAGAAAGAGGAGGAGGAGAAAGAGAAGGAGGAGGTGGCGAGGGAGGGGGGGGAGGATGGGCGGAGGAGGGAGGACCTCCTCCTCCCCCTCCTCCTCCTCTCCTTCTCTCCTCCTTCCCTCCTCCTTCCCCTCCCCCTCCCCACCCTCCTCCTCCTCGTTATTTTCCTCCTCTTCCTCCTCTTCCTCCTTCTCCTTTTTTTTTCTTCAGTCGTCGTTCTCCTCGTGATCCTGCCCCGCCGCCGCCAGGACGCGGCGCTGGGCCCCCCCGCAGCTGGCGGCCCTCCCGCCGTGAAGCGAATCGTCGGGCGCCAGCCCGTGGAGAGGGGCAGGTTCGAGGCTGCGGGAAGGAGGAAGGATGGGGAGGAGAAGGAGGAGAAGGGCGAGGAGGATAATGAGGAGGCTGGAGGAGGAGGAGGAGAAGGAGGAGAAGGAGGAGGAGGAGGAGAAGCTAGGAGGAGGAGGAGGAGGACTAGGAGGAGGGAGGAGGTTGCTGCTGCTGCTGCTGCTGCTTCTTCCCCCCCTCATCCTTCTCCTCCTCCTCCTCCTCTTCCTCCACCTCACCCTCCTCCTCATCCCCCTCCCCCTCCCCCTCCCCATCCTCCTCCTCCTCCTCATCCTCCTTCTCCTCCTTACCCTTCTCCTCCCCCTCCTCTGCGGAAGAAGCTTCCTCGCCCTCTCCTCCTGGCGGGTGAAGGGCGCGGCGCGCTGGCCCCGAGAGCGCTTGAGGAGGAGGAGGGGAGAAGCTCGGCGACCAACGAAACGCTGTTTGCCGACCGATGCGCTGCCGACTGTTCGGGCGAGTGCGAAATCGGAAGCGCATCGGTCGGCAATCTGCGATTCGTCGATCGCTGACCACTCCCCCCCCCCTGACCACTTTTGTTGCCCGCTGGAGGGAGCTCGCGAGCTCGGCGCGGGAGCAGAAGCCCGCGCTCTGTTCATCTATCGCGCCCCGCTCGTTTTACTGGCGGGAGCCGAAGGGCGAGGAGGAGGAGGAGGAGGGGGCTGGAGAAGGAGAAGGAGGAGGCGGAGAAGGATGGGGGCCCCTCATGCAGGAGGTCCTGCCCCGCTCCCTAGCGATCGGCTTGCGGTCTTTTCAGCAGCCGCCTAGGGCAGGAGGTCCTGATCGGCTTGCGGTCGTTTCAGCAGCCGCCGAGAGCAACGTCGGGAGGGCGCAAGCCAGCCGAAGGACGAATGAGAGAGTGGAGGAGGAAGTTGAGAGAGGAGAGTAGCATTCAATGTGTGTAACTGTGGGGGGAAAGGGGCGAGGAGGAACAGTGGCGGCCAGCCCTCAGACGGCGAACTCCCGGGGCGTCACCCACTCCCACCGCCAGGTCTTCACGGCGTCGGCTGCGGATTCACCAACTCCACTTCGCGACCCAGCTCGCAGCCTCCGCCGAGCGGGAGGGCTTGCGCTCGCGCTGGGCTGCGAAGGGAGTTGATGGGAATTCGCAGCCGATGCCGAGCCTCGTTCACACCGAACGAGTCGTTCGTGGGCCCAACCGAGACGCAGATCCAGCGCACCTCTAGGATGCAAATCCCGAGGTCTCAGTGCAGGAGCCTTCCGACGGAGCTCGTTACATCCCACCTGCCCCCCCCCTCCTCTTCCCGCCCCTAACGCCACCCCATTCGTTCCGACAGCAGGCGAATCCAAGCAGGGGGGATTTGATCACGAAACCTGTTGAGAGCGACCGTCTGGCAACTTCCACCAGTCGTAGTAGACCGCGTTCCAGGTCTTCACGTAGGTCCTGGTCTCCTCAAAGTACGACCACCTAATAACGGCACGCTCCCCTCCTCCTTCTCCTCCTCCTCCTCTGCCCTTCCTCCTCCTCCCCTTCCTCCCCCCCCTCCTCGCCCTTCTCCTCGCCCGCTCGTGTTCCCCCCCGATGAGGAGAAGGAGGGGGGCCCGCCCACCATGCCCCATTCTCGGCGCCGCCGCCACTGCACGTGATATTCGGGCTGGCCTGGTCGGCGCCCCCCATGAGGGGGGAGCTCCTTGTGATCGGCTGCCTCCTCGGGCTCCGAGACCTCGCCATCGTTGCGGCGCCTCCCGCGCCCTTGGCACCGCGCGCACTCGAGCCCCTGAGCCCAAATTGGGGCGCGCGGCGCAGGGCGGCGCGAGGCGCGGCAGCGGCGACGAGGGAGGGGGAGGGAGGGGGGGGGAGGGGGAGGGGGGAGGAGAGGAGGGGGTGGAGGGGGGGGAGGAGGAGGGAAGGACAAGAGGGGAGAAGAGAGCGAGGGAGGAGGAGCGGAAGGTGAGGAGGAGGGGGGGAGGGATGGGAGGAGGGGGAGGGGGGATCCCCCACAAGCTAGGGTGCACTCGCGTCATATATGACGTGCTACCCCCCCTCAGTATTTGATGGTTTAACTGGAGTGTGTTGCGAACTCGTGTTTCGAGCACTCCCCCTTATTTTGTCTTTACCTGGAGTGTGTTGCGAACTCTTGTTTCGAGCACTCCCCCCTTATTTTGGCGCGGGCGCCCCGCGACCCTGCTCTCCGTGTAGAGTGCTGGGCGGTCGCCTGTGCGACGAAGCCCGCGACTGGCACCTCCTTCGCCCCGAGTGATCGAAAAAAACCGAGGCGGGGGGGGGGGGTGGCGGAGAAACCTGCGCCAACGGAGAAGCCCGCGCCAAGCCCCTGCCAGCCTCCTCTACAACGCGAGCTGGTGTAAGCTCAATGAGCGCGCGCACGTGTACATTTGAGGTAAATGAGGTGCCCTCTCGACGTTGGAAAAAAGAGGGGGTGGGGTCGCGGGGCCCGCACCAATCGTGTACATATGTTTTAATGTGCTGTCTTCCGACGCCGTGCAGAAGTTCGAAGCGGCACGCTGTTGGCTCGAATTTGCTCGAGCGTTTGGCGCCTGTCGTTCATAACTGCGCGCAGCAGCTGGTGCAGTGGAGAAAATGTCACCACCATATGCCGACGCTATGCTATGCATTCCTACAGCATGCTATGATATGTCATGTTATGTTGTATATTATGTAGATGCTATTCTATGCACTCCTATGCTGATACTGATGTCTGCATATGTTGTACCAATCACATGCTACGCACTCCCATGCTGATTGTCATCATATGCTATACCGTGCTACACACACTATGCTATGATATGCTCATGCAATGATTTGCACATCATCTCCAGGCCGGAGGCACTTGAACACTTCAACCGCAAGCCGGAGGATTGTCAGCCAAATAGCTGCAACCGCAAGCTGTCAACCGCAACACTTCTTGGACCTCTGGGCCCTCGTTCCCCCCTCCTCCCTCCTCCCTGGGAGTTCGCGCCGCTCGACGGTCCCTCAGCCGAGGGGCCCCTGAGTGGGGGGGGCGAGGGGGGGCGGGGGCGGGGCCGCCGCCCTGGTCTTCCCCTGGTCGACCACCCAGAAGAACCGAGACATCAGCCAGTTCGACTCGTCGATCTTGGGCGGGCGGGGCTCCAGCGTGCCTGAAGCCACCTGGTTGCGGCGCACCTCCTCGGCCACGAAGGCCCGGGCTTCTTCGCGGGCTTCAAAGTCACTGAGGATCAAGCCGAGAAGCTGCAGCACCTGCCCAAGGCCGCGCCTATTCTCGTTCCAGCCGGTCGCGGTGGCGTCGTCCTTGCTGCGCGTCTCCATCCAACCGTCGATCCACATCCTGCTGCCGCGGGTCCCGTTCCCCTTGCAGCGCTCCACAATCGACCCCTTCTCCTGCCAGCCCAGCTGGTGGTGCATCTCCAGCGCTGCCGCTGCCTTCGCCACCGTCTCGGGGCCCTTGCCAGCCTTCTGCTGACGCAAGCCCGTCAACATTTGTTCGTCGCCACCTGGTCGCGGGCGCCTATGGGGGCACGCTTGCGAGGGCTGCCTGCCTCGAGCTTGACCCCCCCGTCGGCCCCCGCTCGGCCCTCCGCGTCGGCCTCGTCGGCCTTCGACGCGGGGGGCGCGGTCGCGATCGGGCTCTCGGACACGGGCGTGGCCGCGTAGGCCCCTTGTAAGGGTGCCATATGTGCGTGTGCGCGCAAGCAAGTGAATATATACCATATGAATGCACTACACGCAACCGTGCATATACTAGAACCGCGCGCGCTACGCGCGCGCTTAGGTGCTGGCTGGATCTGGAATCGCGGTGAACAAGTATGAACCCCAGGATGCCAGCAGAGAGGCTCCAATATACCAAAAGACACGACCTGCCAGGCATGCCCCTCCCCGCCGCGCCTTCCTCGGCCTGGCTGCCGAGGGGCTATTTTCTTGGAGGGCCCCGAAGGGCAACGCGAAGACATGCTGGATCTGTTTGTTTCTCTGACGGGCGACGACAATCAAGTTCCAGGAAGGCCCCCCGGGAACCTGGCTCATTTGACATACTGGAAAACCTCCTGCTCCGATGAGGGGCGACAAGAATCACGCTCCCAGAAGGCTCTCCGAAACCTGATGGTTGCGGCCCTGTGGGGGGCCATCGTGGAGGCCTCTGTTGGGCCTTGTCGGGGTGTCGAGGCTCATTCGGGAAGCCTCTTGGGGATCCTCGGCCCAGTGTTGAAGCCCTTTGGGGTATCGAGTCTCGAAGTAAACCTTCTTGCAAAGTGCGGGGGCTCTCGCGGACGCCGCTGGGCCGCCCCCGCACGACGGAAAGCGGAACAGACGACCAATTACAAAGCATGCAGAAGGATTGGAAATCACGGAATTCTCCTCATCGCGGCTCTCTCGTAGGGCATTTTGGGCCCTCCTTGGGGCATCCCGACTGCCTCGCGGGCAGCGTGGAAGCTTTGGCGGGCGTGCTGGGGCCGTTTTGGAAACCTGGTGGGCATCTTTACGGCCCTCTTGGCGTGTCCAGGCTCATTTGGAGAGCCGCCTTGAACCCTCTGGGCCGTATGTTTGGCTTATGATGCAGATTCGGTTAACAGCAATACGTCCTCCAATTCGAGACACTTGGAACTCAACTCCTCACAGAAGTCCTTGCTGTGAGCAAGGCGGTCAAATGAGATTGCGACTGGAAAGCTTATGGGCGAGTGCGAACTACATCTATATAGCTGGAATCAAACCGTGCAAACATACATGTCCCCCACCCTGCGTGCAATATTTCATTTCCACTCCCCTGGCTCCCTGGACAGCTCGACCCGCTTCGAAACAGAATGCGCCGGCATCCTCAACGACCAGAAACTCAAATCGTTGAACATCGGGGAACCACAAACCTTGGCGGGGTCTCAGTTCCCCTTGAAACGTGGACACCTGCACGAGCAAAGCTCCGATAACTGAAACAGGAACAAGGCGGAAGGTGCCCAAAAACAACACGGTGAAAGAGGATTACGAAATAGCGCGATACATGGTGGTTGTGTGGGCGGCGAGCCATCTGCCCAGAAGGCTGAGTCCAACCACTGCGGTCCAAAGCCGTCTACAATGACCTCTAACCACGTCGTCCTTCGAATTGTGACATGCTTCGAATCGCGAGATTCGGCGTCGATGTCGAAGCCGAGAGGTGCGACCGACACCACTGCGCTGAGATTATGACCAGCGTATATCTTCCCTGCAGAGCGGGCATCCAAATAAACCAGGGCGCCCTAACCACCGCAATATGCGCCCCTCGTGGATACCGCGCCCGCACTCGAGTCCTGCGAGAGAAAGATCGCGCAAGAACCAGCAGGTCGAAGTGCTCGGTTCTCTGATCAACCGCTAGCAAGTCAGTGAAACTCGCTCGGAAGGCGTGAACTTCTCCCGCGCGATGAAGGCGCCCAGACGGACAGCCGCAACCAGCATACGGGATCCCATCGCGTAACTTGGCGACGCCGAGTAGCACACCCAGCCGCTCTTACTTGTCACACGGGGCACCGAGGCCCAAAAGGAACTGTCCAGCTTAAGCTCGGTCGCCAGCTCGCGCCTCTTGTCCTCGAAGTGCGGGCGCCCCTGGAAAAGGTGGCGGACACTGGACAACGGGCAGCTGCACCACCTACAACATTTGTTCAAGCGCAATATTGTGTAAGTCTGGCAAGCACCGCTTCGATAAATCATGACACTCTGCGAGTCTTCAGTGGTCAAGCTTTCCTCAAACTTCTGATAAATCTTGCTACTGCTAAGATCGACATCGACATCTTCGGTACCTTCAACATCGCTACGTGTAATATGAACTGAACGCAGGCAGGCTACGCGAGCGACGGCACGCACTGCGTGGGCCCCGCCAGAGGCCCCTGTCCAAAACTTGTCGTGGGCATCTCGAACTTGGGCGGTCACACGAAGGACTCGAGGATCTGCTCCAGGAGGGGCCCGCTGACAAACTCCCCACTGAGCGTTATGGTCGACATACTCTAGGTTTATCTGGGCATAGTGGGCCCGCAGGGCCTTGCTCAAGAACTCGCTCGGGGTCAAGCTCTCGGAGCGCGCGGATTTCATAATCTGGAGGCACGGCGAATAAAGGGGATGTAGCTGCACTCTCTGGGCCCACCAGCGGCCTGCACACCGCCGCGTATTTGCGGCCCTCAAAACTGCGTGAAATAAGGCCCCAGGAGCCCAACGGGGAACTGGTTCGACTAGCGGGGTCGCCCATAGCCAGAAAGGCCTAACATAGGCCGCGGCTAGACGCTCGCGGACTGCAGCGGCCCCTGGGAACAACTTCAGCACCCCCACGGCCGCCTCGAGCTTCTTCCAGCCTCCTCGAGGCCGAGCCGGTTTTTCGGAGTCGGCGGGATCGCACATCACCCCCAGGTGCTCTATGTCGTTCTCCTTCCCCTCCTCCCAAAACTGGCGCTCCGACGCGTTCTCAACGAACCCCACGTCCTTATCAAAGGCTTGGGTTTTGTCTAAACCTTCAGCTAGATCAAGATCGGCACGATCTCCACCCGCCGTCAGGGAGCGGTCGCCCATGCACGCCGAGCCCTGGGCGGGCTCGGCGCGCCACGGGATCAACGTTGCAACCGTCGCCCCTGGAGCGCAGGAATCTCCTTGAGGCAAACTTTTTACCACCCACAACGGGGGCGATAGTTCATTCTGCACACAACACACTCTGGGTCCCTTCCACGCACAAAGACAGATACTGATAAGTGCTTCTGGGGCTCGCTCAGCTTGTAGTGCGGCTACTGCTACATAATGGTCTACGTTGTCGTAGGCTTTGCTGAGGTCCATCTCTAACCCCTTGGTGGCCCCCACAGAAAGCCATGCCGATATTGCGTGGCTGACGCTAACATCTGACTTACATGCATACGGGTTCTCGGCGGCCGTCGGCAGGGCGACTGCTAGAGCTGATAACCAACATCTCACTAGAGCTGACGCGACACTAATGGGACGCGACTCATGTTCGTCCTCCTTCGGGATCCCCACCACCCTCCACACGAAAATCTCCTTCAAGAGCCCGCGGTCGAGCTCCCCCTTGACCGACGCCGCGTGGGACGTGGTGTCGCACCAAAAGAAGTACAACTCATCAATGATGAAGGGGGCAACTTTCAACAACAGGCGGACCTCGGAGGCCTTCCACCCATCCATACCTTCTGCACCTTTACACTCATTGATGGCTGCTATGAACCCCGCTTTTGTTGGATACCAATTGTTGGGCTTGCTGCTCGTCGGGGTCGGCCTGCTGTCCGCTCTCGCTGCTGCTTCCCATCGTTTCCAAGTCGCTACTTTGCTCTCACTCTCGTACTGCTCGGGCTTCCAGACGGGTTCCCACTGCTCGAGTCCTATGATCCACTCGTTTGCGTCGACGCCCTCCATGCAAATGGCGCGCTGGTCCGTGGGCACGGCGCCGGCCCGAAAGGTGCGTCTCAGAGAGAGCGCATGTGCACTCAGGCTCTCGTCTGCGACGTTGAAGCGCGCGATGAAGGCCCTCGCGCCAGGCGGGGCGCCGCGAACGACCACCTCCACGGTCGTTGCTCTGGCCAGCTCCTGCATGATTTTCCACGTCTCGGCGTGGCCGTTCGTCTCGGCGAAGCAATCACCCAAGGCCGCGACCTTCGACGGGTTGCTCGGCGGGCTTCCGTCAATGATGCCAACGATCACCAAGCCAATCTCGGCGCTTTGGGCGTCGATAATGCGGGCCCCAAATGGATCACTTAGGCCCCTCTCTCTAGCGTCACTTTCGTCAGCGCACAGCCTTCGCAAGAACTCCGCGGGCACAGCGGGGCCGCACGAGCTATGCCGCTCTTCGCGCAACCCATTCCCTCGAGGACTCAGGTGGTCACCGTGCTGCTGCGCAACAAGGAGTGCACCGCATACTTTGCACCATATCTTGAGCCATTGCAGCTCTTGAGCCAACGTGGCTACAGCCAACCCGTATAGTAAGGATGCGTGGTAAGGATGCGAGGACCATGGAGGGCCACGCTGGCGCTTTTCGGACGAGGCTGGCCAGCGAGAGTCGCCGAGGACGGGCCGAAGGTGCAAGGGTGCAAAGGTGCCTTTGGGAAGGTTGCGCATCCTTACTATGCGGGTTGACTGTGCGGATTGAGCACTCTTGGCCAGTTTGGGCGTTGTTGTTCCCGATGTGCCGCCTTAGGGCGCGCGCTGGGGCCCTCGTGCACGCCACGCGTGCCGTCTATTAGCGTTGGAAAGCGGAGCAGGTGGCCTCGCGAACATCGATGGAGAACCAATGGGGCTGTGTCGGAAAACACCTTGAATGCTGGACCGTCTTGGATGCCTCGTGGGCCGCATCGTAGCGATGGTGGGCGTGCTGGGGCCGTTTGGGGGCCCTGTGGGCCTCTTTTAAGGACCCCCCCTTGCGACGCGTCCAAGCTCGTCTGGTCAGCCACCTGTGGAGAAACGGTGCGGACCAGGCATGCGAGCCCTGGCACCTGCGCGTCGCGCGGGGTCACAAAACGCGTGAGGAGTGAGCCGAAATAGTGAGCCCGTCATGCGGACCCTGGCACTGGAGCCAACGGTGGAGCCCCCTACGGCGCCGCGAAACGCGTGAGCGGTGCGCCGACATGGTGTGCAGAGGCATGCGGGTCCTGGCACTTGAGCCTGAGGTGGGGCCTCATTTGGGGGCTCGAAACGCGCGAAATGTGCGCCGAAACGGCGTGGAGAAGGCATGCGGGCCATGCCACTGGAGCCTTAGGTGGAGCTCCCTGTGGGGCCACGAAACATGTGATGGATGCGCGGGGCATGCGCCCGGCGCGGGCGCAACCGCTGGGGCCTTCGGTAGAGCTCCCAATGGAGCCATGAAGCGTGCGAGGGGTGCGTTGAACAGACTTGCTACTATCGTGTTTGAACACCAATAAGCAGGCTGTTGTGGTGATCAATTAAGATGCAAGTAGGGAGAGGAAGGTAGGTTCACTATGGGTCACCGTACCTGGAATCGCATACAAGCGTTTTCCTGGCCAGCCTGCATGGTTCTGCGTTTAGAGAGCGCCCCGTATTTCCCGATGCCAGCTGACTCAAATACATGGGCGGTTGAAGACAATTGCTTGGCGAAACCAACCCGGCGCTGATCAAGCAGCCGCCTCCAATCCCAAGCCCATTTACGTACATGAACCGGGGGGGGGGAGGGACAGAAAAGTACGCATCACTTCCGAGGGGCGGCAGTACAACGAACCGAATTACAAGCAACAGAGTATGTGAGCAACCTTATTACAAAAGTTCACCAGATATGCTGACGCTTTTTCGGAGTGGAACGTGCCGTCCTCATCTGTTCCTGCAATTTACGCGCGCGGTTGCTGCGTATACGAACACGCGCCGCGTCCCTGACATCATCCCAGCCCAAGAGGTCCAAAGCACAGCTAGTGTACAATAGCCGGGAAACGCTTGCCGTAACAGGATCCAAAAGCACAGAGGTCCCAATCGACGACGTCAGATTTTTCATCCACGACTGGAGAGAGGGTGGAGCCACAACGTGGAGCCCTGGGGTTCTCGATGACGACGGGAACGGTGTGAGCGGCAAGCTGGAGAAAAAGACTGGCGGCCCACTGGGCTTGAGCGGTGCCCAACTGCACTGTATCCTGATCCTTCTCAGACAGCCCTGGCAGCCCCAAGATGCAATTACGAGATCTGATCGGCCCCGGCCACCCGCCAGGATGAGGACTGCGCCTCGCGCGAAACCACGAGGTGCACGCGAGGCCGATCCAAACGAACTTGAACCCTCGCCCAGCGGCCCCGAGCAAGAACTTGAAAACGTCAGGGCGGGCAGCGTCCGCAAAGGCGGAGTCGGAATACTCATATGGTCGCCTAGCCGCAGATATCCTGCGGGCCCCGGCCATCAACTCAATACCAGCCGAGTTAGGGAACCTAGAGACTCTGGGGCGCTGCAGAAGACCTCCACGAGGGCCCCAGTCATCTAAAGGCTGCAACGTTGCTACTTCACTGGCCAGGACGGGCGCGCACGCCCGGAGAAGAAGTCCTCGAGCCCGACCCACTGGGCCCCGCCGTGAGCCCGGGCGGCCGGCGACAGCGCTGATAACAGTTGCTGGACCAGCCCTGGCTTTGCATACCGCTTGACGCTGCTGTCCTGGCTCCAGCGTCCTCTCGCATTGACCTCGGCGAGGGTGCGACGGGCGGTCGACGCGCCCTCGCTTGCCCCGCCGCGGCGGAGCTAGTGCAAGGTCGCGTTGTGGAGGTCCTGCGCCTCCGTGACCTTGCGAAACAGCACGGTCACGTTGACGGCCGACGAGGCGAACGGAGCGGCGCGCCCAGAGCGACCGCGGGCATGCCGAGCGAGGAGGGGGCCAAACCACTGCGGGTCGTCGAGGGGCACCGCCTCGTTGGACGCGCCCGTCTCGGTGAGCGCCCGCGCCCGTTCACCCCCGTCGGCCAGCGGGGCCAGGGGGCCCACCTCGGTCGGCGCCAGGGGCAGCGCCCACGTCGCCATGGCTCCACCAGTTCGCGCGGGCCGAAGGAAGTCCTTCACCAGAACCTTCCTCAGCGCCCCTGGGCGGATGAACGTTCTGAACATCGCCATCGCCTGGGGCGCCGCATCCCGCTCCGCCTGCGAGAGCAAACCCGAGATCGCCGAGGCAGCGACTTCTCGGGGGATGGGGGCCCTCCACCTTGGCGGCACCTTCTTCGCGTGCCCCATGCAGGTCGCGTTGCGCCCGAGGCAGGGCCCTCGGCTCCGCGGCTCTCGGCAGAGCGTCCTTGATGGCCGCGACGAGGTAGTCGGCCTCGGCCTCGGTGCAGCCCGACTCCAGGAACGCATCTAGCATCGACGGCACCTGCGCCTCGACCTCCTCGAGGTCTTTCGCGGGCTGGCCCACGAACTCGAGGAACGCGTCGTCGTACTTCCGGCTGGAGAGCCTGGCCGCGGGCCCGACGGCGGCCCGCTGGCAAGCGGAGGGATTCGTGGTCAATGCCTGCGAGGTCCGCTAGGCTGCCAAGTCCCCCTGTAGCCGAGGGCGGAGGGCGCTGCGGCCGGGAGCGGCAGCGGGGCGGCACATCGGAGCTGGCGCTGCCGCCGGCCTCCGCCTCAGCACGGGCGGCTGGGCTAGCCGAGCAGCAGGGGTCTTCCGCGCCGCGCGGCGGGCCTCCCTGACTCTGGGGGCGCGTGCGAGGCTGTCCCCGGGTCAGGGCGCAGCCCCTCCAGCCGCGCTGAGACAGCCGAATATAGGGCCCGCAAGGCGCCCGAGCGGGGCGCCGCTCCCAGATCCGGCTCGGCGAGTCTGCAGGGCTCACCTCCGAAGCAACCCAGCGGCAACGAGCCGAAATTCTACAGGCGATGGGCAGCGCAGCGACCCGTCGGCAGATCTGAAGAAGGCCGCGCGACGTGGCTCCCCCCCTGGCCAGCGCAAGCACAACCCCAACGTTATCAATCAGATACAGCCCTCTGGTGGCGTGACGACGCGGATCTCTGGCGTCATGACGACGGGCCCACGCGGCAGCACGGCCCTCTTTGAAACCAAGATGTTCCGAGAGCCTGAACGGCGCGGCAAACGCAAAACGAAGACGGGCATCAACAAAAACCCGAGGGGGCCTCAGAACATCCAACGGCATGCTTCCACCCGCGACCCGACGGATTACCCCGAGCAGTGTGCGGCACGGTGATTTCGCCCAAACCATCAAGGGCTCTGGCACGGGGCGCCCACTCCGAAGGCTCAAGACGGCGATATATCCACCTCTCCCTCCACCTTCCGGCCTGCGCCACCACGTCGCGAGAGATCTTAAAACTCACACCACCGAGGTGGAAGCATCAGTGGCCACGACCTCGCAAGCCCTTGGCAGCGACAGCGGCGACTGGAGATGAAGGCAGAGAACGGCCATCAACCAACATTCGTAGCGACAACTCCTCCACAGCACATCCGGCGTATCATACGAGGACCTCACAAACTCATGCACGGCTCGCATGACACAAAAGCCAGGACGATTAAAAAAAAACACGCAGCGACTTAGTGCCCCCAAATAACCTCGAGCTAACGGCCGCTGACATAGGGCCCCGAGGCGAGCCATAACAAAGCCTTACGCAAAACCAATGACTTCTTTAAGGTTCAACAGGTGCAGGGCTCCGTACCTCCGACATCAGCTCCCAAGACAACTCCCCTCGACGACGCTTCGGTGATGTCAAGCACGGCGAACCCCTCGGCCTCGAACTGGGCGACGATGCGATCCCGAGTCTCCAGAGCAGGCTCTGGCTCCAGGCCAAACACGTCAACGTTGTCGGATTATGGGGCATCGATCGGGCCCTTGACGATCGACGGAAGAGCCGCGATCCAATAGCCACCGTGGTCGACGGGTCGCCGGACCTCCGAACAACCTCAAGATGGAGCAGTTGGACAAATCAGAAGACCCAAGACCATCTCATCGGCAATGCCTGCGTCGCCGGGCAGACGAAGTCGCAGGCGTCGCCCAGACACTTCGCCGAGATACCTGCACGGAGAGCTTCGGCTCGGCTGACCTTTGGGAGGCAGAAGCGCTGGCATAGGACACCGATGTCGCCACGCTGATAGAACGCACACTGACTATCCGAACATGCACTGTGCAGCTGCCTGCCCTCTGGGACGCCAACCGAACTGAGGCTCTCTGCCGCGGCTATCTCGGTGAAATGGGGGAGCGTTTGAAGTGCTGGTTTGCTGCGCGACAATCTAAAACAAGTCTGATCTTGCCAATCTTCTCTGACGCGAAGAAGGGGGTGACAGACGCCTTCCTAACGGCGGTGGCCGCGAGGACATTGCAGCTCGAGAACAGCCCCCCAAACTGCGCATACAAGGCCCGATCATTTTCCAACACTACGTCCATATAGGTTCGGGCCGGGACCCCCTCTCGTCGAGCCTGACAAACCTCGGGCTCAGCCAAAGAGGCTTTCAACATGAGCCAGGACGCGCGCGGTATCAGGGTCGAGAACGCCCTGAAGGCTGATGGGCTGTCGCCCTGCGGGGGGGAAAGAGAGGGCGCCGGCGCGGTGGGGAAAGACCGAAGTGACCGAGCCCCGATAGTCGAGGCGGGGCCCCAGAAGCTCACCAGCAGCTATACGGGGACCCATATTCAACAAGTCGGGAAAAACTTGTGGGGCCGAGCGAGCAGTGCGGAGCAACCTCCGCTGTGCCTGTCTCTGTGCCACGGTGGGCGCGCATGCCGACAAGCGCTCGCAACCGCGCAGCGCGTTGAGGCCCGTCAGCGAGTCGTTCACGTCACTCAGCGCGCCCCGACGGATGCATCTCCTTCGTTGCCAAGAACGGGCGCGACCAGAGCCGCCAAAAACGGCCTCCTGCCAGTCAAGCAGCGGGAGGAGAAAGAGGTCGATCGAGCAGCCGGGCGGTCTCGCAAGTCCCGGCGGCAGCCCGACGCCAGACGGCAGCGCATCTGACCAGGCCCACGGTGGGGCCGCCCCCGTCAAAAACATTCTGGTTTTGGAAAGCCGCAGCGGCGCCGCCAGCTGAGGCTCCGCAGTGGATCAAGTCGGCCATGATTTCCCGCCACCTCCAGCGGGTGGTTTCTTTACTTCTCGTGTTTTTCGCCTCTCCTTCTCGACGGCTGCGTCGCGGGCGAACTCGCCTGCCACATGCGTCCGAAGACTTGGGGCGACCAGGGCCCCCGCCCCGACGTCGCCCTCCAAGGAAGTGGTGGGCGCCCTCGAAGTTTGGCTTGTCTGGGTCCGTCTTGTGAGCCTCCTCGAGCAGCTGACGACGCCGGTTGAGATACTCCATGCCCCCGAGATTCGCCTGGTTCGCGCCGTCGACGGACACGAGCTCGAGCGCCTTTGGCGCCGCGCGGTGCTCATGCGCAGAGCAGCTGCCGGCGGGCACACGGCCCGCGACCAACCCGCGCTCGCGCGAGGCCATGGAGCCTCCAGGACTCCGAGACATCAAGACAGAGACGGCGTCGCCCATGCTGGGAGGCCCCTTTAAGCGGAGAGCCGCCCGCGCAGTTCGGCGAAGCAGCGCTGCGTCATTCGAGAACGGGGCGGGCTCAGGCGGCCGGCGGCG
>CAUYUJ010007209.1:0-25000 GCA_963575745.1 Prorocentrum cordatum | reverse complement strand
CAAACAACACCATACAAACAATTGAATCACTATTCTATGGTCTGTACGTATATTCGGCCGCATCGAAGGCCCATGTGAAAATGTCCAAGCGCATGCGCGCCAGGATGTATATGCCCCCCCCCCCCTCCCCCCCCGCCATCACCCCCGACCCCTTGGGTGTCCATGTAACTCCCCCACTTGGGTGCCCCCACAAGGGCGCCCATGCAAATCCAGAGCGATCGGACGAGGACGGGGGCGACGATGATGCTGATGGAGGGGGGGGGGGGGCTGACGAGAAGCATTTCACGCGCAAATGCACCTTCTTGAAGCCGTCGCAGCCCTTCACGAAGACGAGTACCTTTTCACGCGCACGTCGAGCGGCCCCTCGCTCATGGACTGGCTGGCGGCGGCGTCCGAGCACGCCTCGGCGGTCGTGATGGTCGCGGGCTCGAGCACATCAGAGACATCTTGCGACTCCACAACTTCGGACGGCGCATGGCCCTCCGCAGCTGCCGTTGCTACCTTGGCTGCCGCCTCTGCCCCGGCGGCCTCCGCGCGCAGCGCCGCGGTTGCATCTGCGGAAGCCGCCAAAACAACAACCTGATCCACGGTGTTATTCGCGTGGTTCGCCCCGGAGCCTCCAGTCGCGAAGTGCTCGGTGATTCGCGCCTTGGCGTGGCACATCTCGAGCTTCTCGCCGCGGCCGCGGGCGGGCTGCTTGGACCTTGTCTGCCAAATTGTTCCCCATATGTTGAAATTTCGCCTTCGTCTTTTCGCGGAGTCCATCGGGGTCGCGATCCCCTGGCTGGCCGCGCGCAGCTGCGGCGGCGTCGCCCCTTCGAGCTGCTGAAGCGTCTTTCTGGCGGCTTCCACCTGAGTTTTGCAGGCCAGCTCGACTGAATCTCTCGATGTCCATGCTCACGTCGCCCTGCGGCGACTCTACGTCGACGACGGCCCAAAACTTCGCCATCCTTGCGCGGTAGCCAAACTTGCCGCCAAAATCCTGGACGATATCATTAAACTCTTTCTGCATGCCCACCTCCGGCTTCATGGGGGCGGCGCGCCCAGCGGTCGAGCTCGGGCCCGGGACCTCGGGGGGGGGGGGCCCTGGACGCTGGCGCCGCCAACTTGCCCGAGGCCAGGGGGAACGGCCGCTCGGATGCGTCTGACCATCCGCGGGGGTCAATGCGTCGCGCGGCCGGCTGCTTGTGCGACGGCAAGTTCCCCTTCGGAGGTGCCCCGAAACATGGGGGGGGGGGGGCCAAACGACCCGCCGTGAAAATCACGGGGCGCGTCGTTCGATCCTCTTGCTGGCGATCGCGGGTGACATCGAACGCCGCCCCCCACCCCTCGCCCCTCATTCGCCATCGAAACCCTTCCTCCACCCCTCGCCCCTCCACCCCCGATCCACGCCGCCGAACCCCCCTCCTCCACCCCTCGCCCCTCGGTCGCCCGCCTTCTCGCATTTGGGGGGGGGGGGGGCGAGGGGGGGGGGGGGAAGGGGGCGGGGTGAGTCGTGATGACGATGATGATAAAATAGGGGATGGAGGCCCTGCGAATCACCGTGGAACCCGATGAAGACAGCGGCGCACTTGAGGTGGCGCCCGCGTCTCCCAGTGGGTCAATGTTGGTCGTCTGTTTTGCGATCCTGCGCCTCCTGCGCTCTACCTCGCCAATGGCCTCGCGGTCCTCGGCGGAGCGGCCCGTGCCCGTGAGCGGCCCCACGCGCTGAACGTAGTGGTCTCGAATCCGCATGCGAACGTTCTTCCTTTGTGTCGGGGTCGTCCCACTCGCCGCCCCGCTCGACGTGCTCGAGCTCGAAATCTGCGGAAGCTTCGACCTCTGTGATCGGATGCCAGAACATGCGGAACGAGATGTAGCGGGCCTGGCCGAGCGCCAAGAAAATCCCAAAAGTGCCCGCGCATTCGCTCCGGAAGCCAGACTCCATCATCGAGAGCGGCCGCGGGTGCGTCGGAGCAGCGCCAACCTGCTCGGAGCAGCGGGTGCGTCGGAGCAGCGTCGGAGCATTATTGTCCATCTCGTGCTCCATCTGCGCAATCGCACCTGGGCTCCTCTGGATCTGCCGCATGTGAGCGCGCGTGGCGTTGATGCAGACAGGGTGCGTGGGCTGGCATCTGAGCCTCCCCATCGTAGTCTCGCCCTCGCCCAAGCGCAAGAATCACTGGGGGCCGAATGCGCCCGGCGCCTCCGAGGGGGCAGCCGCGTCGGCAACAGAGCCCCTTCCGACGACCAGCGCGAGAGGGCCATTGCCCAGCACGATGCTGGCAATGATGGGTATGAAAAATAAATGAACAACATAGTTGAATGAGCGCACGCTCGCAACGATGGAGCCAAAACGGCTTGCGGGCCCTGCGGTAGCAGGTGCGAGCTCGGACGTCGGGCCCACATGGGAGAGCAACAGCGGGCGCGACTGAAATATTTACTCGGGGCATTCTCAGAATTTGCGCTCAAAAGCAGTGACCGCGGTGATGGCGACAATGATTAAGCTGTTGATGACGGCGACGTTGATGATGATTAAGACGGGGGCAATGGTGCGATGATGATGGCGATGATGACGATGACGAGGGCGGTCACGGTGACTCCGCGCACGCAGACAAAAGCCACCCTTCGCGACTTCCCCGCATATTCCTCATCGCGGAAGGCGTCGGAATCAGGGCCCCATGGGGAACCCACGGGGGGGCCCAGAGGCCAGGGCGTCGCAGTGCGAGCCCAAGTGGGGGCGCGGGGGGGGGGGGGGGGGGGGGGGGGGCGCGGCGGCGCGCGGGGGGCCAGAAACCACGAGGAGCGGGGGGGGCCCGAGGAATCCAAGAGGGCCCCAGGGGCCCAGGAGGAGCCCAATCGAATCCCAGAGGGCCCACAATGCCAAGCTGGTGCCCAAGAGGCCCAAGAAGCCCGAGGTGGCCCAGGAGGTGACAACTTGCAATCCAGGAGGCCCGCGCGCGGTCCAAGACTGCCCATCAGGAGGGCCAGGAGTAATCCCGGGCGCCCAGGGGGGGGGGGGGGGCTACAATGAGCCCACGAGGCTTGAGATTTGCCAAGTGAAGTCCTAGGGGGAGCAGGAGCGCCCCAGCGGAAGGGCCAGGTCCAAGACGCCCCAGGGGGCCCAAATTGGCCTGAGGGTCGAACGCACTTCGGGCCCGCGTTCGGGCCCGAAGCGGGTTCAACCACCTGGCAAGTTTGGACCGCGACTTGAGAGTTGAACCCACTTCAGGCCCGCAATGGGTTCCATTCCTGGTCGTGGAGCGGAGGGCGTGGATGGGGCGGAGGGTGGGCGGAGAGCGCCATATTCAATTGCTTTGGTCCCGCGCGGCCTCTATCATGGCTGCAGCGGCCTAGCGCGCATGACAGAGCGCGGCGCGCAGCGGCCTCGTGACGCGAGCAAGGAAAACAGCATTGAAAGTCAGCAAGCATACCGACGGCCAGAACGAGTATACGAATGCATCTGGATTCACACACACACACAAGCCCATGCCCCAACCATTCCTGAACCCCCGCCCCGTCCATCAACCCGCCCATTTACCGACCTCCCCGCCCATTCAAGTGGAACGCGCCCTCGCGGGTCACTATTATCGACCCTCTGGGGGCGGGAGATCGCCAAGGCCGCGCTTCGGCCTGGGCAGCAGCGGAACCGTCGGGCCGACGGATGCCGACGGCATCGGATACTCCGGCTCCAGAAACCTCGGCTTCTTCGACTCAGTCCAGGGCGACGCCACTCGGGGGCGGAACTTGTCCGTGAGCGTGACAGTCGCCTTGCCCACAGGCTGACGAGGCGGCTCTAAATTGCCGGCGACGGGAAACGATCAAACGGGTTGTGCGCCGCGACCCTGGCCGAATCCGCTCGCGCCGACCCGGAGGCGATCGGGTCGCCCGCAGCGCGAGGCGGGGCAATGCACCGCGCATGCTCTAAGCGGGCCGCAATGCGCTGCCCGATCGCCTTGACGATGGACACCCCCCCCGGGGATGGGGGTGCTCCAGCGCCAGGATGATCGGACAGCGGCGACTCGATAGCATTCGGAATCGCAGATGGGGGCCCCTCCACAGGATTCAGATGATCGGGTGCATCTGGTGGCGGGCTGGAATGCACTGACTGCGCTGGCTCGTTCACGGTGCACCCAGCCAGCGTCTCCGCGGTCGCCAGCGGCTGGTCTGCAAGATCCCGACGACCTTCCCACTGCTCTGGCGGTGCTCCTGCTTGTGGCCGCGGCTGCTCTGGCGCTGCTCCTGGTTCTGCCCGCGGCTGCTCTGGCGCCGCTGGTTCTGTCCACGGCTGCTCTGGCGCTGCTCCTGGTTATGCCCGCGGCTGCTCTTGCCGCGGCTGCTCTGGCCACGGCCGATCTTGCCACGGCTGCTCTGACCGCGGCTGCTCTGGCTGCGACTGCTCTGGCCACGGCGGCCCCTCGCCTGGGGCTGCCCGATCGCATCCCATGAACTCGCTGGCTGCCCGCGCGAGGGCCACTGGCGCGGGCAGCCAACAAGTTCATGGGATGCGATCGGGCACCCCCTGCATCGCCGGCAGCGCATGCACCCTCGGCATCTGGTGCGTCGGCAGGCCGCGCCGCATCTGGAGCGTCGGCAGGCTGCGCTGCAGAATGAGGCGGGATGGAGTCGGCGACGTCGATCCAACCGGGCCACGCATTGCCTGCTTGAGCCTCTGCACTGGACGCGGCCCGTGCACTGGGCGCGGCCTCCGCGCCCGCGTCGGATGCCGCGCTGGTCCTCCATGCGTCGACCTGATGCGCTTCGAGGCCCCCCGGCGCTCCTCAACCGCCCCCTCCCACATGGTGCCCAAAAGGGACACGCGCAAGAAGTCGGAATCCTCGTCGTGCGGCCCACCGGCCGACCTGATCTGGATCTTGAACTTCAGGGCGAAGTCCACGTCGTGCTCGGATATCGCGGGTAAGCCCTTTTCTGGGGACCCTCGATCTGGCCTCCAGGAAATCGCCCTCTGCACAAGGAATGGGCTGCTTGGTGAACGGCTGCATTGCGGCGCAGAGAGACGCCCCCTCGGGGGCGCGCGGGCGCGCGGGCTGCCCGTCTCTGGCGGCGACAGGCCTGAAACGTAGATGGGCCAAAACGGCAGCAGACGGTGATGATGATGTTGCTGATGATGGTGATGATGATGATGGTGTTGATGGTGATGATGATGCCGAGCGCTGTCGCGCATGATGGTGATGGTGGTGGTGGTGGTGGTGATGACGACGGCGATGATGGTGATGATCATGATGATGGTGATGCAGGGTGGATTGGAGGCCTCATCATCAAGCCCGCTTGAATCAACATCATAACCGCCACCAGCATCAACATCGCAGTAGCGCAGTAGACATGGTCACCAGGATCATTATCATCATCATACCCACCAGCAACACCAGCATCGTCATCACAACTATGATCGTGATCACTGGCGGCGGGGGCGGGTGACGACAGTGGTGGTGGTGATGGTGGTTTGGGTGTTGATGACGATGATGCGGATGCTGATGATGGCGATGGCGTTGGTGACGATTGATGATGGTGACGATTGCGGTGCTGCTGATGGAAATGACGATGATGGTGACGATGGCGGTGGTGATGATGGTACTGATGGTTTCTGGAGCTGGGGAAAGCGCCCCGCAGTTCGCTGTCAGAACGATGATCGTTCTCGGCGCGCGCAGGCGCGCCCATGCGCCTGAAAGCATTTGTAGGGGCTGGGGCACTAGAAACCCGAACTGCCTTGCCCGACTTCCACGCCTCTGTCGTGGCGGTGGCCCTTGCTTGCCGCGAATTGGCTGACGTCCACATCTCTGTGAACGGCCCTGTCCGCAGCGTGAGGAATGGCGGCCAGCTCCTTCGCGATCGGGAATCCTCCACCTCCTCGTCCAACTCCTCCACCTCGTCCGACTCCTCGACCTCCTCACCCAACTCCTCGTCCAACTCCTCCAGGCCCTCCGCGCACTTCAACCCCCTTGTCCAGCTCCTCCACCTCCTCCTCCAACTCCCCCACCCCCTCCTGGCCCTCCTCGCCCAACCCCATCCACCTCCCCGCCCCGCTCCCCCACCCCCCCCAAAAAAAAAAAAATCTCACAATCTCGGCCTAGACCGCCGTGTACTCACTTGCTCCCCTGGCAGCCGCCCGCTTTCTCCTTGGACATGGCAACGGCGTCTCCGACGATAGGCGCATAGTTTCGCATCGGGATGGCCACCATTTGCTGGAAGACGAGGCTCGCGCATGCCAGCTCTTTCTGATCGTGCTGGACCTGCATATGCACATCCTGGGCCATGGAGATGAGCGTGGCCTTGTGATTGACCTGGTACTTCGAGCGGTCAGGGCTTTGCTAGCGCTTGAGAGGGATGTAAGGGTTTGCCAACCCGCCAGCATTGGCAGTGCAAGCCCTGGTAATGCTGTACCATGTCTTACATATCTTCAACAAACGATTGCTACGCCATGTAACCACTTGCGGTCTTACGGGCCGTTGCTTAACTGATGCTTGCTTCGCTAATGGTTACTGCAAACCCGTGCGGCTTGTGCTACGGCGTTGGGGCGCGTTGCAATGCGTTTGGCTGTCAAGGGGCGGCCCGTTGCAACGGCTTAACAGCGCCTTAGCTAAGCTGCTTGACCACTTAGCTAAGCGGCTTAGCTAACCAGGCGAACCCTTTAGCTAAGGGGCTTACCAAGGGTTTAGCAAGCGTGCTAAGGGTGTGTAGCGAAGCAGAATTCCTACCATAAGTATCCCTCCTCCCCCTCCTCCTCACATCCCCTCCTCCGAATCAGCGTAGCCAATGTTGGCTCCAGGTGTGCAGTGAGTTCCAGAGCCCTGGTCTACATGCGCCAGCCGACGCCCTTGATGGCAAGCCCCGTTCAGGCGGCGCTCGACGCAGTTGCGCCTACTGTGGATGCGGCTTTCGCTGCGAGCGATAAGGACAAGGAGGTAGTCAAGACATGGGACAAGATTGCGGAAACACTGTCGGACCATAGTTCCATGTTCTGCCCTCAGCAGATATTGCCTCGATTCGTAGGCGCCGAGCCCAACAACCGCGGTGGCATTGGAGTTTGCTTCCAGAACGCCTTGAACTGCGCCGCCAAGCTCCGTGGCGCTGGCTGGAGCATGGCTCGCGCCAACCAGGGTGCTTTCGCCATCCAGGCGAAGCCTGGCACCGCGCGCGCTGAGGAGCTGCTGGCCCTCAACAACCGCATTGCTACGACGCAGGGGATGCCTGATATTGAGAGTATCTTCGCAGTCTCGTTCGGCGGCAAACGCAACAATTGCTTCCTCCGCGGGGCGAGCGCACGGATGGAGTGCGCCAACCAGAAGCGTGCCCCCGCAGGGGGGCTTGACCCTTCAGACCTCGGGGGCAAGCATCCCAGCCTCAGGAAGGCGCTTGAGCAAGGCCTGACCTGGACGATCCTTGCCGAGGAAGTCGTGGAGCGATGACCTGCCTTAGCGCCGCTGGGGCAGAGGGCATTGAACTGGCGAGGGGAGCAAGATCCGTCTGATTTGGAGGGCCTGCTGACGATGCACAGCAACTACGCCCTCGCCATGGGCGCGAAGAAGTCCGAGCAGGAGGCGTGGAGTTACGCTGACAGCGAGGCTGTCAACAACCATCCTTCCTGGAGCGGCTGGGCCGAAAGCCTGGCCAAGTTCGCCAAGACCACCACCACCGATCAGCTGACCGAGCTGAGAGATATGAAGAAAGCGGCGGTGAAGGCCCCGAAGGCAGCCGCCGCGATCCTCGGTTACATCGGGGGCGCCTTCTGCGAGAAGCTCGCGAACCTCAAGTGGCCTGGTGTGCTTCAACTCCACCGTGTGCGGGGTGCGGCGTTCCTCCCGAATGCGCTCAGCCCTCTGGGAAGGTTCGGCGATGGTCAACATGCGCACGCATTGGGATGCATCCACCACTCCCCCCTCTAAGTCCCCGCCAACGCCTTGCGCGCGGGGGCGTGGTGGACTGCGCCCAGGGCTGCGCATTCTTGACCATCCAGATGGTCGGCAACAAGTGCGCCTCGGTGAAGGAGTCCGACCTCAACGAACTCGTTGCCAAGGGGCCCCAAGCTGCCGTGCTCCAAGCTGAAGGCATCATGGATTTGGCGAGGGAGCTGCTAGCTGAGCATAATGTCCCCCGGGCCAAGTGCATGGCTGCACGACGCCGCCCTCGTCTACCAAATCCTGAAGAAGGGCGAGCAGAGCAGGCAAGCCTAGGAGTACGAATCGCTGGAGCAGGCAGGCCAACCATTCATCGACAAACTGCCCGCCTACCTCGGCACGCCCTTGCACGCGCCGCGGGCCCCGACTGGAGGATCACCGCGACGAGGCCGCCTCAGGATGGGGGGGGGGGGGGGGGGCGCCATAGTTTGGGCGCAAAGTTGACTCAACACAAAACAACACCATACTTTCTAACACGTAATCTGATCTCGTTCTCCCCCCATGCACCTCTTTCTTTCGCCGGATGGTTGCTGGGAGCAGCGGCGATCTCGCAGCGCCGCAGGAGGAGGAGCAAGGGCCCGCGATCGCCAGCTTGACGACGCAGTCCATGGCGCAGCTGAAGGGCGCTGCGTTCCAGATGCAGAGGCTCGGGCTTACTGAGGGCTGCATCGTGAAGAGGGGGGGCAATGGCGCCAGCAAGGACAGCAAGGACCAGTGGACCTGCTACAAGCTTGAGCAGCTCACCACAGACGGCGCCATGCTGACGCCGACAGGTGTTTTTTTTCCAGAAAGGCAAGCCCTTGCGGATGGACCTGGATAAACTCAAAGCCGACTGGGCCGTCACCTCGGTCAAGATCCAGTACGAGATCGATTCCAGCGTGAACTCGCCTGAGGTATCCAGGGGGTGGATTGCCAGCCACGCCAAAAAGTGCATCCTAGTGTGCCTGGCGCGCTCGTCGGAACATCAGTCGTCGAGCGCCTACAGTAAGATCAGGATCTATGCCAACCCCGTCTCGGTCGGACCTACAGTGGTATTGAAAAAGGGTGGTCTTGTCTTCGTACCGACGATGGCGAAGATCGAGGATCGCGATGCAGCGACTCCATGCACTAAGGGAATCGATCTCGGCCTTCTGGTGGAGAGGCACCCCATCGCGTCCAGCCTGCTCTCCCACGTCGTCCTCCCCAGCCCCAAGTCGAACGCCAAGGCAATCGTTCCGCCCTTCTGGGCCGTCGCCGAGCCCGTGGAAGGCCAGACGGCAAACATGAAAATTGAGGGCATCCGCATGCGAGAGCACTCAGATGAAGGTCGGCGGCTTGCTGCAAACTTTTGGTTTCAATTTCCCCCTGCCTGTCATGACAAACGACGTCGATCTAGAGGCAAATGCAGAGCTCCTTCGTTGCTCTTGGCAGCCTGGCAAGAAGAGGCCACGGCAATGATTGATCTTAGGGTGGGGGAGGATGAGCACCAGGATGGAGTCGAGGAGATGCCGAGTAGGGAGGGGGCAGATGGTCACGTTTCGCCCTTCTCGCCAACGCCGCCTGCGAACAGGCGCCCGTGGTCAAGCTTTGAGAAGCTTGGGTCTGTTTGATCAATCAAGCTCATGCTGCCACGTGCGATGGGGGTCAAGCGCACTCGTCTCAGCATGTCTTGATGTAGTGCCGCAGTTTGCGGCGATGCTTATCGCAGTTCGGCCTGTGCCCTCAGCTGGCCAGTTGATGATCGCTCTCACGCAATGCGAATATCGCCACACCCCTCCTTCCCCCTCACTCCTCCCCCCTCCTGCCGAGCTTCGTTGAAACGGTTTCGATGGGCCCTGGGGTGTCAAATGCAGTCCTACTTGCGAGTTAGCGCTGGAGGAATCGACGCAGGGGGGGAAGGAGGAAGAAGGCGAGGGGGGAGCGGAAGCGAAAGCGGGAGGGCAAGACGGATAAAGGACACAGCGCCATAGAGATCACGAAAGACAGGGAGCCACACAGACACCCTAGGGGGCCAATGATCCGGATCTGAATGGCACGCAAACGTGGGTGGGAAGGGTGGGGGGGGGGTCGAACGACCTCAACAATCGCCCCTGATGTTGTTCAAGCCGGCGTGGTAATACGATGGCTCAGGGCCGCCATAAAGACGTCAAAAAGAAGGAGCGGCGGGGGAGAAGGAGACAGAACACGCACGTCGTGCCAAGTAAGGTTGAAACCGAACAAGTGGAGGAAAATGAGAAGGAGGGGGAGGAGAAGGACGATGATAATGAGAGGGATGATCAGCAGGGGCAGGAGCAGAAGTAGGAGGAGGGGGATGGGGGGATGAGAAGGAGGAGGATGAGAAAGGGGAGGGGGAGGAAGAGCACGAAGAGGAAGAGGAGGAGGAGGAGGAGCAGCAGCAGCAACAGCAGCAACAGACAGAGAGCCCCCGCCCTCTGCTGCCGCCCGCATCTACGTCGAGGGTTTCTACGCAGCGCAGGCAGGCCGTGCTTGCACCCGCGCGTGCCGTTCCTTCCCTCCCTGCCCTTGATCGGTAACATTGCTGCTGTCGCCATCTCGCAGGCCGTCATCGGCGTCGTCAGCGTCTTCATCGTTAGCATGCGTTCAGTTGCGAGTCCATCTGCACGCGTGCTCAATCGCACTCACCGTTGTCATCATTTGCACCATCGCAAGTCGCATATCCATATTCAGCCGCAGCTATTTTAGCTCGCCCAGCCTTCAGGTTGTCTCGGCAGATGCCGTTTCCTTCTCCGCACGCCCCCAGCATGCCAACTCTCGCTGAGATGTCTGCTGCCAAGGCAACCGCGACGGCCATGGAGCAGCTGCTGGAAACGATCCAGGCTCGCCAGCCTATCGAGAGCATTCGCACCTTCCTGGCAACGCCTGCTGGCGCGGGGCAGAGGTAGTCAACGTGGGAGGGGTTGGGTTCGTGGCGCTCTCCAAGAGCGACAAGGATTTCTTTCAGTGGCTAAATGGTTCCAGGGCGTATTCGGTGGTGGCCTCGAAGGTGATCAACGAACTCCTGGACATCCAGAAGCAGGCGTCGACGGACTCACTTGGTCATGATGAGTCGAATTAATGTTTCCGCCGCAGAGCTGACGGCTATCGCCAGAACCTTCAGAAGAAAACCCTCAGGGCCCTTGCTGAGGGACAGCAACGGGTCAACCCGTTGGCGGGCGTGGAGATGCCTGCGTTCCGCGTGGGTGACTTCGAGGTCGATGCCGCCAAAAAGAACATGCCCCTGAATGTGGCACCTTCGAAGCTACTTGTGCAGCCAACGGGGGATGTGCTCGAGTGGGTGTTCCTGGAAGCCCTCGCCACGGAGAAACCTGGCACTCGCTCATACCTTCGGCCTCTCGTTTCCGCTGACCAGGACGAGGATGCAATGATTGCCCTCGCCAACGGTCCGTCTGGCGGCGGCCCAGCGAGCCGCCCTTCTGGTGGCCCCTCAGGGGGCGCGGGTCCGAGCGGAAGCCTGGGGAACGCGGCGAAGCGCGCGCAAGTAGCTTTGTGTCGCAACTGGCCGGTGTTTAGGTCGCGACGCTATGCGCCGGCTTCTTCGCCGCAGGCAACCACGGCGATCATTCTTGCAAGCGCGCAGGAGGGCGCGCTGCGACACATGGCCTTTGCACCGAGATGCGCGCCCTGCGCTTCGCCAGCAAAGCCAACGCATCATCATTATCATCGCATCCACATCCATCAGCATCGCAGCCTTCGTCTGACTAACACCACTTCTGCATCGCAGTCCATAGCAGAGCGAGCTTGCAGACCAGGAGGAGAAGGAGGAGGAGTAGGGTGAGGAGGATGAGAGGGAAGAGAGGGAGGAGGATAAAAATGAGGAGACATAAAGCAAGTGAATGAGAAGGAGGAGGAGTAGGATGAGGAGGATGAGAAAGATAGAGGGTAGGAGGAGAAGGAGGAGGGGGACGAGGAGAAATAGCGCGCACGTTTTCTTCAAATGAGGTTGAAAGAAAAACCACATGGAGGACAAGGAGAAGGATAGGGAAGAGGAGGAGGATGACCTTAATGAGGATCCATGCGAGCGTCAGCGAGGTGGCAGGAAATTAAGCAGGAAGTGAGGGAAGAGGAAGGTCAGGGAGTAGGAGAGCTGAGTCTTCTGTGAGATCGTGGACTGTCGACTGAGCAGTGCTTATTCGAGAGCGCAGGCGTTGCCCTGAATCCTGCGCCCCCAGGTCTGAGGTCTTTGGTTCGTCGTCGCTGGACGCGGGCCTCCCTCAGCAAGTTCCGCGCGCTCCATCCGGCACCCTTGACCACAATTCGGCTTGGGGCCGCCGCGAGAAGCGTCGGAGAGGTTTCAAAGGAAGTTCTCAATTTTGGAAATTTCCTTCGAGGACCTCGAAGGCAATGTTCAGAATTGAACATTCTCTCCGGTAGTCCTCGAAGGAAATTCTCAAAATTGAAAATTACCTTCGAAATGCGATGTTCGGTATCAGTTCAGTTTCGGCTGCCTGGTGCAGCGCGTGCCGTCCAGGTTGATGTGATTTCTATGATGGCAAGGGCCAACTTGGCGAGCTTTCTACCCTTGTCGGCCACTTCTCTCCGTGGCCAATTTTGGTTCAAGCTTTTGTTTTGCGACGTTGTCAACGGAGATCCCCTCCCGCGCTGCAGTCTTTTACGCCACCACCTGCAAGAGATGGCGGCCATTTCAAGTTGCCAGACGGAGATACAGGGCAGTGCCACCGTCCTGGCTGACAACCAGGCCGTTCGTGTTGATGGTGCCGCCTTGGAAAATATTCGAGCCTCACTTGCGTCCAGCATATGCGCCATGGTTACGTCGATTTCGCAGCCAGCGTTCAGCGAGAACGCTGGGGCTCTTCTCAAGGCCGCGGGTCAATCGTCCTTCACCGTCGAGCAAAAGAAATCGACCAGCGGCTGCGTCAACGAGAAGCTACGGAGGAGCTCGACGGACAGCCGTCTCGCCACCACGGACAAGCAGTCCTTCGCCAAGCGCGACTCTAGTCTCAACTACCTCACCGCGTGCGACTGGGCGGTCATCAGTGACCAGAGCAAGCCATTCGACGATGACTCCAAAGCAGTGCGAGTTGCCACCAGGCTGATGAGAGGAAGCATGGTGCAGCCGAGCCCCCCTGCATGCGCGGCGCGGACATGGCGGCTGCACGCGCCGTTGCAATGGGGGGGGGGGGGGGGGGGGGGGGGGGGGGGGGGGGGGGGGGGGGGGGGGGGGGGGGCGGGCAAGACCCCATCACAATGTACAACATGGCCCATCGCTTCCCGAGCGACTTCGAACATCCGCCGCCTGGAGTTGCTAGCTTGCCAGTTCTTCAGTCGTTTAGCGACAAGCCCTCGGAGCTGCCCGTGCAGGTCCAGATATCCATGTACACAGACGAGGACCCTCCAGTGACGTTCGACAGTCCACTCTTTCCCGTCGTTCGTAAGAAGGTTTCATGTCGATCGACGAACGCGAACATCAGGGACTCCATTCCCAGAGCTGTTCCCAAACCTGCTCCTTCGGCTTTGCCGAATGCGCTGAACTTCAGCGCGCCGCAGCCGCGCCAGGTTCGCGTGATGAACTTCATGGCCGCTGCGTCTGCTATGGGCCTGAACCAACAGCAGGCTCTTCAGCTGGGCATGGCTGGCTTCGCCAGTGGATCGGGAATGGGGGATGTGAACATCAGGTACACTGGCGCTGGCGCTCATGCAGTTGGCTCTTCCCCTGGAGGCGTCCCACCACTTCAACCACCTGCGACCCCTCCTATGTCGAGCCAGGTAGAAGTCCCTGCAGCTCTGCCCGCGCAGAGCACTGTTAGCCCTCCGAGCTTGCAGGGTATTTGGATGACTCCAACAGGGTGCCTCCCAGCCCCGACGATGACCCAGGAGGTGGCCTCGATGATCAGCCTACGTGACAGCCCAGAGGAGCCACCATCAGCGCTTGTCGTTCTTTCAGACGGCCTCGACAAGCGCAATAAGGCCACGCCAGCCCCGACGCTAGCGGGCGCGGCTTGCAGCGAGGAAGCCGCTGCGACTGCCTTAGTGAGCGGAACCGAGGCTGAGCGCGAGAAGCTGGTCGCGAAGGCCAAGGCCAAAGCTAAGGCTGACAGGGGTGGGAAGAACGCTGCCAAAGAATCAGCCGCCACTCCTGCCGCCAAGAAGCGCCCCGCCGCTGCCAGTCCAGCTGACGCGTCTGCTACAAAAGCAGCGAATAAGCCTCCGAATCATTCAGATCTCCCCGATATGCCAAAGCAGGGGCCAGTGCACGTCGGCAAGGGGAAGATCTAGGGGGGCTGGCGAGCGTGGCCTGATCGCCCTGTCGTGGGCAAAGAGAAGTGTTTTAGGCTCGGCAGCAACAAGCGCGTCGCTTTTCAAACTGCCGTTGACTGCATCAGGTCCTCGTGGTTTCAGGCAGCTTTTCTACTCGCCAGCGCAGCGTACTTGCTCGAGCAGCCATGGGGTCGGCTGCATGCAAAGTTGGCCTAGGCAGCTGGCGGTCGCTAGTGCGTGGGCGTGCCCTGTCACATGTCGCAAGCACGCTCAGAACACGTCAATGATACTCTTCAGGAATGCCAGTGGTGTAAACATATTCCTGGATCGGGCTCGCAAGAACGCCCATCGTGCAAGCGCCGATGAATGGCGAAGCACAAGTGGCTTGAACCAGCAACGGATGAGGAGGACGAGGGGGAAGACGAGGGGGGGGGGGAGTAGGATGGGAAGGAATATGAAGAACATAAGGGCGAGGATGAGATGGAGGCGGAGGACTACCCGGAGGAATAGCACGCACGTTTTAAAGCGAGGTTGAAACGCAAATAAAATGGAGGGGAAGGAGGATGAGCAGGATGAGGGTGATAAGGAATGTGGGGGCAGGATGAGGAAGGAAGGTGTGGAAGAAGATGAGGAGGAATTGCACGCGCGCGTTTAAAGCGGTGATGAAACACACCAGATGGAGGAGAAAGAGGACGAAGAGGAAGAGGAGGAAGAAGAAGGTGTAAGCCAACCCACTCGGATTTCCACATTCGGGTTCGAAACGCGCGAAGGCGAAGGGGGGGATACATATGACGAGGGCCCCCCCCCCCCCAGGAGAAAGCGCGCGCGGGGAGCGGCCCCTCTCCGCCCTCTTCGCGCAGCCGTAGCCGCCCGGGCCCAAGGCGCGCGGTGCCAGCTCCTGTCTCTGCTGCCCTGCTGGAAGATAGGGCCAGAACATTTCAACGGGCAAATGCCGCTCGGTATTCGATCCCCCATGCTAGTGAATCAGCGCCTGCCTCGACGTGCGCCTTGGCCAGGAAAGGGGAACTTCCAGAGATATCGACCAGTAAGAGTGCGCGACAAGCGAGAGACCCGCTGGCCATTCAGACGACAGAGCATGGAAAACTCATTGCGCCCATGGACATGATCACTGCGGAGGGGGGGGGCTCTGCAGATGGAAGTCGTGAACCCCCTTGCCTACCTGTCGCTTGCTAGTCGCAGCGTTTACTTCGGAAAGCTCTTCGAGAACACCTACCCCGCGACCTACCGCTTACCCTCGAACCCAGAAAAGGGGACGAGGGAAACCGATGTCGTATTTCGTGCTGTCCTCACGTGGCGATCCCGCGTCGCTATCCTGCTGCTCACTTGCCTTTCTTCCTCCCGGTGCTCTCTTCGGCTTCTCCCTCCTCCACCCAATCGCTCTCCTGCCTGTTCCTCTTTCTCATTCGTAGAACCTTACCGAAGACGATGACAAACATGCGAAACCGACTCAATGTTTTCCCCTGGAGGTCCCGAGTCCCGAGCCTGGTTGTGGACAATCTGGCTGGCAGGATTTTGTGTTTTTCAAGTGTCGGCAAGCCCTGTTGGGCCCTCAATGTTGTCGTTTTGCCGTTGCTTTGTTTTGGTGAATCCGGAACATAAGGGCCATCGCAACCAGTTGGGAATAATTGTGCACAACGATGAGGCGAAGCCTGGGAACCGCCTCAAGCAGCAAAGCACACGAGCATGCCATAATGTTTACATTTCGATCCTAGAATTTGGGGCCCATGCACTTGCCAAGGAAGACTTCTGGTTTGCTGTGGGATGCATCAGGAGTTTAGATGTTGAGGCGTGTAATCCAGGTGGGACTTCACAATTGGTTGGTGGAATCCTCAAGCTCATGTTTGATCCTTCAGCTCACGACATTAGCCTTTCAGGGGTCACGCTGAATCTGCCACGGGGGGAATCATTTTAAGTTGAATGCAAAAATTGGTTGCGTGCTCGGGGGCGAATCGGCCCTGCGTCAAATCTGGCAAAGCAAAGGTTCGCCAGGGGCAAAATGTCGTTCCCGGTGTTTGAATGTAGTTAAGAAGTGCTGGATGGCAAGCAGCGGGTTGCAGGGGCACCACACGTACATTACATATCCTAAGGTGGGTTCACTCGAAGATTGCATCCCGCTAACAAAACCGATCCTCGGAAAAATGAGGGAGACGACTGGGAGTGCCACAGCAAAGGTTTGAAGGCGCAGAGGGAGACGATGTTTGGTTGGTCACACAATCCTCACAGCTTACTCCTACAGCCTCACATGGAAAACGTGGTACATCCACTTGATCACACTTGTTTCGACTGGGGCCGCAAGTGGTTGCAAGGCGTGTTCCAGGTGGCAGTATATCAAGCTTTCAAGGAGATGTACAGTTCTTGCCAAAAGGCCGCCGAGAATATTCACGAGTCTGTGAAACCATATACATGGCAATGTAGAGTTCCCAGTCGATCAGCGACGGGCATCGAGATGTTCAATTTGAAGCGCTCGGAATCGTCTTGGGCCGCGGAGACGTGCAAATGTTCTTGTTCAGAAGCGCTATCCATGCATTCGGTCCTTCAGAACACAGGTTCATGAATGTGCGGTTCGCAATGTGATTCTGTCGATGTCCGACCTGATTGAGCTGCTTTGGTGTTGTCCGAAATTGCCAGTGCCTGCCACGACAATAAGCGCGAAAACCGATGCGTTCATCAAGCACATCAAAGCAGCGTTCGGGGAGCATCCAATAATCTGGACATCTCATGGGGCATTGCGCCGCGCCCAGACCGCGCAGGCCCTGGGGTGGAGCCCCCGCGCCATTACACCCGAAAGAAAACACAAGTTCGTGCTAAAATATGGCGAAGACCAGCAAGCTGATACTAGCAAGATCCTTCGTGCAATCCTTGCCGAGAGTTTGCACGACTGGAACGAAACCAAATGGCTTGACCTCTCTATCGGTTTGAAAAGCCCTGACGCACAAACAAAAAAAGAATTGCAGCACTAGTTGAGCACTTCGGCCCTGGTGAATATGCAACCTCTTCCAAGGCTCGCTTTTCTAAGAGGGACTCTGCTGTTTCAAAGGATTCCGCTGCTATTCGCAGCGCCCCAGGCTTCGTTGTTGCCCAGGCCACTTCTTTTGCCGTGGGCAGCTCCATGCTGCCACCCAGCCCTGCAGCCATGTGGAGCAATTCAAGAAGCATAGCATCTGGAAGAAAAGGTTCGCGCCCGTGTTTTTCGTCACTTTGTCATGTCGTGGATGTCCGCATCCATCCCAAGGGGCCGATCATTGTGACTGTGCTACATGCGCCATCCATCGCATGAGCATGGTATCGTCCTTCCTGCTTTCGGACGGGGCCGATTGCATCGAAGATGGGCTGCACCTGTGAAAAAAAAAAAAAAAAAAAAAAAAAAAAAAAAAAAACAGTCGCTGAATGTAAACGCTTGCGCGGGGGGGGGGGGGGGGGGGGGGCGCCGAATCCTGTGGAGGGCTCGGGCAAGTTTAGCTCGGGGCCTCAAGGGGCGCCATGTTTGCAGACGGTCGCAAGGAGTTCCTTACCCCATCCTGGTTCCCCTTGCCCTTCCTATTTCCCCCCTCAACTCGACCCCTCCCCTTCGACTTCGGGTCCTGCCAGTGGGCGGAGGAATGGAGATAGAGGGGGCGAGGGGTGGATTTGGTAAGGAACTCAACCGTTTCTTCACGCGTTGCTTGCGTGATTTTGCGAAGGGGGAGGGGGGGGGGGGGGGGCATCTCCCAGCCGTTGTTTTCACTTGCAAGCTACAGAATTTGGAGTTTGGGGGATGCTGATTTCTGACACCTGCAGAGGGCGGCAAGCGACGCGCAAGGACTTAGAGAAAGGTTTACGGGGGGCGGTAACCGTTTAGCTAAGCGTAAACGCTAACCGTTTAGCGGGTGGCTTACCCCATAGCTAACCGTTTAAGCAAGGCCTTGCCAACTCATGGGTCTAACCACTTAGCAATGGGTTACCCAACCCATTGATAACTTGAAAACAAGTCCCGTGCAAACTTTGCGAAACCTGTAACGACTTGCAAACCGCACTAAACCACCAACCCCTCCAAGTAGGGGGCCCTTCTGAAGACTGCGCATCGGCGTCGCCAGGTTGCGATGTGGCGTGGCTCGCGACACGGCGAGGCGCGAGGCTGAGGTCTGCGGTCAGTGGCCACGGCGCGGAGGGCGGGAGGGCCGAGGTCAGCGACCTCGCTGCCCGAGAGACCAGATGGCTGTGGTCGGTGACAACTGCCCGCGGTCACTGGGAGCCTCCGATGGAACCCCCCATGGGGGTGCCCATCTTGGGGCCCTCTCGGGGCTGTCGCGGGGTTGTCGGAGCCCGCCTGGGCGCGTCTCGGGGCGTTCAGCGGGGCCCCCCTGGGCCCTCCTGAAGGGCCATCGAGGCCGGCAGCGTCTGCATGTGTTCCCTTGCCTGCTGCATCTGTGGTTTCGCTTTGAACATCCTCGCACAATCTGGATCCCTGGATGGCGGCGGTGGCGATGACGAGGGCGATGATGGTGATGATGATGATGGTGACGATGATGAGGGTGATGGTGAGAATGGTGATGCTGATGATGGTGGTGGTGATGGCGATGGTGATGATGGTGACGATGATGATCATGATGATGACGGGGCCTCTTGGGGGCCAGAGATGGACCCCTCAACCCACGCTGGAGGGGAATTCACGCCCCCACAATGGAAGGGAAGTGCGGCTCCCACCAACAAACCTGTTAGGTGATCTACCCATGGCGCTCAATCGCTGTCAGAGTGACATAAATTCACCTTAGACGATGGTGGACTTGACCTTCTTGGGTCCGGGATCCTGGGCCAGAATGCTGGCTTGCATCTCGCAAAAGGGCTGATGGGCTGTTCCTGGAATCTGACCCCGGTCATCTTCGGAGTCCCAAGTGTGAGAAACCATGGTGCTCGATGTTGCACCATCTCCAGGGGTCTCTTCGTTTTCGATGCACTTCTTCTTGGGCGCCACCTCTGCCGGCTTCTCGGCGGGCCCGTCGCCGACGCAACCGTCGGTTACTGTCGCGGTCACTTCGCAATCGGCGACCTCCTCGCCCCCGTCCTCCCCCTCGGCCAACGCCGTCGGGTCTTGCTGGGAAGCCAGCGCCGTCGGGCCCTGCGCGGCAGCGCCCTGGGGCAGGGGCCCCATTGGTAAGAGCCTGCTACAACATCTGAACAGCAAAGAGACTCGATAACACGCGGCGACAGCCTGGAACAACATCTGAACAGCAAAGACACTCGATAACAGATGGCTACGGACGTCCACGTTGGAACTGAGCAACCGCCTGAAAACCCGCCTGAGTGGCGCGCCTAAGAAGCTGGCCCGAGGTGTTCGAGATGGCCCCATGGCCCAACGAGCCATATGGGCCCTAGGAGCCCCAGGGGCCCGATGAACCCTGTAGCACTATGAGCAGGAGCCCTGCGGGCCTCATGAGCTCTATAGCCCACATACCCGCGCAGGGGCCAGATGAGCCCCATGGGCCCTATGAACCACATGCGCCCCATCACCCCCATTGGACTCATGGGCCCCATGAGCCTCATGGGCCCTACGAGCCCTACGCACCGAAGGGGCCATATGAGCCGCATGAGCCACTGATGGGCCCAATGTTGTTCAATGAACGTTCAGGGCATGGGTGCCACCTACGGCACCTAGATAGATGGATAGATAGATTGATGGATGGATCTATTACCAGATAGATATATTGACACATATATTTAATTATATCGATATGTATGTAGACACACATCCACCTACATTTGTTATGAGATGTAAACAGATGCAACTGCAATGCGACATTTGTACGTATATGAAAAAATGTTAATACATCCATATGCCTATACATATATGTATACGTAGATATGCCGAAACATACACACATACAAATAAGTCTATACACATATATATATGTATGAATTGTTTAAACGAATGATACATATATATGTGTAAATATACATGTAGACAAATATATATCGATATATACATATATAGAGATATGTATGGCTTTCCAAGTATCTACACGCTTCTCAATACATACAGATGGACATATAGGTAGACATATCGCTTCGAGGCCCCGCTCTGCTGGGGCAGAGCCCGGCTCCCCCCCCCGCCCCCCCTCCTCTCCCTCTACAGATCGCGCCTCCTCCTCTCCCACCTCCAACTCGCCTCCATCGCCCTCCCCCTCCATCCTCGCCCCCCCTGCCACCCCGCCCCCCCCCCCCCCCCCCTCCCGGACCGCCGAGCGACGGCCCGCCGCCCACTTCGAGCAAGATCGCTGGGGCGAAAGAAGATGAGCCCCCATGTGGGGCGACCAAGCGCCGCGGCGCGTGGGGGGGCGCATGCGGGCGCGGCCACTGGGGCCTTCGGTGGAGTTCCCCGCGGGGCCGTGAGCCGCTCGCTGCGCTGGGCGCGGGGGGGAGGGGGGGGCTCGAGGCGAGCGCGGGCGCGGCCAATGGGGCCTTCGGCGGCGCCCCCCGCGGGGCCACGAATCGCAGCGCTGGGCAGGGCGCGGGGGCGGGGCGGGGGGGGGGTGGGGATGGGGAGGGGGCGGGGGGGCGGGCGCATGTGGGCGCTGCCGCTGGGGTCTCCGGAGGAGCTCCCTACGGGGCGACGAAACGCTGCGCGGGGCGGGGTGTGGCGGGGTGGGGCGTTTCACGCGGGCGCGGTCACTGCGACTTTCGGTGGAGTCCCCCATGGGGCCATGCAGCGTTGTTCTGGGCGGGGGAGTGGGGATGCGCATGTGGGCGCGGCCACTGGGGCCATCGGTTGGGCCCCCTATGGGGCCGCGGAACGCCCCGCTGGGCGGGGGGGCGCATCGGGGCGCGGCCGCTGGGGATCGGTGGAACCTACTATGGGGCCACGTAGTGCTGCGCTGGACGGAGGCCCGCTGTCGCTGCGCTGGGGCGGGATAAGAACGCCCGAAACGTGAAGAGCGCCTGAAGCGCGCGAGGCGCGCCGAACGGTTTACTTAGGCGCGCGAAGGGCGCCGAACTCACGCGCGCGCGAAGCGCGCCGAACTTTTTGCAATGCCCCGCGGTTCGCGATCCGCAGATGGGCGGAGTGAATGGGTGGTGGTGGTGGTGGTGGCGGCGGCGGTGGCGGTGGCAGAGGCGGCGGCGCCGGTGGGCGGTGGCCGGGGGCGGGCGGGCGGGGGGCCCCCAGGGGCAGCGCCGCCCCCCTTCCGCGGGGCCCTCGCGCGCTGCGCCAACGCAAGAGCAATGCCTTGCCAGACCCGCCCAGAAGGGGCGGGAAGGGGGTCAGCTCCGGGAAGGGGGAGGGGGGGGGGGCGCGCGATGCGGTCACAACGGTTTACAACGCATTGAGGTTCTTGCGTTCGGCGCGCGAAGCGCGCCGAATGGTTTGCGGCGACTACACTCTGGCGCGCGAAGCGCGCCAGAGTGTAAATGCGCGCAAAGCGCCCCGAACTGTTTCCATTATTCCGCGGTTCGCGGTCCGCAGATGGAAGGAGTGGATGGGTGGCGGTGGTGGTGGTGGCGGTGGTGGGCGGGTGGCGGCGGTGGTGGTGGTGGTGGTGACGGTGGGCGGCGGGTGGTGCGAAGGTGGGTGGGGGCGCGCGGTGGGGGCGGCGCGTGTGTGTATGTGATTATGAATGTGAATGCGAATGCGAATGTGGATGTGAGTGCGGATGTGAGTGTGAGTGCGAATGTGAATGTGGATGCGAATGTGAATGTGAATGTGAATGTGCGCGCGCGCGTGTGGGGGGCTGAGGGGCGCCCGGAGCGGCGCCCCCCGCCCCATTCGAGGGGCGGGGGGTGAAGGGCGCCTCTGGGCGGGGTTGCGCGGGGCGGGGGCGCGCGAATCGCGCCGAACGGCTCGCGACGTAGTCAAGTTCTTGCGTTCACATTTTGGCGCCCGAAGCGCGCCGAGCGTTCGATGGGGCCCACCACTCGGCGCGCGAAGCGCGCCGAACGATTTGCAGAACTCACGCTTCAGCGCGCGAGGCAGCGACGCCGTGCGCGCCGATCGTCGCCCCGCGGAGACGGGGGCGGGATATGCGGGGATGGGCGGGGCCCGCGGATGCGCCCCGGCCAAGGCAGACGCGCCGCGGCCCGAAGCTCCTGAAGACGGGGCGTCGCGGGGCGCCGCGTAGCCCAGGCGCCGCGCTGTCCGGGGCGGGGCGTCGCGGGGCGCCGCGTAGTCCGACGCGGGACGTCGCGGCGCGCCGCGTTGTCCTGGACGGGGCGTCGCGGGGCGCCGCGTAGTCCAGGCCGGGGCGTCGCGGGGCGCCGCGCAGTCCAGGGCGGGGCGTCGCGGGGCGCAGCGCAGACCAGGGCGGGGCGTCGCGCAATCCAGGGCGGGGCGTCGCGGGGCGCCGCGCGTTGCGTAGTGCAGGACGGGGTGCCCCTCTCCTTCTTGTAATGGGGGCGACGTGTTTCTAATCGCCTTCCGCGTTCTAGTCGCGTTCTATTTGTGGCTTGCGAGAAGCCCCACAGTTTTCTAATACTTCTCATCGCGTTCAAGTCGCGTTCTAGTTGCGTTCCAATCGCGTTCTCATCGCGGCGGGGGAGTCGCCCCTCCCTGTGTAGTAGCTGAGAGGGGGTCGCCCCTCCGCGCGCAGTGCCAGCAGGGGGGTCGGCCCTCCTCGCGTAGCACCAGCAGCGGGGTCGCCCCTCCGCGCGAGCTGCCAGCAAGGGGGGCGCCCTCGCCCCCGTAGACCAGCGGGGGGAGGGTCGCCCCTCCTCGCGCGGAGGCAGAGAAGGCGCCCAGGCTCCGCGTGCAGTGCCGGCAGGGGGGTCGCCCCCCCGCATGCACTGCCTGCGGGGGGGGGGGGGGGGGGGGGGGGGCGCCCTCCCCAGGCGACCGATTATTGCTGCGGCCCGCTGGGTGTTAGTGCGGCCCGCTGGGTGTCAGTGCGGCCCGTCGCGCGGCGGGATGGGAGTTACTGTGGCCCGCGAAGGCCGCCCAATGAAAAGTAATATGTAAAAAGGTATATCATGTTTGATATGGAGAGATTCGCAACCCTTAAGGGAATGCGCTCCCGCGCAGGCAGAAGTGGCCACAACAACTCCCATCTGGAACCAACGTGGTAGCAATGCTGTGTTAGTGGTGTGGTGGTCAAAGTGCTGAGTTAGTGGTGTGGTGTTGGTAATGTTGTGTCAATGGTGTGGTGTTGGTAGTGGCGGGTTGTGCTGTACGCTGTGTTAGTGGTTTGGTGTTGGTAGCGGTGTGCTGTGTTAGTGGTGTGGTGTTGGTAGTGTTGTAGGTGTGGTGTGGTGTTGGTAGTATTGCTGTGTTGTGTTAGTGGCAGTGGTGCTGTGGTAGTGGTGTTGTGGTGGCGGTGTTGTGGTGTTGTGGTGTTGTGGTTTTGTGGTAGCGGTGTTGTGGTGTTGTGGTAGCGGTGTTGTGGTGTTGTGGTACTGGTATTGTGGTAGTGGTGCTGTGGTGTGGTAGTACTATGGTGCTGTAGTGTTGGTGTTAGGTGGTATCATTCATAGGGAGTGCTAATTCTACGGGGACTAGCCGCAGGGAGTGCTAGCCCCAGGGAGTACCAGTCCTAAGAATTACTACCCCTAGGGCGTACTCGTCCAAAGGAGTACTCGCCCTGGGGAGCACTCGCACTACATATAATCAGCCCTAGGGAATACTAGTCCTACAGAGTGTTCGTCCGAGGAGGTGCTAGGAAGTACTGTCGCTAGGAAGTGGTAGCCCTAGGAAGTACTGGCGCTAGGGAGTGCTAGCCCCGGGGGTTAGTGGCGACGCCTTGATGTAGTAGTAGTAGTAGTAGTAGTAGTAGTAGTAGCAGCAGCAGTAGTAGTAGTAGTAGTAGTAGTAGTAGTAGTAGTAGTAGTAGTAGTAATAGTAGTAGTAGTAGTCGTAGGAGTAGTAGTAGTAGTAGTAGTAGTAGTAGTAGTAGTAGGAATAGTAGTAGTTAAGTCGTAGTAGTAGCAGTGTCGTAGTAGTAGTAGCAGTAGTAGTAGTAGTAGTAGTAGATAGTAGATAGTAGATAGTAGTAGTAGTAGATAGTAGTAGTAGTAGTAGTAGTAGTAGTAGTAGTAGTAGTAGTAGTAGTAGTAGTAGTAGTAGTAGTAGTAGTAATAGTAGTACTAGTCTTTGAAAATTTAATAGTAGTCGTAGTAATAATAAAAAGAAGTAATACAAGTCATGTACATAATATTAGTAATAACAGTACCAGCAACAGTAGTAGAAGTAGTATTAGTAGTAGTAGAGGTAGAGTGCTTGTAGTAGTAGTAGTAGTAGTAGTAGTAGTGGTAGTAGTTGTAGTAGTTGCAGTAGTAGTAGTAGCAGTAGTAGCTGCACTAGTGATAGTAGTAGTAAAGGTAGCAGTAGTAGTACTAGTACTAGTAGGCCGTAGCGTAGTAAGCTGTAGTCGAAGCAAGTAGTCGTAAGAAGAAGTAGTAGTCGTAGTCGTAGTCGTGAAAGTAGTAGTAGTAGTAGTAGTAGTAGTAGTAGTAGTTGTAGTAGTAATCGTAATCGTAATAGTAGTAGTAGTAGTAGTAGTAGTAGTAGTAGTCGTAGTCGTAGTCGTGGTATGGGTAATAAAAGTAGTAGTAGTAGTAGTAGTAGTAGTCGTAGTAGTAGTAGTGGTAGTAGTAGTAGTAGTAGTAGTAGAAGTAGTAGTAGTAATAGTAGTAGCAGTAGTAGTCGTCGTAGTAGTGGTAGTAGTAGTAGTAGTAGTACTAGTAGTAGTAGTAGAAATAATAATTTTTGTAAAAAAGTATCCGTCGTCGTGGTAGCGTCGTAGTGGGTAGTCGTAGTAGGTAGTCGTCGTAGTGGTAGTAGCAGTAGTAGTAGTCGTACTCGTAGTAGCAATAGTAGTGGTAGTGGTAGTGGTAGTAGTAGTAGTGGTAGTGGTAGTAGTAGTAGTAGTAGTAGTAGTAGTAGTAGTAGTAGTAGTAGTAGTAGTAGTAGT
>CAUYUJ010007208.1:0-48263 GCA_963575745.1 Prorocentrum cordatum | reverse complement strand
ATGTTGTGTGTGGTAGAGCTGTTGTACGTGTTGGCAGTGTGGCTAATTCGGAGGTGATGGGGGTGAGATCGAAGTGGAACGGAGAGCGATCTCGGTTTCGTGTTCGTGCGTGCCCTGCGTGCGGGCGATGCGAAGCTGGGTGGGCGGGCGAGAAGAAAGTCTCCTCCGGCTGAGGCGCGGCCGGACAAAATGATTCCTTTCTGGGGGCCGGTGGCCCGCGGTGTCCCGCCGGTGTTCCGCCTCCGGCTGAGGCGCGGCCAAACCAAATGATTCCTTTCCGGGGGCCGGTGGCCCACGGTGTCCCGCCGGTGTCCCGCCGGCGTCCCGTCGGTGTCCCGATGATGATGATGATGATGATGATGATGATGATGATGATGATGATGATGATGATGATGATGATGATGATGATGATGATGATGATGTCGATGATGTTGATGATGATGGTGATGGTGGTGATTATGATGGTGTCCCGATGATGATGATGATGTTGACGAGTTTGATGATAATGATGATGGTGATGATGATGGCCATGCTGATGATGATGATGATGATGATGATGGTGTCCCGATGATGATATTGTTGATGCTGATGTTTCTGATGACGCTGATGATGGCGTCCCGATGATGATGATGATGATTTTGATAATCCTGCTGTTGTTGATGATGATGAAAAGATGAGATGATGACGCTGATGATGATGAAGATGATGATGATGGTGTCCCGATGACGATGGTGATGATGAGGTTGATGATGATGATGCTGTTGATGATGATGGTGATGATGATGGTGTCCCAATGATGGCGATGATGTTGATAATGATGATGACGATGAGTGTGTCCCGATGATGACGATGATGTTGATGAAGATGATGAGGTGATGATGGTGACTTTGATGATGGTGGCCCGATGATGATGCTGATGTTGATGATGATGATGATGATGGTGTCCCAATGATGATGATGATGATGATGATGATGATGATGATGATGATGGTGACGATGATGATGGTGTCCCGATTATGATGATGATGATGATGATGAGGTTGATGATGATGATGTTGCTGATGCTAATGGTGCCCCAATGATGGTGATGTTTATGATGTTGTTCATGATGATGCTGAGATGAAGATGATGAATGGTGGTGTGCCGATGCTGCTGATGATGATGATGGTTTCCCGATGATGATGATGATGATGATGATGTTGATAATGGTGATGGGGTGGTGATGATAATGATGATGGTGTCCCGATGATGATAATGATGATGATGATGATGACGATGATGATGTTGATGACGTTGATGACGATGATGCTGATGATGATGACGTTGATCGAGAGATCGATTGCGATATCGATAGTGAGATCGATAGTGAGACCGAATGTGAGATCGATTGTGAGATTGATAGTGAGATCGATAGTGAGATCGATTGTGGGATCGATAGTCAGATCGACTGTGAGATCGATCGAATGAAGTAGATCGAGTGAGATCGATTGTGAGCTCGATCGAGTGAGATCGACCGAGCGAGACCGATAGTGAGATCGATAGTGAGATCGATAGTGAGACCGATCGAGTGAGACGTTGGTTCCTCCCCCCCCGAACCTCCTTATCACCCGAAGGGTGGTCATATAGGTATGTATATGCTGCCCCTGCTGGATCCGACATATGAATGTATGTGTTTCACGTGGTACGTGCATTGCATCGGCGTGGGCGGGCGAGAGGAATGACTCCGCTGTTGCGCGGGCGGGGCAAGACAGTTGTCCGAACCTCCCCGGTGGGCGGGCGGTGGCCGAATTGTCCCGCCGTGATGTCCCGTCGGTGTCTCGTTGGTGTCCCGTCGTTGTCCCGTCGCTGTCCCGTCGGTATCCCGTCGGTGTCCCGTTGGTGTCCCGTCGGTGTCCCGTCGGTGTCCCGTCGGTGTCCCGTCGGTGCCCCGTCGGTGCCCCGTCGGTGCCCCGTCGGTGCCCCGTTGGTGCCCCGTTGGTGCCCCATCGGTGTCCCGTCGGTGCCCCGTTGGTGTCCCGATTGGTTTCCCGATTGGTGTCCCGATTAGTGTCCTGGTGGTGTGTCGATGGTGTCTCGATCGTGTTCTGGTGGTGTCCCGATAAGTGCCCCCGAGTGGTGCTCCGATGGTGTCCTTACGGTGTCCCTGTGGTGTCTACATGGTGCCCTGGTGGTGTACGGTGTACAGATGGCGGCCCAGCAGTGTCCCGGCCGTATACAAAGGTGGTATCCAGCATCGCTCGTGCGGTCGATAATGGGACTTGCGGGGGAGATCGTAGAGACTCCGATGCGCCAAATGTCCCGTCGGTGTCCCGTCGGTGTCCCGACGGTGCCCAGTCGGTGTCCCGTCGGTGTCCCGTCGGTGTCCAGTCGATGTCCCGTCGGTGCTCCGTCGGTGTCCCGTCGGTGTCTCGATTGGTGTCCCGATTGGTGTCCTGATGGTGTCCTGGTGGTGTGTCGATGGTGTCTTGATGGTCTCCTGGTGGTGTCCATAGTGAGACTTGAGGGGTGAGGTCGCGAAGATCCCAATACGCCAAACGGTTTATAATGTCACCATCACTGGCGACGGCATCGACAATAATATTGATCGAATGAACCCGATAGTGCCAACGATTAGAGGCGACCGGGCAAGTGGAATCGATTGACGGAAAGCGATAGGGACACCGACCGCGATAGAGAGAGAGAGGGAGAGATCGATTGGACGATCCACAATGATATCGGCATTGTTGTCGATACACCCTGGCTCTGCCAGACGGGTTCATTTATTGAGACTGATCGGCCGTGAGGTCGGTCGAGTGGGGCTGATAGTGAGATCGGATGCGAGATCGCTAAAAAGATCACATCGCGACGCAGCACCACCATCACGCGTCGTCGACAACTCGGGGGCATATCACCAGCATCGCCCTCATCACAAACATCGCAGTTGCCATAAGTTGGATCTTCCCCCACACTCCCCCCCACAATCTCCTTATCATCCGAAGGGTGGTCGTACTGGTATGTTGTACGCGTTATATGTGAGGTATATTTTGCGTGCGTTGCGGATGTTGTGTGTATTGTATATGCCGCGCCTGTTGTGTATGATGCAGGTGTAGAGGATGTGGCAGAACAGCGGTTATCAATGTGACTCGATTGTGAACGGCGTACATGTTGTCTATATGTACATGCTTGTTATTGTTGGGTCGACAATGTAGGTTGCTTATGTCGTGTATGATATTGGTGCCGTGTATGGTGTTATATATGTTGCAGACGTCCCGAATGTTGTATACACTGCCTGTGTCGTTTACATTGTATGCGGTGCATGACATACGCGTACTTCACGATGCGATGATGCAAACGTTGTGCATGGTGTGTTGCACATGTTGTATATGTTGCGCATGGTGTACAGTTGTAAATCGTTTGCTGGCGTTCGTTGAACATGGTGTGCATTTGATCTGTGATGAATATGGTGTACATGCTGTATACGGTGTCGGTTGTAGATGTTGAGTATAGTGTACATGCCCCATGTGTGGCCCAGGACGTAAAAATGCATAAATTGTGTAAGTGTTGTAAAGGTGTGTGTTGCCAACACTTTTGCATGTAGCATAGATTCAGTTATATACCCTGTACCTGTCCAACTCTCGACCCTTCATTATCTGTTTTCTGCTTGCTACTCGCGCCCACGAAGCAAACGTGGGTCCTTCGACGGGAATGGCTCTCGCCAGGAAATGCGTCTTCGCTGGGAACAGCGTGCTCGGCGGAACCAGCGTCCAAACGGGGAATACCGCCTTCACCGGGAAACGTGTCCTCACCACAGATATCGTTTTCACCCTCTGGTTCGGGAGATTGCGCGAATTTCTCACGCCTTCTCGAAAAACGATCCTGGTCGAAACCGCGCTTTCACCGGGAATATCGTCTTCACAAAACTTGTCTTCACTGGGAATAGCATCTTCACCAGAAATAGCGCCTCGACCGGGTTTCGCGTCTTCACTGGGAATAGCGCACACCCTGGAAATAGCGTACTCACCAGGAATAGCGTCTTCACCAGGAATGGCGTCTTCAACCCTCTTGTTCGGCAATAGCGTGTTCAATTGGAATAGCGAGTTCGTCCATGGTACAATCTGCGCGGGAAGTGGCGCATATGCCGCACTCCGTCCCACACAGCGATCACTATTGGAGTACGTTTTCCCGGGGAAGAGCGTCTTCACAGGAATTGCATCTTCATAGGGAATAGCGTCTTCACAGGAGAAGGCGTCTTCACTGGGAAGAGCGTCTTTACCCTCTGGCTCGTCAATGCCATTTTCACTTGACATCGCGCCTTGCGTCTTCAAATAGCGTATTCCGGTGCGAACGAGTGAACCCTGGCAACCGGGCCAAGGTATATGTATACATATACATATGTGTGTAGATGTGCATGCATACGTACACACTTACAGAAGTCGCGTTTGGCCATTTGGGGCCATTTTCGTGACCTCCTCACCCTCTTAGTTCCAATGCGCCTGGACAGCCCCGAACTGAAGCATTCGAGTTCTCCCTTCCTAGCAGCTGTGTAGATGTAACAACCAAATATGTGAGAGTTGACGGTGTATGCACGCGTCTATGTGCGTCATCACATGTCACACCAGTGATATTATACTCGAAGCAGTGATTGAACAAGGACGGCCAACAAACAAACATGATGTCTGCGTGCGTGTGTGCGCGCGTGTGTGCGACTACCGGCGAATGCATTTATAGCCTGGCACAAGTACCCTGGCACACTCAGCCCAACGATTAAGTGCGCTGCAAGTTAGCTATGCAGTATACTGTGGCATCGGCATCTAGCTCTCTACTGTCACGGGGGGGCACCGCCACGCCTGGCGGGGTATGCCCCTTCCAGCTTGACATCATCAGCGGCCCGAGTGATTTTCAGTGGCGGATGCAGATACGTGCTCCCTTGCTTCGACGAACGGCGCGACAAACTTTTTCGTGAAGCTGCGCCACGCCGCCAGTCAGAGGGAAGTCTTTCAGCTACGATGCCGGATAAATACCGAACGCTACAAGGAGGTCACAGGCGAGAAGCCACGTTGCCACCAGACGTGAAGGCAGGAAAGCGTGTCTAACGACTCGCTGCCGACCCGTGGCGCGGCGGCGTCTTTACAGCAGGCACGTGGATACAGACGACAAGAGGCTGATCTCGACCAGCAAAACATGAAGCGCACGCACCTTGGATGACACTCTTCACAGGATGCGATGGTGGAGAGTGTGTCCGAAGGCCCAGCTCAAGGAATCTGCGGCTCGATCTGGATGATCTTGGTGCCCTCTGGGTCCTTCTTGTCCCTGACGTAGCGCAAGAAGGTGCCAGGTGGGTACAGCACCTCATCTTCTTTTGGGTAAACGCTGCACCATGAAATCTCCACTCCTTTGGACAGTCCCTTTGCAAGGAACATGAAGAGCAGCGGCCGATTGCTCCTTGAGTAGCTGTGTGCCACCTCCAGTGTGGGAGTCGTCGACATGGCTGCGAACTCAGCACCGCCTTCGGCCTTGAACTTCACTAGGTCCAAGTCCGCATTCTTCATGCCCCGGTAAAGCCGCTTCTCGTCCTGGAAACCAGGCTTACTCGCGGCGACCTTGGTGACCGGCCTGCCACCCCACCCGATCGCAAGATCGGATGATCATCTGACCAACCTGCTGACCAATACGCTCGAAACAAGGACGACGGGCAGGTAACAGAGCGACCAGAATCATCACGATCGGGTGATCACCCGATCCCTGTGGTCTCTGATCGCCGATTGCGTGACCAACAGACACTGAGGCTGCGGCCGCCCGAAGTTTTTTGATGCCATTGATCAGAAAATCCGCAACCGTGCTTCGGGCACAAACGTCCCCTGGCTGATTCCCTAGGGCTCCCAACTTCGCGCTTCGCGCTCCGCGAAGCGCGAAGCGCGAATAACTTCGCGCTCTCGCGCCGCCCCCCCAAAGGGAGAATAGGAGGACGAGGAGGAGGGGGAGGAGGAACGAGGACCGCGAAGCGCGAAGCGCGAATAACTTCGCGCCCTCGAGGGAGCCCTTGGATTCCTGCGTCCTCAGGCAGGAGAGGCCAAGTCCAGACGGGGCAGCTCCAGACGGAGGCCGAGCACTCCGTGCCGACTTGCCCCGGACGGACCTGGCATCCTGCCAGGAGAGGCCGAGCCCAGACGGAGGCCGAACACTCCGTGCGGGCTTTCCCCGCACGGACTTGGCATCCTCCGACCCCGCCCCGAGGAATGGACACCAATGGGGCTGGACTCCACTCCTCCTCCTCCTCCTCCTCCTCCTCCTCCTCCTCCTCCTCCTCCTCATCATCCTCTTCCTCCCTCCTGCTCCTGCTCCTCCTCCTCCTCCTCCTCCTCCTCCTCCTCCTCCTCCCACATGCCTGGAAGACTCGGCGCTCCCCGCGTGCCTCCCGCGCCCCCCTGCGGCTCCCCAGCTCTCGGAGCCAGGGGGGGCCTTGAAGCTGGCCAAGAGGGGCCCAGGAGGCTCCCAGGACGGCCCAAGAGGGCGCCGGGTCGTCGAAACATCGCTCCAAGACGCCGAGTATATCCCCTCCAGACGGCCGAAGAGGCTACCAGGACGGGCTCAACGGGCACTTTCAAGAGGATCCCAAGATGCCAACGTCAATTTCCTTCGGCTTCCTGGAAGGTTCAGCATTCTCGCCTCTTCGGGCGCTCCAAGACGGCCCAAGAGGCCCCCCAAAGGGAGAACACGAGTCGACATTTCGAGCCCTCCGCCCCAAGAGTACCTCCCAGACCGCCAGCAGACCCCAAGAAGAGCTCCAGGAGCTCCGGGAGGCCCCCAAAAAGACCCGAATCAGGCCCCGAAGAGGCCCCGAAGGGGCCCCCGAGAGGCCCCCCAAAACACCACCAACCCACCACCGAGAGACATCCGAGAGGCCTCCCGCGAGATCCCCACGGGCATCCAAGAGGCCTCTCGTCTACAATCGAGGAAGGGGGGCGGGGGTGGGCCGAAGGCCGCTGGATACACGGTGATCGCCATCGGGTGCGGCTTGACACCCTGGCGCAAGGGTCTGTTGAAGAGCGGGAACGAGCTCGTCGTATAAAGACGAATCGAGCACAGTTCTGGCTCGTTGAGGCCCGCTAGCTTGGCCTCCTCTCTCTCCATGAACGACTGGAAGGTCATGCCCGCGTGGCCAAAATCGTAGTCGCCTTCCGCGAGTCGCCCTCCGTGGTAGCAGCCGTTCTTGTAGTCCTCGACCACGTGGGGCGGAAGGCTCGACTCCTCCTGCGCGACGGCGTGGAGAATGTACTGGAGGTTGGCGCAATCTTTCTCTGTGCCAGCCTTCTTCACTTCCTCCCAAATGGCATCCAACCCCTTCTCCTCTCCACTGATGCGTTCCTGAGTCGTGATGCCGAGGAGAGCTTCGACGCCCTTGGTAACCTCCGCAGGATGGCCAAAGACCAAGTGTATCACAGAGTACTTAACCTCTTCTCCCTCCTCCTCGGGCTCGCTCTCTGCCTCCTCCAGCATCTCGTCGCCGAGCTTGATGAGCTGCTCAAGTCCGCCGAGCCCCGCTTCCCCGGGTGCAAACCAAAAGCGTGTGAGACGTTTGGCTGTCCCCATGCCCCAGTTCCCCCTCCCCCCAACATCCTGCTAAGGAGGAGGGGGGGGGGGGCACGCGAGCTTCTCAAGAGCCCCTCAGTCTGGCCTCCAAAGACTCTACAAACCAAAACAGCAGAAGCGCCCAAAATGGACCAGGTGGTCCAAGAAGTCCGTCCTGGGGCTCTGTTTGGAGCCTCTTGGGACGCCTTAGGGCTCCTGGAGGCTGGCCCCACAGGCCACAATCATTGAAACAATAATGGACGTTGTATCATGTTCGTTTGATGCTTCCATTATCGGCCTATTGATCCTGAGAGCGTCCAAGACGGCCCCAGGGGCCCCCCAAGCCGTCCCAGGAAGCACCCGAGGCCCCCCAAAGGGGCCCAGTAGGCCACAAGAGGCACCCAAGAGAGGCCCACGAGGGGGAAGTCAGAAGTGCCCTGGGAACCCTCCAACCCCAAGGTGCCCCCCGAGCTCCAGAGGCGCTTCCGAGAGATCCCCGGGCGGCTTCACGAGAGGCCCCGGAGGCCTCCTGGCCACAGTCTGATTAGGCACCGTGGTGGGATAGCCCCAGAGGCCACTTGATGGCTGCTTGCCCTGCACCTCCCAGAGAACACCCTGCAGGGAGGCAAATGAAGGGGCCCTGGGACACACAAATGAATACACACACAAAGAAAAAGATTCCCCATCTGTTCCATACTTTCTGGGTTTCTGTCTTCCCCCCACTTCCCATATTTTCGCATATGTTCTGGGAGTCGACGAATAATGGTGTCTGTGTGTGTTTTTTCCCCTCCTGAGCAGAGGCCAAGCTGTGACCACGGCACGGCCCTCGGGCCCGCGCAAAAAAAAACCGCCACGACGGCTCACAGCTTCAGACTGGCGACCGCCTCGAAGGGCTAGTGGCCACTTCGAATTTCAAACTTCAAGGGGCCCAAGGACACACAAATAAATACACACAAATAAAATGATCCCCCATATTTTCCAATATTTTCTGGGTTTCCGTCTTCCCCCCCACTTCCCATATTTTCCCATATTTTCCTGGGAGTCGACGATGAATTGTGTCTGTGTGTTTTTTCCCTAATGAAAACTGGCTACCAACTTCAACTCAGACTTCAACTTCAGCTGGCTACGAACCACCTCGAACTTCACTTCTCTCGTGTGAGGGCCGGCGGAATGGAGGCAGCCCCTCGAACAGGCGCTTCTGTTCAAACTTCTTGAGCTGGAGCGCCTCGACAAACTCCTCCTTGTTCTCGAGGATCTCCATCAGGGCCACGACGCCGTTGTCGTCGCACCACTTCACCGCCAGCGCCCTGGAGCTCTCTGACAACTTGGCATCTTCCCACAACTGACTGACCTCCTCAGAAGGAAGAACACACACACAAACACACACACACACACAAACGTGAACTTGCAGGGCCTCACGCGGACTTCTTGGATCGGCGCTGAATCCTCCTCCCTGGCGCATGGAACGCGCCAGGGGCGGAGCCGGAGGCGCCACCTTGGGGGCCCAGTGCAGATCCAAGAAATCAGTGCGGACCTCCGAAAGCTCGCTTGTGCAGTTTTCTCTTCCTCGAGTCCTTCTCCAGACGCCTTCGGGTGTGTCGAAGAGGGGGGCTAGGGAGGGGGTGAGCATCATCGCCCGAGTCATGCGCGCGGACGAGGGGGTGGGCCAGGAGATGCGTCGAAGGAAGAAGGGGGGCCTGTGAGATCTGGGAGGTGCCATGACCCTGGCCATGACATCCACCACCACCCCTACGGTCGGGAATGTTTGCTTAACGTGTCGCGGCGGCGGCCCCAGCGATACGCTACACCGTCGCTCCGCTCCGCGGGGCGGGAGGCTTGGAAAGGCTCGGGACACTGACGCTCAGACATGGGGACGCGGACAGAGTGTCGCTCCGGAGCGCGGTGGGCCGGAACTGGCGGCGCAACACTCTGAGCCAAAGTTCCTGACCGCAGTCCCCGACGCGCCCTCTCGGACGCAAGGAGGGTGCAGTTTTCACCCAGAATCTGCTTTCGACGGTCCCGAAGCCCGAATGCGGCCCCCAGGGGCCGAGAAAGGCAAAAAACCTTCCAGAACCGCTGAGCCAAAGTTCCTGACCGTAGTCCTCGGCGCCCCACCTGGGACGCCAGGAGGGGGAGGAGGAGGAGGAGGAGGAGGAGGAGGAGGAGGAGGAGGAGGAGAAGGAGGAGGAGGAGCAGGCGGAAGAGGAGGAGGAGGAAGACGAGGAGGAGGAGGAGGAGGAGGAGGAGGAGGAGAGGAGGGCAGAGGAGAGGAGGCGGAGGAGGAGGAGGAGGAGGAGCAGGAGGAGGAGGAGGAGGAGGAGGAGGAGATGGAGGTGGAGGAGCAGTAGGGGTGGAGGACAAAGGAGGAGGAGGAAGAGGAGGAAGGAGGAGGAGGAGAGCGAGAACGAGGAGGCCCCCATCACCCCCCCGTACGGACGCCCCCGACGCCTGCGTGCCTCATCGGCGGCGCTCGCCCGGAGCCCGCGGGCTGCTGCCGCTGCGCTGCCCGCGGGAGGCCTCGGCGCCTCCTCGGGGGCGCTCGCCTCGGGCTCGCGGGCCGCTGCCGCGCTGCCCGCTGCAGGGGGCACCTCGGGGCGGCCCGCGTCGCCCAGGCTGGGCTTCCTCTCCGTGGCCTCCTCTGCCGCCTCGGCCGTCTGCCTTCGGGGCTCCTGCGGGCGCGGTCCACTCCCGTGCCGTCCCAGCTTCCCGTCGCCGCCGCCGGAGGCAGGAGGAGTCTTCCTCGGCCTCCTCCGCCTCGTGCATTTCCGCCTCCCCCTAATCCTCCTCCTCCTCCTCCTTCTCCTCTTCCTCCTCCTCCTCCTCCTGCTCGCTCCTCGAAGTACCCTGTCCCTCACTCCCCTTCGCCTGCTCCTCCTCCCCTCCTCCTCCTCCTCCTCCTCCTCCTCCTCCTCCTCCTCCTCCTCTCCCTCCTCCTCCTGGTCCTGGTCCTTATCCTGATCCTGGGTTTTCGGGCGTTCTCGTCGGATCTCGAGAGCTCTTGCCTCGGGGTGCTATCCAGTAGCTGTGACTCGTCGGGAGCGTCCCAAAGGTACCCGAATCGCCCCGAACGGCCGCTGAAGGCCCGAGCTGTAGCCCACATGCGCCACCTCCTTGCTGGGAGGGCGAGGAGAGACAACGGGACGGACGTAGTCGAGGGGATCTCCTCTCTCCTCCTGTTTCTCCTGATCCTCCTGCTCCTGCTGCGCCTGTTTCATTCCTTCTCCTTGTAGATTCCTCCTCCCTTACGCACCCCGGGGCCGGTCGACAGGGCCGGCCGGGCGCTTCGACTTATGATCTCGAAGCTTCGAAATTGGCAACAGCTTCACATATGGAGGGCAGGTCCCTTCCAAACTGTGGCTCTCGCTTTGGCGCCGCGCACACTCGTGCTAGCAAGTTGCAGTACTTCCAAGGATTGGAAGCAAGTCGTTTTCAAAATGTGGCCCTCTCCTAAGCACCGCGCACATTCGCTGAACAATGCAAAAGTTTCACGACTTGAGGGCGGGTGGTTTTCAGAATGTGGCTCTCGCCTTAGCGCCGCGCGCACTCTTTCAAAACAGTTGGAAGAGCGTCACGGTTTGAGGGCGGCTCGTTTTCAAAATGCAATTTTCGCCTGGAAGCGCCGCGCGCACTCACTGCAACAATTCGCAAGCATTTCACCGATTCTCATGGCTAACGTACCAGAAATTACGTTTTGGAGCGATTCTGGATTCTCAGGGCGCAATAAATACGCTGATCCGCGGTGTTGAAGTCCCAAGAATGGTGTCCCTCCCAAGGGGGAATTCCCTTCAGAAGGAAGGAACCCTTGTAGGGGCCTGTGAAGAGGGAGCTGGAAGGGGTGGTCTATTTCAACGTCGTTGATGAATCTTGGGTGCACACTGGTCCTCTTCCCCCGCCTTCTCCTCTTTTTCTTCCTCCCCCTCCTCCTCCTCCGCCTCGTCCTGTTCATCCTCGTCCCTCTGGGAATACCCCCGAAGAAAAGCGGAAGTCTCCACGAGATCCGCAGAAACCTCCCGAAGTCCCCCGGGATCTCCTGATCTCCAGAGGCGTGCACAAGGCCCCCCTCCGATAACCCATCCTCGCACATCCTTCTAATCTCCCGCCTCCTCCTCCTCATCATCATCATCATCGTCATCATCAACGTTATTCCTCCTGCTCCTCCTCGGGCCTCTTCCCCCCCATTTGTGAAGATGCAACTTCTATACGGTGCTACGTATGTTGCTGATGTTATCTGTCGCGTTATTCCTTGAGCCCTGCGAGCCATCATGTAATACGGATGCGCATGGCTGATACAAATGGCAAGCACGCGCTCTCGCATTCACGATCGTTCCAACATAGCTCCAAGATAACGTTGGCCTTTGGCGATCACGAAGTCAACACCACATGCTTGCGCAGCATATGACATATAGCACACACAAGGCACACGCGCGTGCAAACACGTATGTAACAGGCACAGCACCTACTGTACACAAACACAGAGACAGGCGTACGCACACTTAGCCAAGTGTAATGAAACATGGCGCAGAATGCGGATACCATAATCTGCCCAAACTGAGCTAGCAAAGCCAACAGCAGAAGGGCGCACCAGGCGTGGGCATGAAAGTAGCCCCACCAGGAGCTCCCAGTAGCGCATGGCGTAGGCATTTGAACTTCACAAGGAGCTCCCACCACCACCAAATCCATTTCTCCCAGCTCGTGGCCCATGAGTTCACCAAGAAATCGTTGTCGCAATGTCCTCCGGGGGCGTATCCTGATGAAGCATCGCCCAACCATCCAAAGCTGCTCGTATTTTTGTACCGTCCACTCTCTTGGTGGGAACGTCCGCGAGCACGTGCTGCGTCGGACACCACGAGAGCGGGAGTCTGGATACGTTGGCCGCCGCCGTCTCGTCGTACAGCTCAGCTTCCACAAGCTCGCGATAGCCAGTCAAATTAAAAAACCAAACGTCTCTCCGAGGGTAGCTTGACAGCCCCATCGCGATGTACGGTGCCATCTAATGAAGCACAATCGGTAGCGCATCTTGTGGGACATAAGCACGGGTCGTCGCGGTCCAACGTTAGGTCAAAATTTCAGATCGCTCAAAAGAGATGCCCCCATCACTATGGCGACTCCGAAAGCGTCCGCAGCACTCATGGTCTCCTCGGCGAACGTGCTGCGACAAATCCTCCAGATGGTAGCGGATCTTCAGTCCACTAGAGCAGCTCTCCCTTCGCCGTCGGCCAAAATCTTCTTCTCGGCGGCGCGCATCAGGAATGCCGCGTGACTTATCGCCTTGAACCGCTCGGGGGCGCACGAGGCGAGGCGAACGATGACGTTGCCCGACGGGCACGCCGCCGCGCGACGCTGGCGACCTCGTCGTCGGGCTCGCCCACGTTGGCCTGCGAAGCGCCATGAAACCATATAACCCAAAGGTTTCCTTCGCACGCGGCGCGGCGATGCTCGCGTCGCTGCGCCGGCGAGCTTCGGACGCGATGTGGCCCGTCTCGACGAGGTTGGAAACGAGAGGCGAATCTCGCGCTGTCTGCGCCATGGAAACAACAGCCGATAAGTCGGGGCGCACCTGAGTTGACCGCCAGCCAGCACTGCCGATCAAACTCCGGTTCTCGGCGCTTTCCACGCGTGTAGATGGGCGCCCTAGGTCTCGCTCGCGGTCCACGTCCATTTCCGGGGGCTTCAGCTTCTCCGCAGACACTTCTCCGCGTAGCTGACTTGAGCCGTCGGACTTGACTGTCGCGCCCTTGGCGCAGAGGGCAACAAGCAACCCAGGCCAACCTCCATAGGGGAAGATGACCTTGATGATCTTGCAGGTCTCCTCCGTGCCGGCGGAGACTGGCGCGTCGCCAACACGCGCGCGCGCAATTGTCTGCAGTGGCCCACCAGCGCCACGGCCAACAAACAATGCCAAATCTACCAAACTCTGCCTCAAACGCCAATGCTGCCCACCGAATTCCAACAATTGAAACATTCAGCAATGCTGTTTTGAGCGAAGCGCATCATTGTCTGAGCGCCGTCGCCAGGCCGAAGCTTTCTTTCACCACTCGAAGTACACGGCCAGGCCGTAGCCCAGGCAGGCCCTTCGGCAGTTGCTCCATGAACAACTCCTGCTCGCGAGGCGGTTCTTCTCCTTGCATAGACACTGACATGATGTCAGCACAGATTTGGTCCCAGTGCAGATCTGGATCTGGATCCGAGTATTCACGTGGCTTTGATGGGTGCTGGATATGATTCAGCGCGTATGCTGAACTGGTTTTCTCGGGGCCGAATCTCGAGGGCAGGGGCCGATTCTTGTCGCGCGAGAAGTAGGATCTCCACCGATCCGAACCTCACCCATTTATCCAAAATGCTCCTCGATAGCCTTCAGATAGAAAGGCTTCTGGTAATCCTGGATGTCCTTCCAGGCAACTTCCTTGCCCTGCAGTTTCTTGCGCAGCCGCTCGCTTTGAGCTCTGGCGCCTCTGAGCATCGTCGCACATGCTGCGTTGGTGATGCTACCCTGGTCCGCGGGGTCATCAATTGCGCCATAGAGGCCGCGAGAATACGGCTCGGCACGTTCTCGCATTTGAGCTCCAGTTGTCCTCCTGGACTTGATGCGCTGCGGTGCATCGCCAGGCGGGCTGTAGAAGGCCATCGTGCGCTGGAGCTCCTCTTTCCCTCAGCCTGCGCAGTCTGCTTCGGGCAACGGCGGGCACTTTCCTTCTATTGCGCGACATCTCCAGGTCGGAAGTGAGGCGCAGCTGCTGCCGGTGGGAGCTCAACTTCAGACTGAGGGGGTCCGACGTTTTCGGGGCCGTCCGTGCAGCGCCCCCGCCTCTTCTGGATCTCCACGTGGTGGCTCGCCTCGAAGGGCCACGAACTCCATCTCCGCGTCTGGGGCGACGCTGTCTTGCACTCGCCTGAGCTGCTCGATTGCCCCCCCCCCCCCACGTTGGTCACCCGTGCCAGGCCATCAGATCGCCGCTGTTGAGGTAAGTCGAGCGCGTTCGTGCGCCCGAGCATGATGCGCCCGGGATATCCACTACTTCCCGCCCTGCCCCCCCGCGACCACGGCGGGGCCCGGCCCTTTTTGGTGGGGCCCTGCTTGGGCTGCCGGTAATGAGAAGAAACGCACGTCGCCCTGCGCGAGCCGACGAGGCATGTCCTCCGTGCGTCCCAAGAATGATTTCTGTAGGGTAGTGTCCTTCAGCAACTCCACGAACGCTTTGCAAGCTGCCGTCATCATTATGAGCCGTCGTTCCATCGGCTGTCATTCAGCTCCCTCGCGCGCGGCGTCGCGGCGCGCTCCGTCGACCAGGTCCGCCGGGAGGCGCCGGCTTCTTCCGAACGCCAAATGTTCTGGACTGGACCCGCATTGGCGTCGCAACGCGTCCTTGGCCCCCGCGGCGGCGGAGGCCACGATGCGCGCGTCGATTTCTCCAGAGGCTGCCGCGCGCGATCGCGTGTCTGGGCCGCCTTGATAAGCTCCTCGCGCTTCATCTAGGCGACGCCGCGAGGCTGCGGATCCGACTGCCCGGCCGACTTGCGCCCCAGGTCGTTCTCGACGCGCTTCTCCCGGAGAACGACTCGCATCTCCGGACAGCGCGCCCCCAAGCGCTCCAAGCCCTTGCTGTCCATCTGCCCCTGGAGCTCCAGCTTGACCGCGCCCCCCAGCGGCAGCAAACGCCGCGTCGACTGCGGCCCCCGCCCCGGGCGACGCCCCGCCGGGGGCTCCCCGGCGACGGCCGCGGGCGAATGCGAGGCGCGCCGCCCGAATCCTCGCCAAGGCGACCGCCGCAAATATGAACTTGGGCGACCTCTTTCACTTCGCGAGGGCCGCGAAGTATAACTAGCGATCGGCCTTCGCGTCTAGAACGCCCCATTGACGGATTTATTCTAGTGGGGGGGCGACAGGCATTCCGCCTCGGACATCGAGAGTCTGTCCGACTGGCGTGAAACAACGTTTGCTGCGAACGTCTCCCGTGTTGGTCTGACATATTGCTCACGTTTGCTTGCTGCTTCTTCTCGACGGATATCGAAGCCCGGGCCTCCGCTCTCGGCGTAGCCTGGACGCGCCTCTGGCCGGCAGAGCTCGAGGAACGCGGCGCTGCTCTCGCCCGGCACGTCATTGTGATGGCGCCCAGCGCCCAACTGTCCCAGCGCCTTCTGCGATGTGAATTCTGGCGCTAGGCGTGGCGCGATCGCGACCGCCAGCGCGAAGCGCCCCCCCATTGACCGCGAGCGGTGCGAGAGCGGCGATGGCACTGCGGACGGGCAAGCCATCTTCGAAACGACGCGACCCATATTCTCGGAATTCAACGGGCAGCAAACAAGTCTTGGCCAAACGATGCTCGATGTCATCGCACCGCGCTCGTCCACCCACGCGCTCGTCCACCCACGCATCGGTAGCAGCGCGAGTCCGGAAGCATCTTGCCACCACGCTGTCGCAGCAGCTCCTCCCTGGCGGCCGCGACCGCGGTCGCGGCCGCCCGGCTTGCGCGAGGCGGCATCGCGAGGGAACTCCGCCGCGAAAGCTGCTTCTCCTTGTCGTCCCAGCACGTGATTGCGAAGTGCCCGCCGGCAGTTTCTGCGCGATCATCTCCATCCTGGTTGCCGGGGAAATCCATATCGAGCCCAGTGCGATGGCACATAGCACAACGGATTCGGGCTCTCATCTTTGCGATGCGCTCAGAAACCCCCCTCGCCACGGCCGCCACCACGTCTGTCTCGCCCTTCTCCGCCGCGACCTTCGCCGCTTCCAGGCAGACGACCTCGGCGATGGATTCCTCGAGCCTGTCTGGCCTCATTGTGCATGTCTCTGGCCCTGGCGAGCATCTTCTCCATCGTGAGTACTTCCGCATCGGCATCGGGCTCGCGGGTCCACGTCGAACTCAAACGCATACAAGGCGCGAGAGCGGACAAACACTGAGAAGACGACGCGCGCAAACCTCCCCCCCCGCCAAGCGCCTGACAGCGCGCATGGGTCTCGCACAGGCAACCCGCGCATAAGGGCACGCAGAACAAGAAGCGGCCAAAGCGATCACATCCTTGCGCCAGTAATCTACATGCAATCCACGCGCGGGCCCTTCCACGCATCGCGTTGGCAAATATGCCGCGATCACAGACCCGGCATCTGCCGGCATGCCCCCCATTTTCGCGCATGGAGACTCCAGCCATGCCCACTGCCGAGCTGATAGAGGCCCCCCACGCCGTCTCTGCCAGAACGGCGAAAGTATCAGCAGCTGAAGACATCGCCGCTCTGTTGCACCAAGATTCCAGCCGCGCGCGGCGCCGCGCGACTGGGCGAGCAGCTCTGCCTGGGCGGCCCTGGCTCCATAGCTCTTGCTGCCCCTCGGTCCTCGGCATTCCGCTTCGTCTTCTTCCTGCGCCTTGGACTGCCCCCCAGACCTGGGCCACTGGCAATGCGCTGCCCATCCCTGCGGGGAGACGGGGCCTCCTCCGCGAGCCCAGCTCCCTGGCTGAGCCTAGGAAGGAGGACGGCGGGGCCAGGTGGGACTTCCCAAGCCCCTTGAGGGCGCGTTGTAATAGGGCGGGCCTCTGGGCCCATCTTCCCCGCGGCCTCGGCGTTCTTGCCGGTCGGCAGCCCGGCGCTCTTTTGCGGGGCCCCAGGCTCCTTCCCGACGCGGTGGGGACCGAAGCCCCTTGGGCCGAGGCGCGCAGGGCGGCGCCCCCGCGCCGCGGTGCGGAAAGCTCGGGCAGGCCACCATGCAACAGCTCGGCCAACGCAGGCGCCGCGGCCGCGATCCTGTCAGCAAGGAATGGGCCCCCAAAGGGAGCGGCCGCCGAGTCGAAGAATGCGCGGCGCGTCCGACGGCAGCGGCCGAGCTCGCCCAGAATATGCCGGCTTGCTCGATCAACAGACAAGCGGGCCCGGTCGCGCCAGGCCTTCCGCGAAGAAGCAGAACTACGACGCGCGTCGCTCGCGTCATCCCGCGCCGCTGCCCGCGAGCCGAAAGCGCCGCCCCCCTCCCCGCCCCTGGCGCCCGCCGCGTTGCCCCGCAGGGCTGGGGTCGTGGGGCGCGCCGAGGGCGAGGTCCAGGGGCGGGGGGCTTGCGCAAATGCCTTGTGCCAAAATGACTACGGGATCCGCGTCGGCCTCCATCTCTCTTTCCGTCGGCCCCTGGGGTTGGTCCTCGTCATCTCCATCTACCACGAGCGCGTCGTGGGTGCCTTTCTCTTTGCTCGTTCGCCATCTGCGGCCCCCATCGTCGAGGTCTGTCCAGAGGGCTGGATGGCGGTCCATAATGCGTCGGTATCATTAATTTGTATATGTCTACTCTCTTGGCACCTTGGACGTTCCAGATCGCTTAACTTGCTTCCGCGGTTGTCTGAGCTCGCGTTTGTTCTGGCCGGCGGCGAGGGCCCCGGTTTCCCGGGCTGGCGACGAACCAATCAACCGCATGAATAGCCACGCCAAGCCGGAACCGCTGGGAACATAATGTTCACGTTTTGAACCCGGAGACTTGCGCGTCGAACTTGTTGGCGCGTTTCCGCGCCCCCCCTCCAGCGTCTCGGCGCACTCTGGTGAAAAAGTCCTCAACTCTGAGCCCAACCCCATGACTTTCTCGTCGTCATACTTCTCAGCACTGATACCGATAGGACCACGCTTCGGGCGCTGAGGAGGGCGGGGGGTGGGGGGGGTCGATGCGCAAGGAGCCCTGCCCACAAGCAGCAAAGAATGCGCGAAACACATTTAATACCACCTACTCCCGCTTGCCTATACCAACCTAATCTATCGATCCATCCATCAGTCTATCTATCTCTCTACCAAATCGATCCCTCAAGCAGTTCATCAGTATATATATATATATATATATATATATATATATATATATTGCGGGGATGATTGGCGCAAGGGCGCGGCATTTATTCGTTCGCGCGCTACTTGGCGGCGGCATGCGCCGCAGTCCGCACTTAACTGCGTTGGCGCGCGCCGTTGCGCAAGTTTATAACAGGTCGCTTTTATTTGCCTGCCCCGCACTGCGTTGCAGCGAGCGGATATTGGCGATATTTGTTTGACTGTTGCAGAGTACGCGGCAACTCTGTGCCCGCCCACCCTTTGTTTCGGTTGTCGGCTGCCGCTTGCCGGTGCGCGCCTACCTATCTACCCAGCGGCCCATCAATATATATATATATATATATATATATATATATATATACACACACCTATTTACCGTGTCTTTATTTACCCTACCATCTATCTAGAAACTATATATATATATATATATATATATATATCCATCCATTCGTTTATCTGTCCACCCGTCTATCTAACTCTTTATCTCTCTATCCTCCTCTCTATCTATATACTGTTGGTGACAATTGTGAGTGCTGCTGCACCACAGCGCGATGCCAGCTTCACTTTGGCGCGCGCCCTAACGGCTGCGCGCTCGAGAAAAATCAGCCCCACTGCAATCCGACACGCGTTCGGAGCACTAGCAGAGCTTGGCGCCGCGATGCAGGCGGCCGACGGCGTCGACGTCGTCGTCGTCGTGCCCGCCATCACCACCACCGCGATCACCGTCACCCCCATCACCACCAGCAACCCCAGCATCATCATCATCCCCGTCGTCGTCGTCGTCGTCGTCGCCAGGGTCTGGCGCAACCCCATTGCCTCTGGGACTCGTCCCCTAGCGTGCCGCGACAAGGTGCTGAGTGGCACCGTATCTGGTCACTGTCGGTTTTGTCGTAGCGCCCGTGGCTTCCGCCGTGGCGCTCCCGCAAGTCCGGGCCGCTTCCTAGCGCCGCCGAGGGCCGTCCGCCCTCGGGGGCGCCCCGGCCCCACATGTCCGGCGGTGCGCGCGCGACCGCGCCCGGGGGCTTCGCCCGCGCTGGAAAATCCTGGCCGCCCCCCAATGCGGCGAGACAGCGCAGAAGCAGAACCCGCGAAGGCGCGCTGTCGGAGACTGGCGCGCCGCCGCTCCGCTCTGGCGCACTCGCGGCACATGTGCCCCTAGCGCCCCGCCCCTCCCTGGAAGATGCGCGACGCGGAGGCCGCGGCCACGCGCGCCCCCCCCGGGGCAGCGGCCGCGCGCGCTGCGGCCGCGCGACGACGCCACTGAGCAGAAGGCCAATGCTCTCTGCGATGCGAACGAGCTCACCCACAACTAGCGGTGCTCGAGAGATCGGCGCCCCACGTCAAGAAACATGGCCTCTTGCAATTCGACAACGCGCCATTCCCTGGCGCTCCAGCCGCGGCGGGCGCGCGCCCCGCGGGCCGCGGGCATAGACGCAGCGAACGGCCTCAGGGAAGAAAGCCGGCGCGCCTTCCACCTCAGCGCCAACGGCGGCCGCGAGCTCCTTCGCGAGCGGGTCTTTTTTTGAAGCCGAGGTGCGCCCGCACGCGCGTCGCCTGGAGCCCGCCCCCCGCCGCGCCGCCGGCGCAGCTGCCAGGGCCCGGCGACCTGGGGGCCTCGGCCCGCTCCAGGGCCACGATTCGGAGCGCGCGGAAGCAGCAGCGCACTTGCTTCCCCGCGAAGTGCTTTCGAAGAGCACGCGCGAGCTCCCCCATCACGACCGCCGCCCCGGCGCGGCGCCGCCCGGAGGCCGCGGCCACGCGGCGCGGGGCGCGCGCGCGGGCAACCCGAACGCGGCGGCTCGGCCGGAGATCTTCGGCGCGGACGCCAGACGCCACGCCCCAGACCTGCCCATCTATTTGGAGCGCGATCTCGCGAACGAATTCGGGGCCCACTTTCCCCGCGGGCGCGCTCGCAGCAGAGCCGCTGGTCGCTTCCCTGCGGGGGCGCGGCGCCGGCAGAGCTCGGCGCCGCAGCGCGCGGCCCCCGGCCCGATCGCCCGCGATCCAGCTCGACGAGCTCGCCCGAGCGCTTCCTCACCAGGCCCGCGAGCAAATGCGCGCGACCCTCCGCGGAGCAGGTCTCGGCCTCGCACGAAATTCGCGGCCCACGAGCTGCGCCTGTTGGCAGCGACCGGGCGCTCCTGATCGCCGTCGCTGGCAGAGCCTGGCGACCACTCCAGCTCGGACAGGTTCTGCCGCCCCCGAACTCGAAGAGCTCCAAACACGCTCTGGACAGCATGCCTCGCGCGCGCCCCCCGCCCTCATTCCCCCCGCTCTTGCTCCTTCCAGCTCCCACTGTGCTTCCCCGTCCTCGCCATCATACTCACCCCCTCTGCCCCCCCCCTGCCCCGCCCCGCCCCCTGCCCCCCGCTGCCCCCGCCCCCGGCCCGTCCGAAACCAACTATAGTAGAACTACCAGCGGCATCTCCTTACCGTGATCCTCTTTGCCGCCCCCCCTGTCCTCCCCCCCAATCCTCGCCGCCCCCCCCCCCCCCGCCCCGCGCCCCCCCCCTCCCGCGGCGCCTTGCGGGGCCGCCTGGACGTCCACGTCCTTCGGGCATGCCGCGAAACAACGATAGCGCACAATTCAACCTCCCGCTCTACGGTGGTGCGCATCTGCTGAACTCTGCTCGCGCCGAGGCTGCCGCCCCGGCAGCAGGGGCCACGGCAGCGCACCCCCGCGCGCCGCAGCATGATCGGCAGCCGCGCGCATGTCCGCTGCAGTGCTGGCAGAGACCGGCCCCTGTAGGTCCTCGGCAACTCCGCGGTGCTCTCGGAGCCGTCAATTTCTTCTGCTGCATCGTTGGGGCCACCCCAATCGATAGTTTCTTCGACGTAGTCCTCGGCGGCGAACGCCTCTGTGAAGTTGTGCAACATGCTTGCTGACAGAGCCGGCACCGTAGCTTGCTGGCAGAGCCCGGCGGGGCCGCGGCATCTTCTGCAGGCCCTTGCGGCGGGGCGAGGGCGCCCTGCGCGGCCTCCGCGCAGAGCTTGGCGCGGCCGCGGCCTCTTCTGCAGGCCCTCGCGGCGGGGCGAGCGCGCCCCGCGCGGCCTCCGCCGCCGGCTCCCTGATCTCAGTCTTCTTCGAGACCGACTCCGCGTCGGCCTCAAGAGAGGGCGGCGGGCGCGCCGACGCCGGCCCCGCGTCTGGCGCAGAGTGGGGGGGGAGCGTCCGCAGGGGCGCACGCCCCCGGAGCCGACGGAGCCGAAGCCGCAGCCGACGGAGCCGACGGGGCCGACGGCGCCGCCACCCCCGTCGCGGGCACAGCTCATAGACTGCGAAACCGGCGGCGGCGCGACCCTCCACGGATGCAGCGGACGCGGCGGCGGCGCTGTCCTTGCGCCCCGGGCTGGGCTGGCAAAGCCTGGAGCAGCCGCCCGAAGTGCCGCCGGCTTGCCGGCAGGGCCGCACGCGCCCGCGCCCTCTTCCCCAGGCCCCTGCGGCGCGGCCTGGGCACCCCGCGCGGCCACCGCGTCAGCCAACGCGCCCTGCGAGGCAGATGCGCCGGCAGAGCCCGGCGCGCCGCCGAGCCGCGCCCAGCTGTCCATCGCGCGCTGGTGCGCGACCTCTGGCAACAGCTCCTTACCTGTTACAGCTGCACGTGAAATCCGCCATGCCTCCGCATCCATGTCCTGCGGCGGGTCCTTGAACATCGCCGTCGCTGTGTATGGCAAGCTCCTGTCCTTCGAGTGCTGGTTCCGAGTCGCCTCAAACTCGAAAGGCCTGATCGGGTCGCCGTGCTCTGAACAGACCAGGCAGATGCTCTCCTGCTCGCGTTTACCGATGTTCCCCTGCGAGGGCTTCGACGTGTTCCAGTCGACGTGCCTCGCGCGCCGAACTGTCTTGAGAGTTTGGAGCTGCTGCTCGCCCGCCATCGCGTGGGCGGGGCTGAGCTCTGCGAACCAAGCGCGGGAGACCACGCTGCACGAGTAGCGCTGCTTCACAGGGCGTGAGCCAGGGCATGGCCTGGCGCTGGCAGAGCCTGGCACCGCGAGTTGGCGCGGCCACTCCACGGCGACATGCCGCTGCGGCGTCGATGCTGGCAGCCCTCTGCAGGGCGAAGCGGCTTGAGTACAGATGTCTTCGGAATGATGGTGGTGGTGGTGGCGGTGCTAATTGCGTCTGCGCATCCATCTATCCGGGACAACCTTCGAGACCCCGCCGGGACACCCATCGGGGCAACCATCGTGAAAACCATCGAGTCAACCATCGGGACAACCATCGGGACAACCACTAAACATCGGGACAACCATCGGGACAACCACCGGGACAATCATCGGGACAACCAGGGGGGCAACCATGGGGACAACCATGGGGACAACCATCGGGGCAACAATCGGGGCAACCGCGGGACAACCATCGGGACAACCACTGGACAACCACGGGACAACCGCGGGACAAACACGGGACATCCGCGGGACAGCCACGGGACACGCGCCCGCCCGGAAGGGGGGGGGGCGGCCCTTTGGGCTCCATGTGGCTTCTACCAGTGCAAGACCTGGGCGGAGCACCAAGCTGGGAGTCAGTGGTCTCGGAGCATGGCTGGGGGCCTGGCAACGCGTCGGGCTGGGCGCCGGGCTGTGCGCTGGGCTGGGCGCCAGGCTGCGAGCTGGGCAGGGCGCCGGGCACGGGGCCGAACAGGGCGCCGGGCTCGGAGCCAGGCTGGGAGCTGGGCTCGGAGCCGGGCCGGGGGCCGGGCTGGGAGCCGGGCTGAGCGCCGGGCTAGGCATCCACGGAGCCGTGGAAATCACGGACGACGTCTGAGTCGTCGCTCTCACCGTTGGCGTAGCCGTCACCGGCCATTGGAAAGAACGGTCCTCCTTTCCCATCGGCTTCATGTCGACATGGAGCCGATGGGGACGATGCGGTCGCTGCACCGCATCTCCAGCAGGTCAACCTCGCCCGACGCATGCATCACCTCCGAGGGGGAACGTGCAGTAAAGAATATTGTGCAGGTGCCCCTGGGCAGCCGCAGGGCCCGGGGACCAATCCGGCGCAGTCGGCTCCGCCACTCGGGCGGCCGGCGCGGGGGTCGGGCCGAGCTCCTCCATCGGGGGGCGCCACTTTCTCGGGCTCCAGCTTCGGGGTCATGATTGCCACATCGTCGATGTTCGAGATGATCTGGGACCGCGCGTCGTCGGGAGCCGCCGCGGCCTCCAAAAGCTTCTGCTCGAAGGGCGTCCGGCGGCGAGCCCCCGCCGCCGAATGCAGGGGGGCTCCGCTGAGGCTCCAGGGGAATCCGCTAGTTCGCTGAATGTGCGAGGGGGCCGGTCGCAGGCGGCGCGCGCGGTGCACCCGCCAGCCGCTCGGTCTGCATCAGCGCAACTCTGCGCGGCAACAGGGGAGACTTCGTCCGCTTCCATGCCCCCATCGGGATCGAGGCAGTCCTCCTTCTCCGCAGCAGCAGGCGGATCACGGCTAGTTTCTCGGAGATGAGGGGCTGCAGCGTGTCGAGCCTGTCCACGCTGGGCGTCTGGCTGGCGCGTCTCTGCGCCGGGGGCTCGGGCGCCTTCGAATCAGCGAAACCCCGCTCCGCCTCTTTGCCATCGCACTCGTCGCGGGAGAGCCGCCAGGCCGACCGCAGCCGGCGCCTGGCGCTCCGATAGCACGATCCGCCCCAGGGAAGACCATCGGAGCTGCACGCGGGCGCCTGCGACATCCGCGGCCCGAGGGGGGGAGGGGGGAAGTGGTCTGAGAGCAAGGGGGATGGCCTCCTGGCAGCCAGCGGCTTAACCCAGAGCGGCTTGAGCCATCACCACCGTCAGCACTGACATCGTCATCATAAGCACCATTAGCATCGCCATCCTCGGCATCCTCAGCGTGCCGCATCAGAAACGTAGTCGTCATCATAAGCAGCATCATCATTATCAGCAGCAGCATCGTCATCAGTACCATCATCAAGGCCAGCATCATCATTCTCGGTACCATCAGCACAATCGCCATCGCCATCGGCATCATCACCGTCATCACCATCACCAGTCATCGCCACCGTCAAGACCACCATCATCATGAGCATCAAAAACGCAGTCAAAAGCATTTGCGCATAGACAGCACCATCATACGCATCAGCATCATCGACAACAGCATTATCACCACGACCATTACCATCAGCACCATCACCGTCATCATAAGCACAGTCACCATCATCACTATCACCACCACAGCCATCACCATAACAATCATCATCATCAGCATTCGCACCGTCATCATCATCATCATTACCATCACCATCACCATCATCTTCATCATCCTCGGCATCAAAAACCAAATCAGCATCACCAACTACATCACCCCAATCAACAGCACCATCCTGATCATCGCCATCCGTGTCACCATTAACACCACCGCACTGTCATCACCATCCCCATCGCCACCATAATCAGCATGTGCATCGCCCTCACCATCATCTTCATCACCATCACCACCACCATCAACATCAGCATCATCATCTGCATCGCCAACCTCAGCTTTATCACCTTCGCCGACATCAGAGCAATTATCGGCAGCATCAGCACAGCTAACGACATCAGCATCGCCATCCTCATCGTCACCCTCCAAAACCACCACTATTATCATCACCATCAACATCAGCACTATTATTCCTGCCGGCAGCATCAGCACCAACATCGCCATTACCATCACTAGCAGCATCAGTGCCCCCGCCGCCAGTGCAGTCATGACCCAGCTGATGGACTTCCACATCGGTCGTAGGGAGCGGAGGGGGAGGGAGGCGATCCGGGACGCCATCATGCACAAGCACCGCCACATGCCCGAACGCAAGGAGCGGCAACGGCAAAAGAAGGCAGAGCGCATACAGGACCCCGCCCACAAGGCCCAGGCCAGGGCGCGCGAACTGATCAGCAGGAGGAAGATCAGGGCGCGCAAGCGTGCAGCGCTGCGACGTGCTGGACTTCCTCCTCCAGTTTCACGTTTGGTCAGGGGGCGCCCTGCAGCGGCGACGTCCTCATCTTGACTAGCCTCTACATGTTTCACTGCTTGACCAGTTCAACATCGTCGAATACACCTTTCGCTTGCTGAAGACCCACGGGTTGGTAGCGGCGACTCTCCAGAGACGCAGCCGCGTGACCCTGTTGACATCAGCGCCACTGCTGCCACTTTGAATGCGACCTCCCTTGCCAAGGCGCGCCTCGAGGAGGCCCTTCGGAATGCTTCTGGCAGTTCTCCTCTACTTCTCCAAGAACGTCGTCAACGGGAGGAGCGCCCCCGATGGGTTCCACAATGTTTTAAGCGCCGTGGTTGGCCAGTGGCCTGTTCGCCGCCGCCACCGCCTGCGCGCGCGGCCGCTGTCCGCCAGGGAGGGCGCGCCATTGCGCGGAAGCCCAACGCGGTCGGGAAGATCTCGATCATCCGCGACTCCTCCTTCGGCCACAGGGCCGCGGGCACCAGGGCGACAAACTGCGTCTCCCCGTCAGTCCATGGGCGAGTCACAGAGGGCCCAGCTTGGTGGACGGGCCCATTCTTTTTCGCACAGAATCTGGCCGTTCAGGGTTGCCCTTTGCATATCATCGGAGATCTGAACTGGAAAACGCGGTGCAATTATATGATGAGTCCTGGGTGGGTCATGTGTCCAGCGTCGCTTGCCGCCACCGCTGCAGGTGCTACTCCGGCGAGGTGTCTCCACTACGGGCCGCCCGCCCCCTACCTGCCGAAGCGCGTCGCTGCGAAGACGCCCCCTGGGGGGCCCTTCCACGGCGCGGTCTTCCACGCGCTGCAAGGGCCGATGCGCCATCGTCCTCAACGCCGACTGCGCCACGCGGCGCCCTACGCGCTGAAAGCTTCCCCTGCCATCCAACGCCAGCTGGATGCACTTCGAGCAGAACTGGATGCGCGGATGCCTGAACTTGGCGACCCTGTTCTCGGCGATCATGACCAGGCCCTTTTGGCCGCCAATTGGAAGCGCTGGCACGCGCGCGCCGAGCTGGCGCTCAAGCTGGCCGCCGAATACGACTACGCCTCCGTGGAGCGGCAGGGTTGGCGCGCCAAGGGTTCGGCTCCTTCGACGACGCCGACGTGCCATGGCGCCCCCATCGCGTCGCTCAGACGATCGCTCATCGTCGACTACTACGCCCACACCGACAGGTGGCGGAGCGGATCAAGCAGGGCCCCACTCTGGCTTTCCAGAATTTGGCTGGTTCTCTCTTTGAACGTTTCGCGCGCGCTGGCTGGGAGGGGCTCCTGGCTGCGCCGCTCTACGGAATCCCGAACCGCGCCGAGGCCCTGGAATTGCTGAGGGCAGGCGCTTGTCAGGAGCAGCTACGCATTAAATATGCGCAGTCTCGCGAGCGGCGATAGCGTTTCGCCAGCTGGACCAAGGACATCCACAAGCTTGACACCCCGCTCTCCAGGGCGCCCTCGCCGGCTGCCCCAGCGGACGCAGTGGAGATACACCAGGGGTGGGAACAGCAATGGGCCCCAGATCCTGCCCAACATGATACTGCTGGCCATTTTACTCGATGGCAACAATTGGCCGCTGATGCGCCCTTCCCCCAGTCGAGGCAGGAGGAGCACTGGCTGCCGAATTGTGAACAGTTTGGCAATACCCTTGCTAAATGTCATGGCGCCCCTGGGCAAGACGGGCGGGCGGCCGCGGAGCTCGAGCTTTCATGGCGCCTCTTCCCAGAGATGATTTTGCAGCTGCACGAGCTCTGGTGCGACACCAGCCGCGAGTGCGTCAACGCCCAGGGCATCCTGGACCAGGACATGCTGGACATGATATTTCCCCGGCGTGTCGTGGGAATCCCCAAAGGTGGAGTTGCCTATCGTCCAATTTCAATGGGCTCGGTCATGGTCAGAGTTTGGTTATCGGCCTTGTCTGCTCGGGTGTCACAGCCTCCAGAGAACCAGTCTGCAGGGCGGCTTGCGACGAGCGTCGCCCGCGCGATCAGCAGCTGGTTACATTCGTGCGACGCCGCCAACGCAGGCGCCGAGGTGGATCTCAGCCGCGCGTGCGACAACATTGATCACGCCGTGGGAGCTCAGGCTTATATATGCTCAGGTGTTCCTCCTTCGGTTACTTTCACTGCTGTGGCGGCCTGGAGAGCCCCCAGACACTGCAGCGTCAACTCGTCTTTGGCGCCACCGATCTGGCATTCTCGAGGACTGCCACAAAGAGACCCGGTGGCCCCCGCCACCATGATCGCGGCCTTGGTGCCGTGGCAACCGCCAGTTGGCTACGCTTTTATGGACGACAGGTCCCTCACGTCTTCCTCCTTCCAGGACTTGGCCAGGGACTTGGACTATACTCAACGTTTCGACACTGCCGTCGGTTTCCAAGAGAATGTGCGTAAGACCCCGACAGTGGTGGAACACCTAAGGATCGTGGCGACACCAGCTGATGCGTCTACTCCAATCCAGCCGAGAGGAGGCTGGGACAAGCTTCATACAGCAATCCGCGCCCTTGGCACAGTCCCAGGAGGTGCTGAGATCCGTGCTCGCCTTGCCGTTGCATATATACACACGCACACATATATATATATATAATATATATATATATATATATATATATATATATATATGCTCGTCCCCCCCCCCCCAGCGACCCCCCAAAACGCCCAAAACACGAAGCCGCGGTCTTGAGATGCTGGCACCGAACAGCCGCAGACACATGGTCTGTCACAGCGGGCTGTGACCCGAGAAGTATTCCTCCTCATCTTACTCTCCCTCATCCTCCCCCTCCTCTTCCATCTCCCCCCTCGCCTCCTGCTTCTCCTGTTCCTCGTCCTCCTCCTCCTCCCTCCTCCCTCGTCCTCCACCTTCTGTTCTTCCTCCTGGTCCTCTCCCTGTTGGAGAACGTTCAGGGGCGAGGATTTGTGGCTGGCAACAGGGAAGATGCTGGAGGAGGCCTTCCTCAAGGAGCACTGCCAGTGAGCGGCGAGCGCTGTAGTCCCCGAAGAGTACACAGTGTTTTCTTGCTCGGAGGCCACGAAACATTGTGCATCACAGGTTTTTCTGGTTTTTCTGGTTTTCAGGTGCCGACGAACAGGAGGTGGGGGAGCGGTGGGGCGAGGCCGCGGCGATCATTTCAGCTCCAGAAGCCAGGACAACCAGAAAAACATGTGATACACAGTGTTTCGTTGGTTCCCAGACCAGAAAAAACAGAAAAACCTGTGATACACAGTGCTTTCTTGCTCGGAGGCCACGAAACATTGCGCATCACAAGTTTTTCTGGTTTTCTGGTCTGGGAACCAACGAAACACTGTGTATCACAGGTTTTCTGGTTTTTCTGGTTTTCAGGCGCCGACAAACAGGAGGGGGGGTGCGGTGGGGCGAGGCCGCGGCGAGCATTTCAGCTCCAGAAGCCAGAAAAACCAGAAAAACATGTGATACACAATGTTTCGTTGGTTCCCAGACCAGAAAAATCAGAAAAACTTGTGATACACAGTGTTTTCTTGCTCGGAGGCCACGAAACACTGTGTATCACATGTTTTTCTGGTTTTCTGGTTTTCAGGTGCCGACAAACAGGAGGGGGGGGCGGTGGGGCGAGGCCGCGGCGAGCATTTCAGCTCCAGAAGCCAGAAAAACAAGAAAAACATGTGATACGCAGTGTTTCGTTGGTTCCCAGACCAGAAAAAAACAGAAAAACATGTGATACACAGTGTTTCGTGGTCTCGGCCGAAACCGATATGCTTGCGCGCACGGTGCCCGTGACGGATGGGCCGAGCGGATGAGTTCGTCAGCCTGGATGGCAGGCCAAAGTTGAGTTGTGCATTCGTGCTTTGGGCGTTCTGGGGGGTCGCTGGGGGGGGGGATCGACCATATATATATATATATATATATATATATATATATATATATATATATATATATATATATATATATATATATATATTATATATATATATATGGTCGCCCCCCCCCTGCCATCATACCTCTCTCTTCTTCTCTGTGTCCTCCTCCTCCTCCTCCTCCTCCTACTCCTCCTCTGCATCACATAGGGATTGTATTGGAAAGCCTCGCAAAAGAAATCCTTTGGAAAGCCGCACAAAGGATTTTATTGGAAAGCCCTACACAAGGAATCCTTTTGGAAAGCTCCACAAAGGGGTTATAGCGGAAAGCCGCACAAAGGAATTCTATTGGAAAGCCTCGCGACAGGAATCCTTTGGAAAGCACCACAAAGGGATTCCATTGGAAAGCCGCACACAAGGAATCCTTTGGAAAGCGTCACAAAGGGATTCTACGGGAAAACAAAACACAACCAAAAAACCAAAGAAACCAAAAACCCAGGACCGAAAAAAAACAAAAAAAAATGAACACCAACACAAACAAACAAATATTTCAATACTTACTCCACCTCTCCTCCTCCTCCTCCTCCTCCCCCTCCTCCTCCTCCTCCTCCTCCTCCTCCGACTAATCGCCCTCCTCCTTCTCAAAGGGATTATACTGGAAAGCCCCGCAGCAGGAATCCTTTGGAAAGCACAGCGAAGGGATTCTATTGGAAAGCCGCACAAAAGGAATCCTTTGGAAAGCACACAAAGGGATTCGATTGGAAAGCCAAACCAACGGAATCCTTTGGAAAGCACCACACAAGAATTCGATTGGAAAGCCCCACAAAAGGAATCCTTTGGAAAGCACCACAAAGGGATTTTATTGGAAAGCAGCACAAAGGAATTCTATTGGAAAGCCTCACAAAAGGAATCCTTTGAAAAGCACGACAAAGGGATTCTATTGGAAAGCCTCACAAAAGGAACCCTTTGGAAAGCGTCACAAAGGGATTCTATTGGAACCCCCCCCTATATAAAAAAAAAAAAAAAAAAAAAAAAAAAAAAAAAAAAAAAAACGAACAAAAAAACAACAAACACGAAACAAAACAAACAACAATTGTTATATCTTTTTACAAAAAAAAGGACTGACCCCCCCCCCAAAAAAAAATGACCCCCCAAAAAAAAATATTTCAATACTTACTCCACCTCTCCTCCTCTTTCTCCTCCCCCTCCTCCTCCTCCTCCGACTCCTCCTCCTCCTTCTCCTCCTCCTCCTCCTGTTGGGCCTGTTGGGCAATGGCTGTTCGATGGGTGAAGCTCTGCAGCTCCTCCTCCTCCTCCTCCTCCTCCTCCTCCTCCTCCTCCTCCTCCTCCTCCTCCTCCTCCTCCTCTTTTCCTTATCCCCGAGTCGATGACAGGGGCCCCGTCATCGACTCGGGGATAGCCGGGGCACCCCCGCCACCCGAGCTGGCGGGCGGTCGGCGCCGCCTGTATCGGCGGGGTAGAAGTGGAGCCGGCGACCAGCCGGAGGACTGGCGGAGGCGGGCGGGGTCGCCCCCCCCGGGGGAGGGGGGTTGGCCGCGGTGGGACTGTGCCCCTTCCTTCCTCCTTTCTCCTGGCTCCTCCCTCCTCCCCCCTTTCCCTCTCCTCTTCTCTCCTCCCCCCGGGGTTCACAGTGTCGCTGCGGTCCACTCCCCCCGCCGGGGCTGGGCCGGAGGAGACCGCGGCGGCGCGCGGAGCGCGCTGCCGCGGCGGGTGAGCGCGGAGCGCCCACGCCGTGCTGGAGCGCGGCCAGCGCTCGGCGCCAGAATCGCAGCGGTTGATTTTTCAGCTGCGAAGTTTTGGGGGGCCCTCTCGCCCAGGGAAAGCCTGGAATAGGGGTGGCTTCATCATCGACGGCTGTGCTCTCGTGCTCATGGCACAGTTGAACGGCAAGCAAAATCCAAGCAACATCCTCCTCCTCCTCCTCCTCCTCCTCCTCCTCCTCCTCCTCCTCCTCCTCCTCCGCCATCCAGAATTCATTTACATAGGCATTCGATTTTTCCATTCCCTGTCCCCCTCTCTCCAAATGGAGTTCAGACGAATCTTCCCAGGAACACTGAGACTTTTGAGTGTGCCCTGCAGGACGAATCCGATAATTTACTTTTTAATCCCCCCTCTCAAGGAAGTCAGCTCTCAGGACCTACATCGTCAAGGCCAGCATCGCGACCACCTTCGACGACAATGCCGGCGCGCAGCACAGGCGGTGGCAGAAAGGGCTTTGCACATGCAGACGGCGACGTGCCTTTGAGCATTTTCACAACACAGCACACTCCACTGCCGAATAGCACTGACCGCCACAACCAGCAGCAGCACCGTCGACCAGCAGCGACCGACTACCACGAGCAACCACACACAGCAAACCTCGACCGCAACCAACCAGCACAACCAACAACACTGACCACCGACCAACAATACCAGCAACACTTAACCAAACCACCACCACCGACCAGCACCGACCACCAGCGCCATCCACTGCCGAATAGCACTGACCCCCACAACCAGCAGCAGCACCATCGACCAGCAGCGACCGACTACCACGAGCAACCACACACAGCAAACCTCGACCTCAGCCAACCAGCACAACCAACAACACTGACCACCGACCAACAATACCAGCAACACTTGACCAAACCACCACCACCGACCAGCACCGACCACCAGCGCCAGCAGTGGCACCGACTAACACCAGCAAGTTCACACCATCCAGCTCTGACCAACAACGACGAGCAAACAACAACGCAACCGACTCCAGACCAGCACCACCAGCAACACACACCCAATCAACCGCAGACCACACTCACCCAACAACAAGACAGCCGACTAGCAGCGACAAGCCAACACCAAACAATCCAGACCAGCGCCGACCACGACCAACCAGCAGCACCAACGAAAATGACACCGACCACTGACGAGCACCAACAGCACATATTCATAACGATTATTCACAAAAATGCCCGGGCACTTACGACAGACGACCGGGTCAGCGAACTCATCGCAGAGCTCGACAACTGCCATTGGGATTTTGTGCTCATCAACGAGACAGAGGACGACTACGACGGAACTATGGACAACCGTGGAAGGGCATACGTTTGCTGGATCTGGCAATGACCAGGCGTGCCACGGAGTTGCTATTCTTATACACAAGCGTTGGGGAAAGAGCATACAGAGATTTGAAGCCCACTCGCCAAGACTCGCCACGATGCTGTTGAAAAGAGGGCGGTTGAAATTACAATTGGTGGCCGCATATTTTCCACACTCTGGGTACAGCGACCCGCACATTCAGCGCATGTACGACGCGATCCACGAGATTCACAGAGAAAACACCAAAGCACGACGTCATATTATACTCGCTGGCGACTTCAACGCGCAGGTTGGGGAATCCCGTATATCAGTAGATGGCGACGACGACGACCTCATCACTTCCAGGTGTGTCGGCCGCCACGGATATGGAATCGAAAACTCGAGGGGTACATGGTTGCGACACTGGGCTGCCCAAGAAGGGCTTGTGCTTGCCAATACGTTTTTCCGAAAGCCTATACATAAGCAGATCACTTACATCAGCGGCGACAAGCAGAAACAGCTCGACTACATCTTGCTCAACCGCAAGCTCTTCAAGCATTGCACTAATGCCGAGGCCAACAACGTGACCGACCTGGGATCCGACCACAAGGCTGTCGTCACTGAGTTGAAGATACCAGAAGCAATGGTAACAAAACGACAGCGACGAGACGACGACCAACGGCAGCGCAGACATGCACCACCCAACGCTTCCACCGGCAAGATCATCAATGTGAACGTCTACCACGACCACCAAAGACGACGACTGAAACCAGACGAACTACCAATCGACCCACAATCCCTGGACGAGCACACCCAGCAAGTTCTCATCGACGCCGCCGCCGTGAGCAGCGCTGGAGCACCACGACCAGACCGACAACCAGACAGAGGAGCAGAACGTCTACGCCCTCTCATCGCACAGCGACACCAGACACCAAACAACGACCACCGCACCCGCAAACAACTGAGCAAACTGATACAGCAGGAGATCCGCGCGCAGAAGCGGCGGACACGACGGGCCCACATAGGAAGCGTGCTCGAACAGTTCAGAGACCTCAAAAGTATCCCGCGCATCAAGACACGCAGAAAGCGGAATCTCATCACTCACATGACAGACAAAGGAGGCTCAAAACGCACGGCCCGGCAAGAAATTGCAGACATATTCGCGGAGTTTTACGAGCAGCTATACGACACAACGGCCAAGCCGACGCAACGAGAGCGACGCAGCGACGACCTTCCACCCTTCACTGGCGAAGAGTTGGAAAAGGCGATTAGAGGGCTCCGGCTTGGTAAGGCTCCAGACACCAAAGGCCTACGAGCAGAAATGTTGAAGGACGGCACGGAAGAATTGCACGGCGCACTTCTCCACCTCTACAACGCGATCATCCAGTCCGACGCTCCGCCGCCGACCAGCTGGAAGAGCACTGTCGTCACGGTCATTCCCAAGAGTGGGGATCTAACGCTTCCGCAAAACTATCGGCCCATATGCACAATACCATTGCTTTACAAGCTTTTCAGCAGACTTCTCTACAACCGACTCCAACCAACACTTGACTCCCGACAAACTGCAGACCAGGCCGGCTTCAGGCCAGGACACTCAACCACCGACCACTTATTCGCTTTCCATATTCTCCGTGAGCGCGCGCACGAATGGAACCAGAACTTGTGGGTAGCGGCGCTAGACTTCAAAAAAGCTTTTGACACCGTCGAGCACAATAGCATGTGGGCAGCGCTGGAGGCGCAGGGCGTCCAACGAGGATACATCTCACTACTCCAACAGCTGTACGAGGGGCAGACGGCCACGGTCAGGACTGACGTCAGCAGCAAGTCCTTCAGTCTCCTCCGGGGAACGAAGCAGGGCGACCCGCTCAGTTCCTTGCTTTTCAACGCTTTGCTACAGCACAGTCTTGCACCACTAATCACCGACTGGCAAAAGAAGGGCAAGGGAGTGCAGCTAGGATTCACCACCACCTCCACGCTCACTAACCTCCGCTTCGCCGACGACGTGCTCCTTACTAGCCAAACTCTACCGCGCCTCACCGCGATGCTCGACGACATCGTGCGCGCAGTGCGACCTCACGGACTTGAGTTGCACCCTTCCAAAACCAAAATACTCAGCAACCAGACCAGACGGACTGGCAGGGCAAGCTCGCGCACAGTACACATTCAGGGCATGGACATCGACATCCTTCCCCACGATGGCAGCATCAAGTACTTAGGTCAGCTCATCAGCTTTCACGACGCGATGGAGACTGAAATCCACCACCGTACGAGGGCAGCATGGGCAACGTTCACTTCGCACAAACAGGAGCTGACAAGCAAACACTACCCACTGGCACACCGACTTCGACTTTTCAGCCGGACCGTAACACCCGCAGCACTCTACGGAGCAGAGACATGGACGCTCACGGAACCTCTTCGGCAACACCTGCGGCGAACACAACGACGCATGCTCCGCATGATCATCAGGACACCAAGGCGACGCGCTACCCGCCAAACGACCCCGACGAGTAGCACCCAAGAACACGCGGACGACCGCACGACCACTCAAGCACCTGACCAAGAAACCAGCAGCAGCGACGACGCAGAGAGCAACGCGCCCCAACAAGACACGACCGACCGACACAGCGAGAGCAACGACAACAACAATGACGAGGACGCGATGGAGCCGTGGGTCGACTACATCCAGCGAGCCACGCGGCGCGCAGAACAGCTCATGCAACACCACCACATCGAAAACTGGGAGACGATTCACAGACAGAGGTCGTGGCGCATGGCATCCAAGGTAGCCAAACACGAGCCCACCAGATGGACGTGGCGTGCACTGCACTGGCAACCAGGAGAGAACTCACGGCAACGTGGCCGGAGACACCACGGCGGCCAGCGCAAGCGCTGGGACGACGACCTCATCAGCTTCCTTCAAGAACACCGACCCGACCTACACCCAGCGCCCACGCCAACCAACGAGCAGGGCAAGCCGAACGACCTCACTTGGGTTCGCTCAGCTCAAGACACCACCACGTGGTCGACACTCGAACACAAATACATCAGCACGTCGCCGACATTCACAACCAGGACTTCCTCCTCCTCTCCTCCTCCGTCATAACTTTTTGTGTGTTGCACCGAATCATGTATTGTGTGTCTCGCAGTTCCTGTGCATGTCTCTATGTTTACAGGAGGCCATGGCCTCACCCACCTGGTCTGAGCAGGCCCGGACAGCTGTCCGATGTGGTGGTTCGTTCGTTCGTCCTCCTCCTCCTCCTCCTCCTCCTCCTCCTCCTCCTCCTCCTCCTCCTCGCACCCCACCCCTCAGCCCTCACCCTTCACTCCTCCTCGTCCTCCTCCTTCCCCCCCCATCCTCCTTCGCTCCTTGCCTTGCGAGGAGGAGGAGGAGGGGGGGGAGAGGAGGGGGCGGAGTTGAGGAAGGGTGGGGTGGAGGAGGAGCGGGATGGATGAGTGAAGCGGAGGCGGAGAACCGGAAGGGAGGAGACGTCCACCTCCTCCTCCTCCTCCTCCTCCTCCCGCCCCTCCCCCCCTTGCCTTCTCCCCCCCCCCTCCTCCTCCATTCCCTCCCCCCCATCCTCCTAGTCCTCGCCCCTCCCTCCCCTCGGCCTCGTCAGCTTTGTCCGCCTGGTGCTCGCTAGTAGAGGGCTTTCTGATCTCGTATCCGGGCTCTTCAGCAACTTGTTCAGCAGACTTGAAGTAGGCTTTCGGCCGGCTCGCATCCCCCGAACTTTCGGCGTCCAGGACCTTGAACCCGAGCTCTTCAGCCACCTCGGCGGCCGACTTGAAGAAGGCCTTGGGCCGGGCAGAATCGGAGTCATCCACCTGGTATCCGGACTCGAGCGCCTGCGACGACTGGAGGGGGGGAAGAGGAGAGGGGGAAGGAAAGGGGGGAGGAGAGGGGGGGAGGGAGAGGAGGGGGAGGCTTTGTGAGAAAGTAATTTCGCTGCAATCTAAATACAATTATCTAGTCCAACCAAATCAATTTCCAATCCAGGAGTGAAGGGTGGTGAGGGCTGAGGGGTGGGAGACGAGAAGGAGGAGGAGGAGGAGGAGGAGGAGGAGGAGGAGAAGAAGGAGGAGGAGGAGGAGGGGGGGGAGAAAGAGGAGGAGAGGTGGAGTAAGTATTGAAATGTTTTTTTTTTTTTTTTTTTTTTTTTTTTTTTTTTTTTTTTTTTTTTTTTTTTTTCTGCTGTTTTTCATGTTTTGTTTTGTTTTTTTTTTCTTTTCAATCCTCGGTCTTTGGTTTCTTTGGTTTTTCTGCGGTGTCTCATTGTGTTTTTTTTGGGGGGGGTCCAATAGAATCCCTGTGTGACGCTTTCCAAAGGATTCCTTTTGTGCGGCTTTCCAATAGAATCCCTTTGTGGTGCTTTCCAAAGGATTCCTTTCGTGAGACTTTCCAATAGAATCCCTTTGTCGTGCTTTTCAAAGGATTCCTTGTGTGAGGCTTTCCAATAGAATCCCTTAGTGGTGCTTTCCACAAGATTTCTTGTGTGAGGCTTTCCAATACAATTCCTTTGTAATGCTTTCCAAAGGATTCCTTGTGTGAGGCTTTCCAATAGAAACCCTTCGTGGTGCTTTCCAAAGGATTCCTTGTGTGAGGCTTTCCAATCGAATCCCTTCGTGGTGTTTCAAAGGATTCCTGCTTTGAGGCTTTCCAATAGAATCCCTTCGTTGTGCTTTCCAAAGATTCCTTTTGTAAGGCTTTCGAATAGAAACCCTTCGTGGTGCTTTCCAAAGGATTCCTTGTGTGAGGCTTTCCAATCGAATCCCTTTGTGGTGCTTCAAAGGATTCCTGCTTTGAGGATTTCCAATAGAATCCCTTCGTTATGTTTTCCAGAGATTCCTTTTGTGAGGCTTTGCAATAGAATCCCTTTGTGGGGCTTTCCAAAGGATTCCTTGCGTGAGGCTTCCCAATACAATTCCTTTGTGGTGCTTTCCAAAGGATTTCTTTTGTGAGGCCTTCCAATAGAAACCCTTCGTGGTGCTTTCCAAAGGATTCCTTTTGTGAGGCTTTCCAATAGAATTCCTTTGTGATGCTTTCCAAAAGATTCCTTTTGTGAGGCTTTCCAATAGAATCCCTTTGTGGCGCTTTCCAAAAGATTCCTTTCGTGAGGTTTCCCAATAGAATCTCTCTGTGGTGCTTTCCAACGGATTCCTTTTGTAGGGCTTTCCAATAGAATCCCTGTGTCGTGCTTTCCCAAGGATTCCTTGCGTGAGGCTTTCCAATAGAATCCCTCTCTGGTGCTTTTCAAAGGATTCCTGCTTTGAGGCTTTTCAATCAAATCCGTTCGTTTGTGCTTTCCAAAGGATTCCGATTGTGAGGCTTTCCAGCAGAATCCCTTTGTGGCGCTTTCCAGAGGATTCCTTTTGTGAGGCTTTCCACTAGAATCCCTTTGTGACGGCAGATGGTATGATGACAGGGGGGGGGGCGAGCATATATAATATATATAATATATATATATATTATATATAATATATATATACTAGAACCACGCGCGCGCTTCGCGCGCGCTTAGGTTCTGTCGAGTCACAGACCCAGGAATCGTTGCGAGAAGAAATTGGTGACGCGAAGCGTCTTGGGGGCGTCCTTGGACGTCTGGGGTCTCCTGGGGCCTCTTGAGGGGCCTCCTGGGGGCCTCCTGGCGGCCTCTTGGGGCGGAAGGCTCGAGCTTGCGGTTCGTGGTCCCCCTCTGGGCCCCCTCTTGGGCCCGTCTTGGGGCCCTCTTGGGCCATCTTGGGCGCCTCTTGGGCCGTCTTGGGGCCCTCTTGGGCTGTCCTGGGGCCCTCTTGGAAGCTTCTTGGGCCGTCTTGGGGCGGTCTTGGGCGCCTCTTGGGCCGTCCTGTAACGTCGGAAAGCCCAAAAGACAACTTTGTTGAAAATGTACGTTTTACGAAGGGAATGGGCCAATTTTTGCGTCTAGGGGCCCTCTTGGGACGCATGTTGGAGGCTTCTTGGGGCCTCTTGGGGGCGTCCTTGGACGTCTGGGGTCTCCTGGGGCCTCTTGAGGGGCCTCCTGGGGGCCTCCTGGCGGCCTCTTGGGGCGGAAGGCTCGAGCTTGCGGTTCGTGGTCCCCCTCTGGGCCCCCTCTTGGGCCCGTCTTGGGGCCCTCTTGGGCCATCTTGGGCGCCTCTTGGGCCGTCTTGGGGCCCTCTTGGGCTGTCCTGGGGCCCTCTGGGAAACTTCTTGGGCCGTCTTGGGGCGGTCTTGGGCGCCTCTTGGGCCGTCCTGTAACGTCGGAAAGCCCAAAAGGCGACTTTGTTGAAAATGTACGTTTTACGAAGGGAATGGGCAAATTCTTGCGTCTAGGGGCCCTCTTGGGACGCATGTTGGAGGCTTCTTGGGGCCTCTTGGGGGCGTCCTTGGACGTCTGGGGTCTCCTGGGGCCTCTTGAGGGGCCTCCTGGGGGCCTCCTGGCGGCCTCTTGGGGCGGAAGGCTCGAGCTTGCGGTTCGTGGTCCCCCTCTGGGCCCCCTCTTGGGCCCGTCTTGGGGCCCTCTTGGGCCATCTTGGGCGCCTCTTGGGCCGTCTTGGGGCCCTCTTGGGCTGTCCTGGGGCCCTCTTGGAAGCTTCTTGGGCCGTCTTGGGGCGGTCTTGGGCGCCTCTTGGGCCGTCCTGTAACGTCGGAAAGCCCAAAAGACAACTTTGTTGAAAATGTACGTTTTACGAAGGGAATGGGCAAATTTTTGCGTCTAGGGGCCCTCTTGGGACGCATGTTGGAGGCTTCTTGGGGCCTCTTGGGGGCGTCCTTGGACGTCTGGAGGCCATCTTCAGCATCTCGGAGCCCTCTTGGAGGCCTCTTGGAAGTTTCTTGGCCGTCTTGGGCGCTTCTGGGGCCGTCTTGTCTGACCGGGGAGGCCTCCGGCAAGCCCCGACGAGCCTCCGGGCCCCCCGGGGTGCACATTTGTGGTCGAGGTCCCGGCCCCGGGCCCCCCCCGGTGCGCCGATATATGTATATGTATATAAATATATTATATATATGTATATATAATATATATATATATATATATATGTATATATATATATATGTACATATTATATACATATATATATATATATATAGATATAGATATATATATTCGCCCGCTTTGGCTGTGGGCCTGCCCCCCTGGTGGCGCCGCCTCCCGTTTCGACCTGCAGAGCTCCGTCGAGGTCGAGTACCAAGTCCACCAACCGCCGGTGGTGTTACGGGCGCTGGTGGGCACAACATGTACATCTACACCCGCGCCTGTCGGGATCCCTGCAGGCTTTCAAAGTCATCTCTCAGGAGCGCCTTGTGTGGTCGACCTTCATGGAGAACGCGGTAATCATGCACGCCCAGGTCTTGGGCCTTCGTTTTGTTGAATATGCCGATCGCCGTGGTTGCTGCCTGGAGGTGAGTGACACTGACGATCACCGAGTGGTCAAGGTCCTGCAGGGTGTTGTGGACAGCCAAAGGAGGTGTTGGACCCACCGACCTGATCACCCACGCCACGAGGAGAAGGTTGAGCACTTGCTGCGCTGCGCGGCGCGGATTCGGTGCTTGGCCGAAGCGGATGCGGAGCCGAACATCGTGTACAAGCGTTTCTGAAGGGGCCCTGGGACACACAAAGAAATACACACAAATAAAAGGATTCCCCATATTTTCCCATATTTTCTAGGTTTCTGTCTTCCCCCCCACTTCCCATATTTTCCCATATTTTCGGGGGAATCGACGATTAATTGTGTCTGTGTGTTTCTTTCCCTCCTGAGTTTCTACAAGCGTCTTGGGGAGGACGAACGCAGGCTGGTGCGGATCTGTCGTGCCGGAGCCGTGTCCCCCGAGAGGCGCCGCTGCTCGGGGAAGGTGTGCCGCCGGTGCGGGGCGGCGTTTCCCTCGTTTCGCCACTACTGGGCCGATTGCCCAGCCTACAGTCAGGGCCTTGACCTAAGGAACCCCAAATAAGAAACGAGGCCCCTTTTCCGTAAGTTAAACTTCGATTTCCGATTTTCATAAGGAAAGCCTGAGGCAAGCTGCGAAACACTTAAGGAACGCGGAGCCCCTCCCCAACGAAAAGGGTTCCTTCTTCAGGGCCCCGACTGTATACTGCGCCGAGGGTTCTTAGCTCTGCTGCTCCGACTTGCAGAGCCCAACTAAGCGAGCGACCGAGCTGACTGCCGCCGTCGAGATGGCGATCGTTGTCCTGGGCACCGACATTGCTGAAAGGCTACATCCACTAGACCACGAACCTTCTCAAGTGGTTCGTGATGCTGGGGGTTGATTTCAGTTTCACGGTGAAGCTACTCCAGAGTTCGGGTACGTCACGACCACCGTATTCTTCTTTCCTCGTACCATGAACATAGGCAGCATCATCGTTATCGCCATGCCCGCCGCCATCATCACTACCATCGCCAGCATCATCATTACCATCGCTTGCATCATCAGCATCAGTATCGTCATCATCTTGGGCATCAGCATGATCATCACCAGGATCATCATCCACATCATCATCAGAATCGCCGCTATCCTCCTCACATCCATCACCATCGCAATCGTCATGAGCATCGTCATCACAATCACCACCTTAGTCACAACCACCATCATCCTCATCAGCATCAGCATCAGCACCATTACCATTACCATCAGCATCAGCATCGACGTCATCAGTAGAATCATCAGCATCATCATCAGCATCAGCATCGCCAGCATCAGCATAATCAACAGCATCAGCATCACCATCAGCATCAGCATTGACACCATCATGAACAGCATCACCTGCGTGTCCATAATCATCACCAGCATAAGCGCCAGCGCCACCATAACCAGCTTGATCACCATCATCTGCATCAGAGTCGCCATCGTCATCATCATAACGCTAGTCGCCGTCGGCAGCATCATAATCAGCATCATCATAGGAATTAGCATGAGCATCAGCACCATCATCATCATCGTCATCGATAGCATCGTCGACAACCTCGCCACCATCATCAACAGTTGCATCACCATTCCCAGCATTGTAACCAATATCATCATGATCATCCGCGTCACCATCACCGCCATTACCATCACACTCACCATATGCATGGGCACCATCATCGCCATCATCCGCGGCATACTACTCAGCGTCATCATGATTATCAGCATCATCACCAGCAGCATCAGCATCATCATCGTCACCATCCTCGTCATCAGGGTCATCATCATCATCAGCACCAGCGTCAGCATCAGCATCAGGCCCATCATCAACGTCGCCAGCAGTACCATCATCATCACCATCATCACCTTCATCGGCATCCCCATAATGAACGTCCTTACCAAACGTATCACTGTCACCATCCTTATCACCATCAGCATCCCCATTATTGCGACCACCACCATCATCGCCACCATGGTCATCACCCACACAAGCCTAATCATGACCATGATCATCAGCAGCATAATCTTTATTAGCCGCAGAGTCGCCAGCATCATCGAAGCAACATCATCAGCAGCAACGTCATCATCGTCGTCATCGTCGCCACCAGCACCATCATCAGCATCATCATCATCAGCATCATCATCATTACAATCACCATCATCATAAGCATCGTCATCATCAAAATGCTCATCATCGGCACCACCATCATCCCCAGTATCGCCACCATCACCAAACTCGCCATCGTCACAGTCATCCCTAAACTCACAGGCATCGCCTCCACCACTACCACCATCATCATCAGCATCACCATGACTACCGTCATCATCAGCATGTGCACCAGCATCAGTCGAAAACAAGCTGGTAAGCTTAGGTATGTGTTACGCTTTAAGCGTTGCCATATCCCAGGCTTTGGCTCATATCGCATGAGCAAGAGTGCAAGACGAAGCATGGGATCTGGAGTAAAGGATAGGATGGGCATCGTCAATGGAAAAGGTATTTTCCGATCTCTGATGCAAGTCGTGCGCCTCAGTGAGGCACAGTCATATATTTGGCCGGGCCCGGCTTGAGCCAGGCACGGCAGCGGTACATGCTCGATTTATACCTCGCCTTTAACCTTCTCCGTTTAAAGTCGGAGGGGGAGGAGACGAGCAGGTACCGCACTTCTACATTATGCGGAAAAACAGTGCTAAGCAGCAGCGGCTGCCTACAAGGAAAGGGCGCGCGAGTAGCCTCGCTACCGGCGAGTTTCCTCGCTACTAAAGCGCACCTGCCCGCGGGTTTCCCCGCTGGCTCGGGGGGCAGGGCCGTCCTGAGACGACCTGCCCGCCCTATACGGCGTATGTTTCTTCAGCTCGTGCTTGAAGGATTGCTGGCCGGCCATTACTTGTAGGAGCAACGCGCGGTCAATACTACCTTTGGTATGACCATCGGCAGTCATATCCCGCGTGTCACACCATTGAACGCTTTCAACGATTCCGCGCTCCATCATCTGGCGGATCCAGCTAATGTGCCCAAGCAGAGTACATTCTGTGGGCTTCTTCAGATCTTTGCTAGACAAAGACTTGAAGACAGACTCGGCATCAATAGTCAGAGTGACTTTGATACATAGACCACCCATTTCCAATATGTTCTTTAACTGTGTGGGGGTCAATGGTCCCGAGTGTAGCTCGTGGAGCGTTACAATGGTCGGGTAGCAGTCTTCCAAGTTGTGGGCTGCTGCCAGTGTTTCCGCAGAGTAGCTCGAACGCACCTGCAGTCGATGAGACTTGCAGTATGCGTCCACCAGGTGCACGACGGGTTTCCCCGCTTGCGTGTGGCCACGCCTCAGCAGGTTAGCCCCGCGGATACCATAGCCTTTGACTTCGTCGTCTTCATCTCCGTTGAGACGACGATAGCCAGAATCGCTATGCAGGTCGACTTCTCCTGTTGGGGTCATAGCTTGATACACGATCTTCTTCGGACCTGCCTGTAGCTTTCTGGTAACCGCGTTTAGTCGTCGTACCTGGAGGTTTGTCGGTTCCTGGATACGTTGTAGTGAGACAACATAGACCATCAGCCATACCTGCGTGATCAACGCATAGGCTAGAGCGCCACGAAGACTGACGAACATATCAGAAATCGTCTTTGTCGCTTTGCTCTCAGGATCAGCTCCTGTGAGTTCTGGATGTGTGATAGGACGAAGCTGTTTGATGTATTCGTCCTGATCGAGAGTGACGCTCCCATCATCGGTCTTGTTGTACCGAACGGCACAGTTTGTGTATGTGTGCTTGTTCAGTTTGCACTTCCCAAACGTATCTTCAACACACTTGACATACTTGTCAATAGCCTCTTCCTTCCCAGTCATATTGATGTCATCAACGTGCTTGGCTGTCAAGAGGTTTGGGCTCATCTCGAACTCTTCGTCGTATGAAGTAGGCTGTAGCCCAAAGCTCCTAGTGATGGACCTGAGCTTCAGCGAGAATGCCCTGGGAGCATCCTTCGTGCCCGTCCCCGGTTTCAGACACCGGAGACAATGCTTTGATTCGTCATATGACTCAAAGCCTGGCAGTGTGCGAAGGACAGCTGCTGACCCAGGTGGTAGTGTGAAGCACACCACACGCTCTTTCTCGCCCGTTGCCGCGGCGAGCTCGCCATAGGTCAGTCCCTTCAAGAAAGCCATGTTGATGTCCAGGGAAGCGATGATCCAAGCTTTGTTGCATGCAGCAGAACTTGCGAGCAGTCTCTGGCTTGACCTCCTTGCCGTGCCAGAGAAGGTTTCGACATCAAAGGCTTCAAGGTCCATGAAGCCACGGAGTACCAAGCGTAACCTGATCGTCCTTTCCATTTCGCCCTTTTCGTTCTTGACAAACTTCCATTTGTATACGTAGCGTGACGTCATGATGTTAGACGCCTTGCTTAAGTCAGTCATCTGGAAGCATTTGTTGTCAAGCCAAGTCTTCAATTCTGTGTAGAGGGCTTTGGAAACTTTGACCGGATTTGCTTGGATGTCGGCCTTCGTGAGTAGATCGTCTTCCTTGACGACCACGGCACGTTTGGAGGCAGCGCTAACGTATACTCGCATGGTCGTGACACTGCTGTCATCCAACAATCGGTGTTGCTGCTCGGACAGGACGACTTTGGACATGTCTGCAGTGAAGCAGAGCTCGATGTACTTCCCGTGCTCATCGGAGTCCAGATCATATTTGCTATCCGGATCCGTGGAGCACAAAGGAACGTAGTAAGAAGTGTCCATGTCGTATCCTGGCGGGTGACCCCGCTCCGGCAAGTGGCCTTGCACATCTTCACAGGTCGTAGAGACTAACACACACTGTGTGTCTGTCATGTATGTGGGAACTGTATGCATGACTTCCTCTGTGTCAGCTTCAAGGAGTGTTCTGTCATCCATCAGTTCAGCATACCACGACTTCAAGACAAAAGCATCCAGATCTTCTTCTGTTTCCTCTATGATGGTCGGGAGCCGACCATCGTTATCCGTAGGAGGCTCCTCAGGAGCAGCTGCTGGAGGTGATTCGCTTGGTGGTGGACCATCAGCGAGTTCCTCAAACTTAGTGAGGTCTTGGTCAAACCCAGCAGACGGCTTCCTGGATTTAAGACACTGGATGATGCGTGAGTGTGTAGATCCTGTGATGTCGTAGATGTTCAAGGCAGTGCCATCAGCTTCATAGTAATGAAAACCAGGGGTCACATCATTATCATAGTGCACTAGTGTACAGCTGTCTGCATAGGGTGCAGCAGGCAACTTCGTCAGGCTCTTGGCAAGTCGTACAGCAACAACGTTTTCAATACGAAAGTAGTTGCGTATGAGGTACTGAAGAGCCAAGTGCACCTTAGGCGAAAGTCGGCTCGCAGCAGTCATCTGCAGCCGACCCTGTTTCGCTGGTAGATATCCGAAAGTCATGGCGGGTTTCCCCGCTGGCAGACCGGCAATAAAGGCCAATACTGTCCGAAGGGCCGTATTGTCCGATCCTATCTCGCGGACCATAAGTGCTTCGATGTACAGTGTGTGTCGTGTGTCAGGATACTGTACTCGCACTTCGCGACTGCCGACCTTCACGATGACCTGGCCTCGGTCAGGTTCGTTGCGGATGACCGGGTATGGACCACTCCATCCACCCCAGTCGTCTTTCGTGGTGGTCGGGCGATGATAGTCCACGAGATCTCCCTCTTTGTAGTGAAATTCACCCGTAGCAGTAGTCTTCGTACGGAGAGCCCTGTTCGTCTTGGCAACCGCAGTGGCCTGCGTGATTGCCTCCAGACTAACCCTCCTGATTGTTTCCTCCCTTGAGTGATCTGATGATTCAGCGGACTGATCATGATCCAAGACAGGGAAATCGGGAAGCATAGCTGGTTGTCTGCCATACAGCGCATTGTACGGAGACACTTCATTGTAGAAGGTAAATGCGTTGCTGGCAAACAAGGCTTCATGTAAGAGACGAGTGAAATTGAGAGGAATATTCAATCTATTCAATTCTTCTCCCATCACGTGTAAGAGGTGTCGCAGGATGCCGTTCCTAGCTTCGATAGTTGTAGCGTGTTGGCCACGCGCTCGAATACGAAGCTCTGTTCCCCTAGCCTTAAGGATGGCCTTTGCTGTATCATTATTCAGTGCTCCTTCCCATCGGAGTATAAGATTTTAGCAGGGCCATGTTGCATCCAAGTCGTATGATAGGCATCGAGAACAGTATGCATGGCTTTATCAGGAATCTCTGTGCCAGCTGCCCAGCGAATACAACGGTCGATGATGTGAAAAACAATATGTTCCTGTTTGTAAAAGAAAAGATCACATTCGACTTCCTCGTTGAAACGTCCTGGCAGTGACACAGAAGGCATCACCGTGTTGCCTGGTTTGTCCCAGGCTCGACATTCTCTACACGAGTCACAAATGCCTTTGATCAGACTCAAACGGGTTTCACCCAGACCAACCTTGGTTAGAATCATCCGCATTTTTGGCTCCTTGGCATGAAACCATCTCAGGTGGAGTTTGCGGAGTTCTCGCTGCACTACAGCTGGGTCGAAGCTGCGCAGGTTTTGGAGGCTGAGCTGAACGTCGAAGCGAGTCCAATCAGGGAGCCTTGGCCTTGGCCTCGGCTCTGCTTGAGGCTGCGGCGGTGGTGGAGGATCTCCTCCCTCCATGCGTCCGCGCCTTGCTGCAACTTGTGGCAGTCTACGGTGATCGTCAGAGCTGCCAGCGCCACTGTTGCCACCATTAGCCCCGTCGGCTCTGGTGATGTCATGGCTGCTGGCGCCTGCGGTTGGATCGCCCTCACCAGGCCGTGGCGGCCTAGGCGCGCGTATGCGCGCTCTCGCGGCCGGCGCCGCTTTTGCGGCTGGCGCCGCTTCTGCGGCTGGAGCCGCTTCCGCGGCTGGCGCCGCAGGAGCGGCTTGCCCCGCCGGGCGCGGCTGGCCAAAGTTATCTGGCAGCTTCCATTTTTCGGCGAATCTGCATTGGCCAGATATCTTGGTGTGGTGAGGATTGCTCTTCTGATATTCCTTCTTACAGCTTGGACAGTCCCAGTAATACGGTTCAACATCATACCACCGACACATCTTCGGATCCCTGCTGTGCTTTGGTGATTGCTTGTAGTTGTTGTCCACACAGCCAGGGCACCCAAGACCGCCAGGTGGTGGTCGCCAGATTTCTCCGTTTGGGTGTCTCCGGATTGTTGGGTCGTCCAAGTCGTAGCCAGCACTGTTTGTTACGAACGCATAGCTGCGTTCACGATTCGCGAATGGATCGCGACCGTAAGCAAACAGGTCTTTGGCGATTTGCACCGCATCAACGATCAGTGACTGCATTCTGTAGGTATACTGTGCCGCCCTTGCTAGTTCTTTATTACAAGCATTGGCGTGCACATGATTACCTGGACAACGCTTGCCTCTGAAAGGTGCCAACAACTCTTCTTTGTTTGCCATCATCTGTGTTGGCTTGCGGATGTATTGTCCAAATGAATCTTTGAGACCAGTCGTGCACTGATCAATAATCGTTTGGCAAGTGACCTTGCGTTGTGCCAGTTCCTTCCATGGCTGGATCTCATCCACCCACGTGCCCATTGGTTGTTCCCTGAGAAAGAAACGTCTTAGGTCGTCTTGTAATAGAGCGACTGTTCCACAGAACGTGATGTGAGGCAGGTCCTCTTTGTGGTGTTTAAGCCACGTATCATGATTGACCTGTGCATTGAAATAGGAAGGAAGTCCAGTAGTTCTGCAGCTTGGCTGCAGAATCGTGATCTTGACAAAGCAAGTCTTGAGGTAGTGGAGGACTGCTCTTTGTACTTCCGAGTTTCCAAGGTCAACCATAGATATCTTGTCAAGGTTCCCGCCTGACGAGAGTCCCCTCTTGAAGGCTAATATGGATATACCACCCTTGCCCCCACATAATTCAAGCATGTCCACTTGATTGTTTCTGCCGTAGCATAATGACTGGACCATCGAGAAGACATCAGCATGTGAGTCAGCGGGTTGCCCCGCCGGTAACATCATGAAGATGTCCTCTGATTCGCTGTCCGAGTCCGAGTCGTCAAGAGGAACGTCGTTGAAATATGTGAGCAGTCAAGCCCCTTGAGGTCCTCTCCACAGTCATCGTTACCGTCTTCCACTTTCTTCGGGACTTTCTTCGGTTTGATGCCGGCTTCTTTGTCAGCTTTCTGCTTTTCTTTCTGTTTTATCCTGGCATCAGTGGGCAACGCAGTTTCCGCGGAGAGATCCGCTGCGGAGGAATCCGCTGTAAAGTCAGGAAATGGCGGAATTTCAGGAAGGTTGTTGGTGGGTCGCGTTTGGCAACGCTCAATCGAAGGGGGGGGAGATCGATCGTCGTCGACGATCGCCACACGCTTTGGGCGTGGCCTTCGCGACTCACCACTGCCATGAAGAACTGGAGCCGGAGGCTCCCAGTATAGCCGAGTACTGATGTTTGTAACCCCATCAGGTAATGGAGCTACATAATTGTACCCAGTTGGCTGATCCTGGATTCTGATATCTTGAACGATCTTGTTCGTGTCCAGGTCGGTCGTGACCCTACGAACCACATGGTCCCATTGAGGGCCCTTTTGTGGACATTGGACGTAGTGTCTGACCTTTTTGTCAACGCGTGTACACACACTGAGGTGTACCGCACTCCGCTCATTCCTGATTATGTTGGCTTTATCGAGTTGATCAAGGAAGCGTGCAATAATAATAGCCAAAGTTTTATACCGAAACTCGGCATGTTGCTGATCTTGGCCATACCA
>CAUYUJ010007207.1:27500-48270 GCA_963575745.1 Prorocentrum cordatum | reverse complement strand
GGAGGAGGAGGAGGAGGAGGAGGAGGTGGAGGAGGAGGCGGAGTAGGGGCAGAGAAGGGACGAAGGGGAGGGAGGAGGATCGAGGATTCAGGACGTGCGTTGTTCTTTTTTTGAGCCACCTCTGGAGGTGGAAGTGGTAGCCTCCCTCACTTTCCTTGCCTTCCTCCTTCCCCACAGCTGCATTCCCTCCCCCCTATCCTCCTCTCCTCGCCCTCAACTGCCCTTCCCTCTGATCTCTTCTCCCGCTCTTCCCTCTTCCTCTTCCTCCTCCTCCTTCTCCTCCTCCTTCTCCTCCTCCTCCTCCTCCTCCTCCTCCTCCTCCGCGGGTGCGCTACAGCAGACACGTTGGAATAAGGGCGTCCGAGGTTTCTCGGCGAGATCGGCGCCATCAGAACCAAGAGGGGGGCTTCATTCCTTCTTTGATGGCGATACCGATGCGCTCAGCAGTCCAGAAGGATCGGCAACAGCATTGCTCCTTGGGACAAGACTCCAACTGCACCGCGTTTTTGAGGCTTCGCAACGGCGCTCGTGGCGGCGAACGTGCTGGGGGAAGATGCTGGCAAGATGGGCCATGCAGATAGAGGGAGAAAGAGAGAGAGAGAGAGAAGGACAGTGTGTGTGAGAGAGAGGTCCTCGACCAGAGATCGAGGATCGATGTTGTCCGATACTTGTTTTACTGGGCGCCCTCGTGGCCATGGCTGGATCTACCTCGAGATCATGGCCAGAACGAACCTTGGGAGGGGTCGGGGGGTAGAGTTCCCTGATCCTTTGGCGCCTCGCACGAGGCCGCAGACGCCTGGCTTCTCCTGCTCGGGGCCTTTGGAAGTTGCACGAAGCTCTTTCACTGCAGTGCCTGATCGGCTGCCAGCTGGTCGCTCGCTTTCCTCCGTCCCTATCCATCTCCCTCCCGGGCCTGGCGTTTTCGTTTTGTCATCAAGCCTTGCAGTCTGGAGGACAACGTGTGTGTGTGTGTGCGTATGTGTGGATGTGTGTGTGTGTGTTTGCGTGTGTGTGTGTGGATGTGTGGATGTGTGGTTGTGGGCGTGTGTGTGTGTGTGTGTTTGTGTGCGTGTGTACGTGTGTATGTGTGTTTGTGTGTCCTCTCTGGCTTGCCTTCTCGGCCGCCGCCGTTCCCGGCGCGAAGATCTCTTGCCGGCCGTCGCGGCCCCGCCGCCTGCGACCTCTACGCCGCTGATAGGCCCCTGGCCTCCCTGCTCCTCCCCCGGTGCCCTTCTGCCGGCCCTTGTCGGCCCTGGCACCTGCTCGCCGTAGGCGTGTAAGCCCCCTGCCCGTAGGGGCTTTAGATCTGGCCTGCTCTCCTTGTCGTTCCACACTCCTTACTCGGTCCCCCCGCCAACCCGTTCCGGATGGCCTATGGCACCTCCACTGCACCGTAGGCTTGGTGTTCCAGCGCCACCCTCGTCATCCACGCCCGGATGGATTGTGGCGGGCGGCCACGGCGGGATCCCAAGTGGTTTCTGAGGGCTCGGGCGCATCTAGACGCGCGCGCGGCTGCTGTTTTACGACTTTCTGGACTGTCGCTGCGCGCACTGCCGCGATGCCACAAGTGTGTGTATATGCTTGTGGGTGTGCGTGTGTGTTCGCGTGTGTGTGCTCGCTCGTGTATGTTCAGGAGGTGCGTATGCTGATAGGCACATCTGTACAGCAACCTAATGTGTTCTAGGTCAGGGAGTCGCGGGCAGCGGTATGTGTGTGTGTGTGCGTACTAAAGCAGAGCGTCCACCAGTTCAGCAGAGACTCAGACAACAACCTGGGTGAGATTGCAATCGAACAGAGCAGGGCTGCCAGGACGAGGGGAGACAGCTGGCAATAATTGCTCGGAAAGCAGCCTCTGCGACCACACGAAGTGCAAGGGCGATGGCAGATGCGAAGGTGCATCTGGCACTGCGTTTCTGGCGCGCCAGCATCAATCGAGGTCGCGGGCACGCTGCCATCGCGCAGGCGTGCACACATTCCTGGCGCCCACATAGCCACATCGACATGCCGACCTTAATGCCGCGTTTAGATGCCCCTGGTGGGGCACGAAAATGGGAAGGCGGGAGAGGGAGATCTTTTGGAAAAGTGATTTCAGTTTTCCAAGGCCCCCCAATGTACGTCGACGGCCTCCCATGGACAGGTGTGGTGCACAAGGAGTTGACGTGCCAAGGAAGGGTTTGCACACCGTGCCCAGTCTCGGGATAGGTCCGCGGCGCCCCAGGGATGAGGGGTATGTGTCCACATCTCTCTGGAAGAAGGGCGGGGGTATCGATGATGACAGGGACGTCGGTGATGATGACGACTGTCGTCATGATGACAACGTTTGTGATGCTGATGCCTATGCTTGATGGTGATGTCGACCACGCTTGTGTGGAAGAGGAGGATAAGGAATGACAAGCAAGCAGGAGCAGCGATGAGCGCGAGAAGGAGGGTGAATAGGAGGAAGAGGAAGAGCGAAAGTGAGGGAGCCAGGGGGTGTAGGAGGAGGAGGAGGACGAGGAGAAGGGAAGAAGCTGGACTGATGGAGGCAGGTTGAGACATTTACAGCTTGAGGAGTAGGGATGCGGAAGGGGGAAGAGAGTGAGGGACGGACGATGCTGTTGATGACTATGGTTAAACATGCTGTTGATGGTGGTGATGATGATGGTGGTGGTGATGCTGAAGATGATGACGATGCTGAAATATGTTGTGAGGGTCCGTCGTCCTCTTGGCTCGAGACACCCCTCGCCCTGCGTGCTTCAGCTTCTCCGCAGCCGAAGGGTTGGTCCAAGGCGTGTGCTTTTCAGTTTTCGACCATTTCGATCGACCGCTCACTTCCAGCCCCGCGCGCGGCAGTGATACAGGCATTTACTTGACGAAAAAAGTTGGAAGCACAAATGGTTCCCAATGCCTCTGGAAATGCGTGCGTGGGTGCTGCAAGAACTCGTTCAGCACGCATCCCTGCAAGTACCGGGGAGAAGCACTGGCGAGACTCGAAATTCCCTGACGTGGCAGTCGTCCTACCAAAGTGTCTCGAATGGGATTGGCGGTCCCCGCAATCCTAGGCCTATTCGTGATGTTTCCTCACCTGGGGTGGCCCAGGCCCCTCTCGCCACCATCACACATAAGGAAGTCATGCGGCTGATTTTGCTGGCGCGAAGGCTGGCAATCTAATGCTGGTCCAACAGTACGAGCTCGCGCTGGCATCCGCCTTGCCTAAGCCACCCGATCGCTTCAGGGTTCGGTGGGACACTCGCAGATTGGAGTCGCAGTTGTTTGAGCAATGCAAGCATAAGACAACCTGCGCTATAAACTTGGTGGCCCAAATCGAAACATATCCAGGATACACAAGCGACGTTGGAACCCGCCGACTCCTTGCAGAACTACATGAGCAGGTGATTCCAGTGGCCGACGACGTCCCACTCATCAGTCCCGAGGACTCTCTTGATGACCCGGCGTCTCTTCAATTCAGTTGCGAGTCCCTCTTTGGTTTCAATGACTACGTAGACCTTGACCAGACCTACGTGGAGGAAACACTACAGAGGGCCCAAATCATGTCCGACGCATTCAAAACGATGGCAAAACAAACGGTGCTGTTCGGCAGGCAAGAGAGGGAGCTACAAGACTATGCGGAGGAAAACCAACGATGGCAAGAAAGACGCTCCTGCATAAGATAACAAGCGAGCCACTACCGTGGACATCGTGGACATACCAGTAGATGGAGGCAAAGTAGCCCCAGCACCCACGCCATGTTCACTATGAGTTGGCAGTGGAACGGATGCAGCGGGACTCGCAGTGGCGGGCGCTGGGGGCATTGGCAGAGGAGAAGGAAAGGAGGCTCGCTTGGCCCGCGGGAAAAGGCCAAGCAATTCATCGCGGCAGCTGCAGCAGGTAAGCTATGTCAGTCTCTCTAGCATGGATGGCATTCTTGTCCATCGTGCAGGCGTGTACAGGAAGTGAGACCAGTATTTCCACATGGGTGGGTGGTGGCGGTCGCCGGCACCCCCTCATTGCAATGTCCTCGCAGCTCGAGCTTGTCGGTCGGGTATCCTGGCGGCTGGCATGAGCGCGACAGTGACGAGAAGGATCGTCTGCAAGTCCAGGACAGAGGGAAGGCGAACATCGCCTTCGTCGCCCCTTCACGGCGACCTTGCGAGGCCGCCCCAGTTGCGGTTTCGCGACATCAAAAGCTGGTGGAGGCAAGGAGCGCGGTCTACAACATCAGCTGCGGATAGCGTGGGCCAGTTCTGGTGGGAGCATCGCGCGTTGGCCCACGTGGGGGCGGGGCGCCAATGCATCGCCTGGCTCCCGCTGGCATTGGATGCAATCCTGCCCCCTTGCCCGATGCGCGGCCGCCGGGTTGCGGGGGGCCGGAGGGGCAGGGGTCGCCGTCTTCGGGTTCTCTGGGGGGGGCGCGCGGGCCCGGCGCTGGCGCGAGCGACCTGTGTTGGCCCGCGTGGAGGCGGGGGGCAGACGCATAGCCTGGCCCCTACGCTCGCCTAGTACGCTGCTCTCGCCCCCTGCCTGCCATGCGACTGCGCGTTCGCGGGGGCAGTTGGAGGCAGGGGTCGAGCATCATCGGTCGCGCCGCCTACGTCAATTTAGTTGCCAGCAACGCCGCGTGGAGCCGCGGGGACTTTGCCGAGCTCACCCTGCGCTGCGTCGGCCTTGCCCGCGTCTTTGCCGCCCGCCCGCGCCCCGCCCCGCCCCTCATCTACCTGCCGCAGGGCTAGAGGGGGGGGGTCAGGAAGGAAGTGGGGGAGGCGATCGCGTCCCGTTTCTTCGCTCATTTGCAAGCTGCCCCGCCCAGCGACGACGCGGGGGGCAACCTCCAGAGTTGGTCCGAGATGGCGAGCGCCACCAGCGCTGAGGAAAGAGAAAACTTCGAACAGAATTTGAGATTCCTTGGGGGCCGACTTCTGGGAGGCGCCCACCTGGCGCAGCCCTTGCTCCCCGGCGGCGCGGCGCATCAAAAAGCAGCGGGTCACCCGGCGAATCGGGCGCGCCGGGCTTTCTGCAGAGAGGCGAGCAGCCCCCCGCAACGCCTTGCCAACGGGGCGGGCGCCATCCGTCTCCAGGAGCTGCCCGCGAGACCAGACCCAAGGCGCAATGCCGCTACGAAAAAGTGCGGACATCGGCGATATTCGCGTTTTGTCATTCAGCCACGTGCGTGCCAGATGGTTGGCGCCGCCAGCGGGCGCGTCTCATTTGCGACCATGGACAGGTTTCAGTTTCTTTGATTTTCTAGATCGAGCAGGTCACTGGTGCCCCCCAACCCCGGCCAGGAGGCTGGCGGCGATGCCGGCGCCTCGGCTGACCCGACAACCCAAAGGCCTTTTGAACATCATGGGCGCGCGGTTAAGGTTTTCGGCGAGGTCCAAATGCACGCGGCCAATGAATTGCAGTTGCAGGGGCGGCGAGGATCTTCCCCGATGGCCCCGAAAGGGCCCCCGCCCGCCATTGTTGGGAATCAAGCTGCGCTCGCGGAACATCCGGGTAATTCAGGGGGCTTCTCGGCCCAGGCCACCTGGGATATTGCGCGGGCCCACGAGCGCGCGGCGTGCGATGCGTTGGTCGCAGCCGCCAAGGCATGCGCCTGCCCGCTCTACCCGCTCGCCCGTCTTTCTTGTTCCTGCCAGTGGCCACGGCACTTGATGTTGGAGGGGCTGCTGAACACACCCCTCATGCTCCTGGCGTGGTATCATTGCTGGATCGCGGGGAGCGCTGCACGTGAACGACCTCGTGCCGCGGCAGCGTGGGCGGGGCGTGAGCTGGGTCGTGGGCGCCCTCGTCAATCTGGTCGTGGAAGTACACTCATATCTCGCGAAGATTTGAAGGCCCCCCTGGCCGGCCAGATGTCTGCGCTCACGTCGTCGCCGGGGCCGCCGTGGAAACTCGCCTGGGCCAACTTGGGAGATCTCGCCGGCGCCCCCGACGATCGCGACGCTGCCGACTAGGATTTGACTTCTCGCAAAGGCAGCATAGACAGCGCGCCGAGGGATTAGGAATGCTAGGAACAAAAAGGATGGGCAAAGTTTGGCGCCCGTCGGGGGCCGACGAGGATGCCCAGGGCCAAAGCGGGGCACGGGGACATGCAGTTCCAGACGAGAAAGCTATTTTGACCTGTGGCACGGGCGCCCGCGCTGTCAGCCCACGTCAAGACAGGCAAATTCGTAGCTCCGCTGAAGCATTGCGCTGGAGATGCGTTCAGACGTTCTAAGATGGACCTGGCTTGGGCCGCGCCAGAGCTTCAGCATTCGATTGATGCGGCATCGCGAAGTGCCGCGATGCACGCTGCTGCATGGTGAATGGCCGCCGCCTTCCGCCGGCACGAGCAGGTCCACCAGCGCGTGCTCGGCCCGCAGCTGCTCGCCAACGCGACGATCTCCGCCTGCAAGCGCGCGAAGGGCATAGGTGGCAAACGTGTTTCCCGCGCCAAGGGCCCGATCTCTGCCGCCCTCCTCTGGCGCGAGGGGGCGCGCTGGAGCGTCGACAAACCAGGTGTCATAGCTGGCTCCAATGGGCCCCGCGCGCAACCTGGCCGAGGTCTCTCCCAGCATGGCCCCTAAGAGCTCCTCTTGCCAGCGCAAAGGCAGGCGCGCCGAGAAACGCGCGACAGCTGCGCAGCCGGGCGGACTTCGAGGCCCGGGACATCTGTTCCAGGGGCCTGGTGGGGGCCCGCCAAGCGGGGGCTGCCTTCCAGGGGTCCCGGCGTGTCCCCGGCCCAGAAAGCGAGGCCACGCAGGTTCCTTGCGGCGCGCCCCCCGCTGGTGCGCCCCTCACGGAGTGGGGTTTCCAGTGCAGTAGCCGCCGGCGTAAGAGCGACGGCGCGCGGCGCAGGATTCGGACTTGCGAGCGCCCTCAGGCCAAGGTTGTGCGCGAGGAGGTCTTCCCTCCCAGGCTCGTCCAGCAGGCGGCGTCGGATGGCCCGAGCTCCCTAATCTTCGGCAGAGCGTGGATAGCAAGGCCCGACACCTGTGGTGGTCCACCAATTGGAGATGGGGATGTCTAGCTTTTCTGTTAGCCCTGGCGGGGAGGGGGCCAATCCGTTCGAGATCCCAGCTGGGGCCATGCTTTTCATTGATGGTTCTTGCCTTTTCCCCCGCAGCAGCCGCCTCTCCCACGCGGGAGCCATCGCGGTCCAGATCGACGAAGCAGACGACCCCATCCGAGGGATCAGGGCTGCTGTTCCAGAGGAAATGAAGTATGACAGCGGAACGGCAGAGCATTGTGCAATAATGACCGATGCACACAACTCAGAGGATTCGCGCCGCTCTGGGAAATGACAGGTAAGTTGCGCGACCCTTTCCTAGAGCAGGCAGGGACCACTCGTGGGCCCTGGCGGGTGCCAATCGTCAGGCCCACGCCTGGAGGGAAGTTGCGCGCGTTTGTCCTCGGACCCACCCTCTGGACAGCCAATGGCCACTGTAGCGAAGCTGATGTTGATGTCCACCATGGTCTGTGTTAGAGGCGACGAGCTTACATGCAGGTCAGACTGCTGGGCCCCACGGCTTTTGACATGCTTCCTGCTCAAGTTAACTTCGCTATCCAATTGAACATCGCCCGGATTTCTAATATGGGCAGGGTTGTTGGGGAGCTGCCTCACATCGTGGAGCTAGGTGAGTTGGGTTGGGTTCGGGCTGGCGCTTGGAGGCTACCCCGCCCCGAGCCCGTCGCCCCGCGCGTGCCCGTGTGGCACCGAAGTAAGCGGCGTTGCAATGTTTGTTCCGCCTCCTCGGTATTAGGCTTGGCCCTTTTCTATGCGATGCGCCACAAACGCGACATGTTTGCGGAAAGTGCGGGCCTCATCCCTCCCTCCCGGAGTTTTTGAGAGCCCCCCCGGAAACACCACGCTCTCCACGCTGCGTGGGCTGAAGGCAACGTCCTCCGAATGTTTTTGCGCGATGTCTGCGGTGGGCGGCTCACCGCGTGCAAGGCAGGCTTCAGGCCGCATAATCCCACTGCCGACCACCAGTTCACGCATCGGCCCCACTGTCCTCCCTCGGGCCCCATGGCTCAGGGCTGGCCTGTGACCGAGTTCACTATGTCACAGTTTGCTGCCCTAGTATGACAATCTGTTATGTCACCACACAGAGGAGGGATATGAACTGGAGGAGGAAGAGATTTACTGATTATGGTGATGGCAGTGAGAGGAGAATGATGACGAGGAGTCTGATTATGATGGTGGCAGTGATGATAATGGTGATGGTGATGATGATGAGGAGGAGGGGGGGGATCATGATGATGGTAATGCTGATGGTTATGAGGATGGTGCGGCAAATTGGGGGTGAGGAGGACGAGGAAAAGGAAGAGGAGGAGGAGGAAGAGGAGGAGGAGGGAGAGGTGGAGGAGGAGGAGGAGGAGGAGGAGGAGGAGGAGGAGGAGGAGACTGAATAAGCCTGTGCGCTTCGCATACCCCCACGAGCCCATTCAGAAGTCCTGCCCGTGAACACTGACGGGAAGACGGGACGACGAGACGCACATAGTGAACAGAGCGGACAACCAGGGTGAACAGAGACATCTCTGTAGCAAGGGGGTGACCTTGGAGGGCCTGTTTGGGCCATCCCTGTGACTTGCGTGGGTCGAGGGAAGAAGGAGGAGGAGGAGGAGGAGGAGGAGGAGGAAGAGGAGGGGGAGGAGGAGGAGGAGGAGGAGGAGGAGGGTGGAGGAGGAGGTGGAGGGGCGAGGAGGAGGAGGAGGTGGAGGAGAGGTGGAGGAGGAGGAGGGGGAGGAAGAAGCAGCAGAGTAAGTAACGAGTGTTTATACAACGACGACGACGACGACCACCACGCTCGATCACGACCAATGGGAGAGGTACGCACACGGTCAGGAAGTCGTTAAGGGTATTGACGAGGACAGGGACGATGAGGAGGAGGAAGTAGGATGAGGATGGGGATGAGGGATGAGGTTGAGGTGAGGTTGAGGATGAGGATGTATGGGGGGTGATGTTGATGGTGATGTTGATGATGATGTGATGATGATGATGATGATGAGGAGAGGAGGAGGAGGAGGAGGAGGAGGAAGGAGGAGGAAGGATGAGAGGAGCGGGAGCGAGACGAGGCAGGGGAGGGAGGAGTTGGAATGTAGCTTGAAGTTGGAGGAGGAGGGTGGGGAGCAGGAGGAGAGGAGGGGGGGGAGGGGAGAAGGAGTAGGAGGAGAGAGGAGGAGGTGCCAGGAGGGGAGGAGGAGGAGGAGGAGGAGGACTGAACCTTCAAAATGTCATCCTGGTGGCCTCTTGGGGCTCTTTTGGGTGATCTTGGGGTCCTCTTGGGGCTCTGGGGCCTATTGGGGCTATCGTGGAGGGCGTCGGTGAAACAGAGGGGTCCTAATGCTTGCCCCCCCCCCACCCCCCCTCTGGGACCCTCGAAATCGCCCCTTGAGGCGCGCTTGGGGAAATCTTGGGAGCTCTTGGGGCCGCCTTCGGAGCCTCTTGGGCACATCTTGGGGCTCTCTTGGGGCATCCTGGGGCCATCTTCAGGCCCCAAAAGCACATCGGAAGCGAGCAGTCGAGACGGCACCCATCAGTGATATTCCTTATGTGTTTGATGGATGTTGGCCTCTTTGTGGTCTTGAGAGGGCTCCGAGTGCACTTGGGGCCGTCTTGCGGCTCTCGTCTGACCGCGTGGGGGCATGTCGGATGCTGTCTGGAAGCACCTTCGGTCATCATGAGCCGCCTTGGAGGCCATCTTGGAGCATCGGAGGCCTTCGCGGAGCCATTGGGCAAACCAGGACCTCTGACACTTTACGAACCCCTCCAACCAAACCTCAGGGAGGGGAGGAGGGAGGAGGAGCAGGAGGAGAAGTGGGAGGTGGAGGAGGAGGAGAAGGAGGAGGAGGAGGAGGAGGAGGAGGACGACGACGACGAGAACGAGGAGGAGGAGGAGGAGGAGGAGGAGGACGAGGACGAGGAGGAAGGGTGGCAGGAGGAGGACCAGCACCGTCTGTCCCTTCCCTCCCGCCCGCGTGAGACATCACAGGATGCCGGGGGGAGGAGGGGGAGGTGGAGGAGGAGGAGGAGGAGGAGGAGGAGGAGGAGGAGGAGGAGGACGAGGAGGACGACGAGGACGACGAGGACGAGGAGGAAGGGTGGCAGCGGGGCGCGAGCCTGCCCGCCGGAGCCGCCGCCCCTCCCCCCCCCCCAAGGCAAGGGCCGAGGGCGCGGCGGGCGTGGCCCGGGCGACGCGCCCGCGCCGCTGCCGGGCGCGCCCCTGGCGCCGCCCGCGGCACCTTACGAGGAGGGGAGGATTCTGCTCCTCCTCCTCCTCCTCTCGGGGAAACGCAAGACCCGAGTAAGCCGGAACTCGGGTTTGCCGACGTTTTTTTGACGAGCGCGTCCTGGATTTTGACGGTCCAGTTTTCGTGGGATTTTTGCAGCGGGAGCCCGCGTCAAATTTCAGATTGGGCTTCGTCATTTTTATGATGGCCCCGTCGGGCCAACCCGAGTCCCCCGTACCCGAGTCTTACGTCTCCCCGATCCTCCTCCTCCTCCTCCTCCTCCTCCTCCTCCTCCTCCTCCTACTACTCCTACTCCTACTCCTACTCCTACTCCTACTCCTACTCCTACTCCTACTCCTACTCCTCCTACTCCTCCCACTTCTCGTCCTCCTCCTCCTCCTCCTCCTACTCCTCGTTCTCGTCCTCATCCTCATACCTCCTCCTCTCACATCACTCCACCTTTCCTCAGCTCTCCTCATCCTCCTTCCCTACTCCTCCTCCTCCTCCTCCTCCTCTCCTCCTGGGGTCGAGGTGTACTCTCCCTGACCCCCTTCGCGGTGTGTAAAAATTCACGTCGACGGGAGGCGGTGTCGCCACTTTCCCTCCGACGCATGCCCGGCGGGATGCCTCGGGGCCGTCAAAAACGACTCGGGAGGAAAAACCGGCCCCCGGGAAGGGGTCCGGACTTCTGGGGGTCGCGTCATGCCAAAATCACGACGTCGCGGGTCTGGGCTTGCCATCGTCTTATTTTTGACGACACGTACAGTGCCGTTCTTTTTATATATATATATGTATAGATACATGTTCCGCGTGCGGATCATGTAATAAACATGCAGGGGTTTAGTATTCAAAACAACGATGAGTTCATGCATACATTGATTCATACATTAGTCATGTATTAAAATCCTCCTTTAAAAAAAATCCTATGCATTGAACGCTGCCCTGTAAGAGTGACCTTTCGCCAGAGTGGCCTCCGGTGCGGGCCCACTGGGGTCCCCCGATGGCCCGACGCGATGCGGCAGTATAGCGTCTTGCGCGCCCGTGTTGGGCCTCCCTCGGCCCCCAAAAAAAGCCGCGCACCAGAGGCCACTCTTACCCATAAGTCGGGCCTATCCCCCCACTGGGGGATTTTCAACGAAAAATGGAAGATACCCCTAAAACAGTCAACAACTAGTCCAAAAATAATCTGGGGACTATTTTTTGAATATTTTTTTACGTTTTTGGGGGGCTATTTTTGGGGTATTTTTCATTTTTCGTCGAAAATCCCCCTGTATGGGGGACACGCCCGACATAATCTTACCCAGGGCCACTCTTGCGTTAGCCGATGCCAAAAGGGGATGATGACGAGTTGAGGGTAGTCAGGAGGTGCCTCTCTTGCTTCAGAGGAGGGAGCGGTGCACATACCGCTACCCTGGCTTCGTTGTCGCCTTCTTGGGCCGCTCGCCACCGCTGGATTCGCCTCGAAATTCAGGTCAGAATGCACCCCCGTGGAGGTCCGGGGAGTAGCGCTATCGGTACTTACTGCTTGGTTACCCTATTGTTGCTTCCATCCTCTGTTGCGCAGTGCTGCAGGAGCGCAGGCGCGTGCGGGCAGCGTTATCCCGCCGGCACTGACGCCCCGAGCGAGCGCTCCAGCGGCTTGGATGGAGGAGGATGGGAGGGAGGGAGGGAGAATCGGATCGGATCGGATCGGAGAAAGGGGGAGGGAGAAAGGAGGGAGGAACATTCGGAGAAAGGATGAGGGAGGAGAAGAAAGGAGGAAATCGGCCCCGAGGATGAGGAGGAGAGGAGGAGGGAGGGAGAATCGAATCGGATCGGATCGGGATGGAGGCTCCTCGTCAGCCTGGACAGAGGCACAGAGACACTGATGGATGACAAGCAGTGTGGATGACAGCTGCGCAGCAAGCGACAGGAAGCAAGTCATCCTGGCAAGCCTCCGTGCGCCTACCCGTCCTGGTCCCCGCCGGCCTGAAGGCAGCTGGGGGGGAGGGAGGGAGGAGGGAGGGGGGGGGGGTAGGGAGAGGAGTAGGAGGAGGTGAGGAGGAAGGGGCGGAGGGGGGGGGGGGGAGGAGGAGGAGGAGTAGGAGAAGGAGGAGGAGGACGGAGGAGGAGGTGGAGGAGCGAGGAGGGGATGAGGAGGAGGAGGATGGAGGAGGAGGAGGAGGGAGTAGGAGGAGAAGGGAGACGACGAGGAGGAGGAGGAGGAAGGATGAGGAGGAGGAGGAGGAGGAGGAGGAGGAGGAGGTGGAGGAAGGGGGGGGGGAGGAGGAGTAGGAGGAGGAGGAAGGAGGAGGAGGAGGAGGAGGAGGAGGACGAGGAGGACGAGGAGGAGAGGAGGAGGAGGAGGGAGGAGGAGGAGGAGGAGGAGGAGGAGGAGTAGGAGGACGAGGGAGGACGACGGGCATGAGGATGAGGAGGAGGTGGGAGTGGGATGAGGAGGAGGAGGAGGAGGAGGATGAGGAGGAGGAGGAGGAGGAAGGAGGAGGAGGATGATGGAGGAGGAAGGGAGGACGGAGGATGGCGCCCCCGAGAACCTCAGAGCATCTCGATGACGACGAGGACGACGACGAAGACGACGACGACGGAGACGACGACGACGAAGACGACGACGACGACGACGGCGACGACGACGGCGACGACAGAAACGCCAACGGCGACAACGACGCTGTCGACGCGGACGACGATCACAACGGAGTCGACGCCGACGACAAATACCGCGCCGACGGCGTCGACGCCGACGGCGGCGAAGGAAAAGCCCTCCTCCCCCTCATCCTCCTCCTCGTCCTCCTCCTCTGCCTTCTCCTCCTCCTCCTCCTCCTCGTTAGACCCCCTTATGCGGATGTCCTTGTCCTTGTCCTCCTCCTCCTCCTCCTCCTCCTCCTCCTCCTCATCCCACTCCTCCTCCTCCGCCTCCTCCGCCTCCAAGGAGCTCAGCTGGCGCCGACGCTGCCACCGACGCCAAACGCCGCCGACAACGCCGACGCGCCGCCGCAGCTGCCGCTGCCGCTGCCGCCGACGACGACGACGACGACGACGACGGCGACGACGACGACGACGACGACGACGACGACGACGGTGACGACGACGACGACGGAAGCCTCCGAAGGCCTCCGCAGCTTTCGAAGGTTTCCGAGATACTACGCTGAGAGACCACCAGCCGGTGGCGCCGTACACCACCCGATAACATCAGATAACCTCTACGACGACGCCGCCGACGACGACGACGATGACGCCGCTGGCGGCATCGCTGACGACGCCGTGACGCTGGCAGCGGTGACACCAACGCCACCGACGCCGACGAGGCCGACGCCGGCGACGACGCCGACTGCGGCGACGGCGACCCCTCTCCTCCCCTCTTCTTCCCCCTCGTCCTGAATGCGGTTACGTTGTGGGTGATCGTGCCTCAATGGGCGCAGCCCTACTCCTTAGCCCCCTCCTCATCCCGATCTGCTTCCTCGCTGACGGCGGCGACGGCGGCACAGGCGGCGATGGCGGCGACGGCGGCACCGACGGCGACGGCGGCGGCGGCGGCGGAGGAAGGGCTTTTCTCAATCTTCGCCTACGCCTCGTCCTCCGCCCTCCCTCTTGTCCCCCTCCCCCTTCCCCCCCTCCTTCCCCCTGCTCTCCTCCTCCTCCTCCTCCTCCTTCTCCGCCTTCTCCTTCTCCTCCTCTTCCCCCCCTCCCCCCTGCCCCCCTTATCCTCCTCCTCCCTTCTCCTCCGTCCCCTTCCTCCTCCTCCTCCGTCTTCTCCTTCTCCTCCTCCTGCTCCTCCTCCTCCTCCTCCTCCTCCTCCTCCTCCTCCGCCTCCTTCTCCCCCCTCCCCCTCCTCCCCAATCCCTCCCCCCACCGCCTCATCCCCTCCTCCTCGGTTCATTCCTCCTCCTCGCTTCTCCTCCTCCTCCTACTCTCCTCCTAGCCTCCTCCTCCTTCGTCCTCCTCCTCCTCCTCCTCCTCCTCCTCCTCCTCCCCTTTCTTCACCTCCTCCTCCTCCTCCTCCACCTCCTCGTCCTCCTCCTTCTTCCCCTGCTCCTCGTCCTCCTCCTCGTCATCCTCCTTCGTAAGACATTGGGCGCAGCAGAGTCTGCTACGACCAACAAAAGGCTGAAAGCCGAACTTGGGCCTCAGAACATCAACGAGTCGCGGGTAGGGTGGATGAGGAGGAATTGCACTGCCGCGCGCACGGAGATGTCTGGCCCAGCTACTGTGGCCGGCAATCGGGGAGCTGCTCGGCGGGAGGCGGGGCACGGGGCGCCGCCGCAGCCGCCGCAGAAATGGCCTCCCCGAACTGCCACAGCGAATCATTGATGCTGCAGTCGGCGCTCGGCACGGCCCAGCGATCAGCGCACCCACCTTCAGAGGCGACTGCCGTAGGGGGGCGGGACCCCACGGCGGGATCCTTCACAGCAGCAGCTTGCCCTGGCGCCACGGCCTCACCGTCTTGTCATTGTGCCGCTTGCCGATCGAGCCGTTCACGGAGGCGAAGGAAAGGTCGCGGATTTCCACGCGCGGCCCGCACCGCGCAGGAGAGCGCCAAAGCCCGATCCTCATCGTCCTGCACGCGACAGAAGGCCGTCTCGGCGAGCACCGTCGCGTCGGCCTCATCTAGGCCAGCTGCAGGGCTGAGTTGTCCAGGAAGAGGCCGAGGGGGAGGTTGGAAAGCCACGTCGTACGCCGAGCCGAAAGCCGTGCCGCCTTCCTCGCCACCTGCCTCCTCGTCGGTGTCGCAGGGCGCCACGGTGTGCTGCATGTCCGCGAACACGACAGCACCGCATGTGCACCTTATGCCCACGACCGTCGTCACGCGGGGAGGCTCACAACAGCGGGCGGCCGAGGGAACAACATCCTCGGCGACCGCAGTGAGCACGCTCTCCACGCCGCCGCCGATGACCAGCAGGGCCTCCAGGTCCTCCGCGTGCCGCGCGCCACCTGGCATGGGCGGCAGCGTCGAACGAGGGGCTCCACCCAAGGCTGACAGGAGCTCGCGGACGGAAGGCAGGAGCGCTGCAGTGCCGTCGCCAGCGTTCATCTCCAATCTGGGGCCTGACGCCGCCCAAGCAAGCGCGTCGGCGGTGGCACCTGCGAAGCCCCCAGCGGGCAACCGCTGGGCATGCCACGAGGCGTTCCGCCGCTTGCGCATGCTGCCTGGAACGCGCCGTCCCTCAGACAGGAGCCGCAGCGCAGGCCCCCCCCACGCTCGCGATCCCGCCACGAGCCAGGGGGGAACGGTCCCTGCTTCCTCTGGCACCGCGCCTCCAGAGCCGCGAGGCGCCTGCCGCGCGCGGCGCGGCGAGCCGCCGTCCGCCCCAGGGTGCCGTTCTCGAGGAGGCGGAGGGCGCTGGGCCGCCAGACAGCTGGCAGCCCGCGTCCATCATGCTCCGTTTGCCAAAAGCCCCGCTCCCCCAAGTCCCCTGCGCCCACCGCGTTGCCCCGATCTGGTTGGGGTCGCAGGGCACGCCAGGGGTCAAGGTCCAGGAGCGGGGAGCCTACGGACAGGCATGAGCCAAAATGGCTACGGATCTCCTCCTCCTCCTCCGCCTCCTCCTCCTCCTCCTCCTCCCCTCTCCTCCCCCTCCTCCCCTCTCCTCTCCTTCTCCTCCTCCTTCCTCCGTCTCCGCCCTCCTTCCCCGCCTCATCCGCCCCCCCCCTCCTCCTCCCGCCCCCCTCTCGTCCGTCCACCTCCTCCTCCCGCTCGCCCTCCCTCTGCACGACGGCCCCCCCCCGTCCGCCAGGCGCCGCTGCCGCCCTACCCGGGCGGCGTGCCCCTGCCCCCCTACACGGGCGTGGGCGGGCTGCCCGGCATGCCCAGCCTGGGCGGGCTGCCCGGCGCGCCACCCCGCCCGCAAGAGCCGGTGGCGGTGTCGACGTCGTCGTCGTCGTCGTCGTCGTCGTCGTCGTCGTCGTCGTCGTCGTCGTCGTCGTCGTCGTCGTCGTCGGCGTCGGCGTCGGCGTCGGCGTCGGCGGCGTCGTCGTCGTCGTCGTCGTCGTCGTCGGCGAGGGCGTTGTCGGCGGCGTCGTGGGTGGTGTCGGCGGCGTCGTCGTCGCCATCGGTGTCTTCGTCATCGTCGTCGTCGTCGTCGTCGTTCGTCGTCGTCGAAGTCGTCGTCGGCGTCGGCGTCGGCGTCGGCGGCGGGGCGGCGTCGTCGTCGTCGTCGGTCGTCGTGTCGCGTCGTCGTCGGCGAGGGCGTTGTCGGCGGCGTCGTGGGTGGTGTGCGGCGTCGTCGTCGCCTCGGTGTCTTCGTCGTCGTCGTCGTCGTCGTCGTCGTCGTCGTCGTCGAAGTCGTCGAAGTCGGCGTCGGCGTCGGCGTCGGCGGCGTCGTCGTCGTCGTCGTCGTCGTCGGCGAGGGCGTTGTCGGCGGCGTCGTGGGTGGTGTCGGCGGCGTCGTCGTCGCCATCGGTGTCTTCGTCATCGTCGTCGTCGGAGGAGGAGGGTGTGGGGGAGGATAAGGGGAAGTCCAGGAGAAGGGGTGGAGGAGTTGGAGGATGGGGAGGGGCAGGAGGAGGAGGAGGAGGAGGGAGGAGGAGAGAAGGAGGGAGGAGGAGGAGGGAAGAGGAGGGGAAGGCAGGGGAAGGGGGATGAGTGGGAGGAGGAGGAGGAGGAGGAGGAGAGGAGGAGGCGGTGGAGAGGAGGAGGAGGAGGAAGAGGAGGAGGAGGGTACCGACGAGGAGGGGGAAGGAGGGAGGGGGGCGGGAGGAGGAGGGGGGGGTCTGAGGGGGGAGGAGGGGGGAGGGGGAGGCTGAGGAGGAGGAGGAGGGGGAAGAGGAGGAGGAGGAGGAGGAGGAGGAGGAGGAGGAGAAGGAGGAGGAGGAGGAGCAGGAGGAGGAGGAGCAGGAGGAGGAGGAGGAGGAGCGTGAGAAGGGGGAGCAGGATAGCCAAATACGATACATATACGCTTAAATGTTGCCTACACACATCTTGCAGGATGACACCACCATCAGAGCAGTAAACCCGGCGCGACCCAAGTTAGGAGAACACGTTTTATTGCATGGTCTCATCTCTTGGTATTGTTCGGGATAGATTGCGTGGCAGTTCTTGGCATTGCTTTGGACATTGCGTAGCATTGTGTGGTGTTGCGTGGCATTGCTTGGCGTTGCTTGACGTTGCGTTTCATTGCGTTGCCTTGCGTGGCGAGGCAGCAAGGAATCAACGAACCAAGGGACCAAGGAGCCCAGACAGAGGAACCCGTGGAACCAGGAACCGAAAAAAACAAGGAACCAAGGAACCGAGGAACCGAGGAACCAAGGAACCAAGACCAAGGAATCGAGACCAAGGAACCAGGTCCAAGGAACCAAGACCGAAGAACAGAGGAACCAAGGAACCAAGACCAAGGAGCTAAGGGACCTCAGCCTCAGACCAAGGAATTCGAGGAAGGCAGCAGTGAACCAAGTCCAAGGAGTCAAGGAACCCAGATCAAGGAATCCCAGGGAGGCTGGCCGTCGCAGGCTCCATCCCCAACATTTTACTACACAAGTAAGAGCCCCTTCAGCAATGCCCAATTGGGGAACTAACGGGGGCGGTTGCAGTTGGTTCCCCAGCCACTGGCCGAAAATTTGCCAATAATGATTCACAGTGATCTCTATCCATGGCGATGGGGGCATCCGTGGCCTTCCGGGGTGATACGGCCGCACATGACACGGCTCCCAGTGCGTGTCTCGGCCCCCGCTTCATTTTTTGTTGTGCTTCGCTTGCCATTGCACGGGCGTGTGCATTTTTGTTCGGGCGAGGCTAGCGCCAGATCAGATGGATCATTTTCGGGCAACTTGAATCACCTCGAGAAACACTTACGCACAGGGAATGGACGTCCGAGCGATGGCAAGTTCAAGAAAGCGCAGCGGCGGAGGTGGAATTCTTCCACGGGAAGAAAGAAGACCTATAGCCTCACATTCCCCGCTACGGCCATGCCTCGAGAAAGCTCTGAGGTCTGACCTTCCTGTAGGCTTTCAGAGCGGGTAGCTTGATGCGCATGGGGGATGACAAGCGTCCCGGGGAAAGCCGTTGGTGAAGCCGTACAGCTGGGGCACGTGTGGCCCCATTGTGCACAGGAGGGGCGTTAGTTTTGTTTTCGTCTGGATGCCTTTGATTCGTGGGAGTGCAGTTCCCCACCACCGGACAGCGACGCCCTTCTTCTGAAAGCTGTGTTCAGGGGAGGGTTGAATTGCCTGTGCATACAAGTCGCAGATCATGATGCGACGATGGCGACACCAGCTCCTGGTGATACCACGTGTAAAGATGAGCTCCTGCCCCCTACCATTCCCACCAACCACCCTATCCCATCACACCCCACACTCCACCCCTGAAAGCACACAACATATGTTGGCCAGCGGGGACTCCAAACAGCGCGTTACCAGTAACATACGTTGTGCAAGATCTGTGGAGCAATCTAGGTGGTGCAATACATGTTGTGCAAACTATGCTGTGGAATATTTATTGCACAAGGGAGTTGGTGTGATCTGTGTGTGTTGCAATATCGATGAAGCGATCTCTGTTGTGCAGCCTCTGTGGTGCAATGTATGTGGTGCGATCTATGTTGTGCAGTTAGTGTTGTGCAATCTTTGTGGTGCAACCCATGCGATGCAAAATCTCTGATGGCATCTGATGCCGAGGCGACACACGGCGACGAGGCGTGAACGGGGCGGCCACGGCGACAACATTGCCGCCAGAGCGCCAAGGAGGTCCAGACGACGGGCGGCGACGGCGACAGCAACGCCGCTGGGCCGCCACACAGGCCCAGTTCCCGAGTAAAGAAGTAAGGACCGTATAAGTGCAGGCGCTGCCTGCCTAGGGAGCTCGACAGATGAGAGGACCGAGGGGCGAGGATGTACAATTAGAAATGTGACCGTTCAACTCCGCATACAGGGCCTCGACTGCTTTTGCAGAGGACGCCCGCACGACAGCACACAAGCACAAATGGTGCGCAATCAAAAACGACGGCGTTGTCGACGTCGGCCTCGCCTTGAACTCTTGCACAATCTGCCGCTACCACGATGTCGCCAGATCTCCTGGGGTGGGGGGGCGGGGAAGCGAAGCACCGTTTCTTGTGTGTCGGAGCACGGCCCGCGCATTCTCCTTGTGCAGGAGCAGCGAGAGTCGTTGGGCGTGCCCCGCCGCCACGAGGGCGGGGTCTTCGCCTAGGCGTCAGTCGCACGCTTCGCCAGGACGGCGAGCGCGCGGCGTGCCTCCTTGCCCCAGGCGCCGCCGTGCGCCTCCATTACAATGGGGATGAAGGCGACGCCGAACGCGCTGCAGCTGCGCGCCGTGTCGAGGAACTGGCGCTTCTGCTTTTCGCAGCGCTTGGCGGCGGCGCCCGGCGCGGCTGCTGTTGCTGCAAGGAGGTCGCCCCGCAGCCCGGAAGTGACCGCGAAGTCAAAGGCAGCCGGGACGCCGTTGCGCAACTGGGGGATGCACACGTCCGTTGGGCGCCGGCCGCTCTCGTCAAGCTCGGCGCCGTCGGCCTCCGTCCCTGGCGGGCCCTCCCATCGTTAGTTCGCGGGGCTGCAGCGAGACTGGCCGCTCGAGCTCGGCACCGGGGAAGCTGGCTGCCTGCGCGGCGAAGAAGGCCCCGTCGCGGAGTGCGTTGTGCCGCTTCACGCGGTCCCCGCGGCAGGGACACACCAGCGCGATGTCCCCGTAGACATCCAGGATGCCGTCGCAGGCCGGGCAGAAGGCCTCCTCGCTCGTTAACTGCGCCCGCAAGCCCCTCTGCAGGGCGATCTGCGTCATGCCGTGCGCGAAGGCCGCGCCGACCTCGGCGCAGGGCCGCGCCTGCAGCCAGCCGCAGGCGCCCTCCGCGCTCACCAGCAAGAGGTGGGCCCTGGTGGCGAGGCTGGCGCGCCCCCCAATGTTCGGCCTTCGCGGCTCTGTCCAGTCTGTCAGAGAGGCCGCGCTGGTCGCTGTGCTGACTGGCGTCGAAGTCAATCCTGTCCGCCTGCGGGCGGTGAGCGTGGAAAGAGATCGCGGCCGCGCCCAGAGCGCCGTCGGCGCCTGCGTCGTCGCCGGAGTAGCCCGCCCAGAGCTGCCGGCAAAGCGCAGAGCAGGCCGAGCGGGAAGCCAGGTAGGCGGCGGGCGCGTGCCGCTCCGCTCAGCGCAGCCCGAGGCGGCCTGCCTTGAGGGCGAGCTGCGCCTGCACCCAGGAGTCGTCCGTGGGGGCGCTGCTACTCAGGCGCTCGAGGCTGGCGCGCACTGCGGACCGCAAGCGCCGCCGGCAGTTTTCCGAGGCCCATTCGGGTTTCAATCAGAGTTCAGAAAGGCTACAACTTGAGCTACACGGGCCTCAAGCAGAACGACGAGTGCCTCTCGCAGAGCTGCCAAAGCGACGAGCTTGCCACTTGCTGAGCAGAGACAGGCACTACCAGAGCTACGAGGACCACGTGCCGAGCTACTGGGACCACGCGCTGAGCTACCAGGGCCACAAGCATGGCCTCGATGACCACAGGCAGGGCTCCTGGGACCGCTATCTGAATTACGAAGGCCGCGGAAGACTTGGACCACCAGCAAGCCGATCGCAATCGGCGACGCAATGCAGGGCAGGCTCGGCAAGACGTGCCCCGATTGCGTCGTCGAGAAGCTGAACGAGACGTCCGC
>CAUYUJ010007207.1:22500-25000 GCA_963575745.1 Prorocentrum cordatum | reverse complement strand
AAGTTCACAGAGTTTCATCAAGGACGAGAGCAAAGACGTTTCGCAGCCATCTGCGGCAAATCCCCAGCTCCACACCCTCGGGCTTCCAAGAGAGCCCCCGCAGGGCCTCAGGACGTCGCTTCGGGAGACGTGCAGCCTTAGCATGGTTGTTTCCTCGTGTCATCGCAGCATCCAGCACGGCCCATGGAGACTTCAAGACGGCTCAACAGGTCCCTAAGATAGGCCAAAAGGGCCTCCAGACGGTCCAGGGGGCCCCCAAGACGGCCCAAGACAGCCCCAAGAAGGTCCCACGGGAGCCCCACGAGGCCCCCAAGACGAGGTCGGGTCGTGGACCACTCGCTTCGGGGGATTGCGTATCAGCATGCCTCCAAGACCCTCCAGGAGCATCCGGCGAAGGGCCAAGGCACCCGCAGAGCGCTCCAAGAGGTCCCCTAATAGGGCCCCGTTCCTTTGGACAGCGTTTCTAACAAGTTCGCTTCCTGGGATCACTGCAGCGTCCAAACGGCCCAAGGAGGCTCCAAGACGACTCCACGGGGCCCCAAGACGGTCCAAAAGGCCCAAGACGGTCAGACAGGTCCCTGAGACGACCCAACAGAGCCCCGCGAGGGCCCCACGAGAACCCGAAGAGGGGGGTCGAGCGGGTCGCTGACCACTCGCTTCGGGAGCGTGGCCCCCAACATGCCCCCAAGACCCACACCTCCTCGCGTTGTGAAACAATCGCGACGGGAGGTTTTCTCTATTTTCGGCCTCCGGGGGCCCTTCCCGGGCTTTGGGACCGTCAACAAAACGATTAGGAATGAAAAACCGGTCCCGGGGAAGGGATCCAGACCTTTGGGGGTCGACGTTGTGGACAAAGAAACACGTCGGGGGGTCTGGGGACCCTCCGGGAGGGGAGCCTCCCAACGACGCTTCTACGAGGCCCCCACAAGCTCCCGAGAGGCCCCCAAGAAACGCCCATCACGGCCCGGACTCACGACCCGGGCACCCATACTGTTTCTACATGGTTCTGTGTGTATGCGAGTGTATGTGTATACGCATGTGCATGTGTGCTGTCTAAGCGTCTGTATACATGCTGTACTCCCTTTGGGGCGAGATCCGCGCGAAAAATCTGGCCGCCCACTGCGGCCGTAGGTGGAGCCCCTTGCGGGGCACGATGCGCCTCATTCGGTGCCTTAGATATGGAGGCAGACGCCGTGCAAACCCTCCCTCACCTTTGGGACCCTCCGTGGAGGTCCCCGCGGGGCGCGATCCGTGCGAGGGGTGTCCCGAGATGGGCGCGGGCGCGCGGGCGAGCTTCTCTCTGGGACCGCACGTGAGGCCCCCCATGTGGGGCACGATCCGTGCCCGGAGGAAGAGGAGGAGGAGGAGGAGGAGGAGGAGGAGGAGCAGGAGCAGGAGGAGGAGGAGGAGGAACAGGAGGAGGAGGAGGAGGAGGAGGAGGAGGAGCAGGAGCAGGATGAGGAGGAGGAGGAGGAGGAGGAGGAGGAGGAGGAGGAGGAGGAGAAGGGGCGGCGGCACGCGAGAGCCTTGCCTCCGAGGCCGTTGCCGGGGAGACACTTTGGGGCACGATCTCCGTGTGAGGAGCGAGCCGACGTACGCGGGGAGGCTCGGTGCGAGCTCTCCCACCGTCGTTATGTCGGGCGTGTCCCCCTACAGGGGGATATTCGACGAAAAATAAAAGATACCCCCAACATGCACCAAAAAGGCAAGAAAATATTAGAAAATAGTCCCCAGATTATTTTTGGATTATTTTTCGCCGAGAATTCCCCTGTAGGGGGACAGGCCCGACTCAACACCGTCGCCGCACGCGCAGCCAATGCCCTGTGGACGCGGTCCGCGTGTGAGGGGGGGTGCCCCGAGATCGGCGGAGGGAGGCCGTGCGATGCCGCCTCGTTCCTGCGTCTCGCTCCGCTCCTGCTCGCCGCCCCCCCCCCTCAGGCAGGGTCTTGGCTCGTCACCGTGTCCTCGCTCCTCCCTCGTCCGTCTTCCCTCGGCGTTCCTTTCTCTCCTCCCTCCCCTTTTCGTGCTGCAGAGAGACCTATGGCATCTGCGACCCGCGGCCTGGCCTCCCCACAATGTGTCCCTCGGCTCCCCGTCCCTGGCTCTCAGAGCGAGTGCCTGGAGCTCCTCGGGCTCGTTCGGCTCCTTGCATCGTGCTGCAGAGCGTCAGATTGTATGGGGCATGGCAGAGGCCCATGTTCTGGCTCGTCTTGCTCTGTCCACCCGTTCCTCGCCTCCTCGCTCATCCTGTACCGTCTCCGCTCCTCTGCAGCCCGCTCTCTCGGGGGGACCTCGCGTGTACATCCCCCCGGACGGTCTCCCCGGGAGGTCCCCCAGGGAACCGAGACCGCCCAAGAGCGTTCCCAGAGCCTTTCGGATGACCTCCAGACAGCCCAAGAGGCCTCCAGACAGCCCAAGAGGCCTCCAGACAGCCCAAGAGCTCTCCAAGACGCCCCACCCCGAGATGGCTCCAAGGAGGCCAAGAGGCCCCGAAGATGCC
>CAUYUJ010007207.1:12500-17500 GCA_963575745.1 Prorocentrum cordatum | reverse complement strand
CCCGTCTCCTTCCTTGTCCATTCTCTGTTCTTCCTCTCCCCACCCCCTCAGGCAGGGTCGTGTCTTGTCCTTCTTTCCGCCTGTGTCCTCGCTTCTCCCTCATCCATCTTCCCTCGGCGTTCCTCTCTCCTCCCTCCCTCTCTCTTTCAAGCAAAGAAATTGCGTAATGGCCCTTGCGACCCTCATCACGGCTTCCCCAGAATAATATGGTCTTTGCCTCCTTGCCCATGGTTCTCTGAGTTCAATCGTTCGCGCATTTGGGATTCAGAAAAACCGATATTCCGCGGATTTCGCCGTGTCGCCCATCAGTCGAGCAAGATCTACAGCCGCAGAGCGTGTCGCAGCTAAGACTAGAAACTAATCGCGCGCGCGACGCGCGCACGCGCGTGGTTCGTTCTCTCTCTCTCTCTCTCTCTTTCTGTCTCACCCTCTCTCCCTCCCTCTCTCTCTCGCGCTCTTTTTTTTTGTTGTTTCTCTCTCTCTCTCTCTCTCTCTCTCTATATATATGTATTCCATACAGACACATGTTTTTTGACGGGCGAGCATCTGGTTAAGCAAACTCCTCCCGAGAAGCTGGGCCAGCGTTTCTTGACCAAGTTGCCAGAGAGCCGGCCCAGCTTCCTGAGAACGTTCGCCCCTCCAGCGTCAATAACCGAAGTTGGCCCAGACGTGCTTTCGGAAGCTTCTGGGATGCCGGCCCAGATTTTTTACATCCGGATTATCTTGATCGCATGTCGGGTTCTATTATATAGCGCTAGGTGTATATATGTATATTTACACACATATATGCACGTGTATATATACTACTCTTATGAGAAGCCCCTCCCACGTGCTGGCGTTTGGCCCTTGGCGCTCCCCCACCGACGTGAAGATCCAACTTTCGGCTCCGCACGGTCCCGCCGGGCACGGGAACGGCCCACGACGGCTCCCAGAGCAGCCCGAGGCTGCCCCAGGGCGCTCCCAGACGGCCCCCCAAACGGCCTCCAGACGGCGCGCAAGGCTCCTCCTGACGCCTCAAGAGGCCCCGAGAGGACCCCTCGAGAGTGCTTGTCTAGGCCCCCATAGATGGGCTCGCCGTAAATGGGGTCGGAGGAGCGCGCCGCATCGCCGACGCATCGCCGATGCGGCTCGACGTGGAGTCCGATTTGCTTCGCGTCGACCCCGCCGATGCACCGCCGACGTCGGCGCTGCATCGCCGGTGCGTCCCCGACGCATCGCCGAGGCATCGCCGATGCATCGGCGATGCGGCGCGATCCTTCGACCCCATCTGCTCCGACCCCATTCGGGATGCCTCTAGCCTGAGGGGCCCAAGAACCTTGATTCCCGGATTCCCGCTGCTTTGGCCCAAGGCGGCTCCGACGGTCTGCCACCCCGCAGCATGCCCCCCTGAGAGACCCCAAAATTCCTCCTCCTCCTCCTCCTCCTCCTCCTCCTCCTCCTCCTCCTCCCTCCTCCTCCTCCTCATCTTCCTCCTCCCTCCTCCCTCGCCCCCAGACGGTCTTAGACAGCCCAAGAGGGCCTCTGAACGGCCCCAGACGGCCCCAAGACCGCCCAAGGAAGCCCCAACACGGCTCGAGAGGGCCCCACGAGGCACCCAGAAATGCCCCCAGGAGAGACCCAATACGGCCGAAGCCCAGCAAGACTACCCAGCAGGGCCTCAGGACGGTCCAAAAAGGCCCGAGAGCTGTTCAAAAGGATTCCACGAAGACTCCCACGAAGGCCCAGAGGCGCCAAACACGTGCATGTCCCAGGCCTCCAGGACTTTTCCCACAAGCCTCCAAGTAGACTTGCTCGGGAGTTCGGATGCGGGTGTTCGGGTATTCATGTGTTCGGGTCATGGTGTTCAGGTTAGGGTGTTAGGACTCGCGTGCCCAGGTCAGGGTGCTCGGGTTGGGGCGTTCGAGCTCCGATGGTTGAGTTCGGGTTGGGATGTCGGGGTTCAGGTGCATGCTACGGTGATAGGGTTCTGGCGTGCAGGTTGTGATGTTTGAGCCCACGAGAGCTCGCCCGGGTTGGGGTGTTCGGGCTCTGATGGTTGAGTTCGGGTTGGGATGTCAGGGTTCAGGTGTATGCTACGGTGATAAGAGTTCTGCCGTTCAGGTTGGGATGATCGAGCCCACGAGAGCCCCAAGATGCCCCCCAAGACCCCAAGTGTGGAGGTCGGACTTCCTCGATGCTCGTACAGTGTTTGATGCAATTCAACATGCTCGCTATTTCGAGGGCAAGCGCGGCTCCTTAGGAGGCCGCCAGACGGCCCAAGAAGGCCACAAGACTGTCCACAAGGCTCCGCAAGACGCCTCAAGATCGCCCCGAGCAGGCCAACCCGAATTGACATGTCGAGCCGCCCCCCCAAAGATTATCCTGGACACTGCCACCCAACCCCAAAGACGCCCTCAGAGGCCCCCAGAAGTGCAGAAACCGCCAAAGGGTCCCCCTAACACCTTCAAATCTCCCACACCGTGGAACCGTAAAGGCTCCATCAGCCTCATGCGCTAAATGCGCCACATGACCCTGGATTTCTCTCGACCTCATGAACCTCACAACCCCTACGAACCCCATAATCCTTTTGGTCTTATGAGCCCTACGACCCCTCCAACCTCTTTTCTTCCCCATGAGCCCTATTAGCCCGGTGTGCCCTCCAAGAGGCCCCCCAGACTGCTGCCCAGGAGCTCTTTCAACCCTTTCAGCACTACGAGCCCATGAGCCTCATGAGCTCCTCAGCCCCATGGGCCCGAGTCCTACGGGCCCTACGGGCCCCGTGAGCCCGAGCCTTTCCATCACACATCCGCTTCGGGCTTCACTCCAGTCGCCATTGAGCCATTGGTACTCTGCTGCCGTTCCGCCCGCGTGGCAGCAAGCCCGCCAGCCAAATGCAAACATCGATCCACAGAAGGCGACGTACCAGCTTTGGACACGCTCGACGACACTATTTCAATTCCGTGGTGGGCAACTCTGTCATCCTCTTGCCGCGCCCACGGCGTTCCCTGCTATGGAGTCCGAGGCATATTGCTTCAACGGTCGACCACGCACCGACAAGAACCAAACCCACAGCAGCGAACGCACACATCGTGGGCTTTGCGGCGAATTCGAACGATGGAGGCTCAGCTTCGGACGTGACATTTTGATGACGATGCCCTTGCCGCACCTTCGTCGGTGGCCCTCATGCTCGCCATCGCCGATGAGCCCGCGGCCTCCGAAACGAGCCTATCTTTGCCCATTCTTGATGGTACCCGAGCTTCGGCAGGCTCTCTTGTGCTTCCCATCGCCGACGCGCTGCCGGTTCCGAACACAGGCTCATCGTGAGCAGATGTTGATGGCCCGCCCAGAGAACCTACCTGGAGGCCAAACCTAGAATTCCAAGACTTCGCAGACCACCCTCTTCGGGACGCGCCCGCTGCGCTGTCCGCGTGGACTCGCATGGACGACCGCGCCGACGTGGTTATTATGTTCCACGCGCACGACACACTCCGATCCACAGCGGGTTGCAGCGAATCCCACGCGCCCTTGACCGCTGGCGTGAATGTTCCGCATTCGCGGCGTGACGCGCAGCTTCCGCCAAGCCACGAGAGGCCAGTGCACACGCCATGGCGGCAGCTATCCGCACGCGCCCCGTGAAGGACACCCGGCGGGACGCGCCGCGCCCAGTGAGGGTCGCGCCCGTTCTGGACACATTCCTCGCCGGCCCCACGGGCCTGCAGTGCCTGCTCGCGCATGCCGGCGCCGCCGCCGATCTGCAACCTGAAACCAGAGCACCACGCGTCGTCGACCTACGTTGAAAGCGAAATTTCCCATCTTGTGCGTGGGGTGGAAGTACACCCGTGGTCACCACCTCCAGCTGATCGACGCGCTGCAGACACCGAGTAGTGCGCCGAAGATTGGGACATGGCACGTCCGAGGACGTCGCCGAATCGGGAATGCTCAGTTTAACTGCGGCGCGCCGACACCTCCAGTGGATTAGCGGGTGCTTTTCTCCAGCACAGAAGCCATTGCGGCTGCGGGACCCTGCAATGGCGTTTTGCTTCCCGTGCACTTAGGCGCGGACGCTGACTGCCCCGCGCCCGGGCCGCCTGGCTGCTTGGCGCTCTCCCCCCTTCTCCTGCGACGTTTTTGCCGTTCTCCTTCGAGCCTCGTGGGCCCTGTGCGCAGTACGACCCCCTATGAGCCCGATGCGCCCTGTGAGTCCAATGGGGCCTGTGAGCCTTGCGAGCCCTTGGATCCCGATGAGACCGATGAGGCCCTGTCAGCCTTATGACCCCCATGAGCCCTGCGGCCCCTCATGGGCCATGCGCCCCTTATGAGCACGATGAGCCACGTGATCCCTATCACCCCTACGACCTTGTGCGCCCCATGTGCCAGCCACACGAGCCTGCTGATGAGCCCTACGAGCCCTGTGAGCCCCACGAGCCTTATGTGCTTAACGGGCCATGCGAGACTTAAAGCTCTATGAGCCCAATCAGCCCGATAGGCCCCAAGAGCCCTAACAGCACGACGAGCTCATAGGCCCTACGAGCCATTTGGGCTCTACGAGCATGTGGAGACCTATGAGCCCTGTTACCTTTACGAGCCCTGTAAGCCTTGATTGAGAGCCCTGTGCGCCCAATGTGCCGTACGAGTTTTGCGAGCCCCATGAGCCCTATTGGCCTTACGGGCCTCGCTAGCCCGATGAGTCCCATGAGCCCGAACAGTCCCGTGGGCCATAGAAACCTCGTGAGCCATATGAGCCCCATGCGCCCTATGTTCCCCACGAGCCCAGAGAGCACCCCACGAATGCCAGCAGTTCTACAAGTCTGGAAAGCCCTGCGCTTCCCGGGCCCCGCACCCCCCACGACCCCACCTCCTCCTCCTCCTCCTCCTCCTCCGCCTCCGCCCCCTCCTCCTCCTCCTCCTCCTCCTCCTCCTCCTCCTCCTCCTCCTCCTCCTCCTCCTCCTCCTCCTCCTATGCCACTTCCTCCGTCTCCTCCTCGCCGCGGTGCCGCGCTGTGTGTCCAAAATCCAGAGTG
>CAUYUJ010007207.1:0-7500 GCA_963575745.1 Prorocentrum cordatum | reverse complement strand
CTCTACAGAGATCAAAAAGGCTTTACTTGCACAGAATCCTTTCTACAGTGATTTCCCCTGAAATGTCACTGTCAATGCCATGACAACCTCCAGCAAGTAGGCCCCACAGGCACCACCAGGAATTGAACCCATGAAGGTCAGAATGTGGGAGGTGAAATGCCCCATTTGACTACGATGTCGATATTCTTCCAAGGAAGGGGGGGTTATTGCGTAGTCTGCTCGCCCTATTCTATTGCACTTTCCCATTTCACTGCGTTGCCTCAGGCAGGCGGGGGGAGGGGAGGAGATGCCTGTGTCTGCTGTGCCTTTGCCTGCTGTGCCCAGAAGCAAGGACCTTGCAGGCGGGGGACTGTTGGAGGTGGTACAATATCAGGGTCTTCCTGGAATATAATGCACCTCGTGGAGGATGCGGGGGCCGCCTTAGCGCTTAGCAGGCGTGGGGGTAGGGCCCACCCCCGTGGGCCCACGCGCCTGGCAGGCGTGGGCGCCCCGGGCCCCCACCTCCCGCAGCCCGCGCCTGGCAGGCGGTGGGGGCAGGACCCACTCCCGCGGGTCCGTGCGCTAGCAGGCTGTGGGAGCGGGCCACCCCCCGCGGGGCCGCGCCTTAGCAGGCGCGGGGGGGGCCCACCTTCCGTGGGACCGCGCCTAGAAAAGCAGGCGCTGGCGGGCGGGCACCCGGTCAGGAAGTTCATGTGCATTCGATTGTATCCACGGCACAGCCGCATGGTGCGGTGGGGGAGTGAGGCAAAATCGAAAAGGGCGATTGGGAAAGGGGCACGCTAATCGGCGCACAGGATCGGCATGGGCGAGAGCCTAGGCTTGCCCTAGTGCAAGCCTCGGGTAGGCGCAGGGCAGGCGTAGGGTAAGCCTAGGGTAGGCTTGGGGTAGGCGTGGGGCAAGCTTCGGGTAAGCACGTGCTCGGACCCACCCCCCGTGGGCGCGCGCCCAGCAGGCGTGGGAGCGGGCCCACCTCCCGGGGGTCCGCGCCTGGCAGGCGCGGGGGCGGGCCCACCTCCCGCAGGCCCGCGCCTGGCAGGCGTGGGAGCGGGCCCGCCGCCCGCGGGCCCGCGCCTAGCAGGCGTGGGAGCGGCCCGTGGGCCCGCGCTTGGCAGGCGTGGGGGCGGGCCCACCCCCCGCGGGCCCGCGCCCAGCAGGCGCGTGAGCGGGCCCACCTCCCGCGGGCCCGCGCGCCAGCAGGCGTGGGAGCGGGCCCACCCCCCGTGGGCCCGCGCTTAGCAGGCTTGGGCGCGGAACACCTCCCGCGGGCCCGCGCCTAGCAGGCGCGGGGGCGGGCCCACCTCCCGTGGGCCCGCGCCTAGCAGGCGCGGGCGCGGGCCCACCTCCCGTGGGCCCGCGCCTAGCAAGCGTGGGAGTGGGCCCGCACCCCGCAGGCCCGCGCCTAGCAGGCGCGGGGGCGGGCCCGCCGCCCGCGGGCCCAAGCTTAGCAGGCGTGGGAGCGGGCCCGCCTCCCGCGGGCCCGCGCTCAGCAGGCTTGGGGGCGGGCCCGCCTCCCGTGGGCCCGCGCTTAGCAGGCGCGGGCGCGGGCCCACTTCCCGCAGGCCCGCGCCTGGCAGGCGTGGGAGCGGGCCCACCCCCCGGGAGGGCCCGCAACCTCCGCTGCGTGCGGAGCGGGGCCTCACCTCACGCCGGCAGCAAGTTAGCAGGCGGGGGCGGGCCCACACCTCCCATTGGTGCCCGCGCTGATCAAGCTAAGCGCGTCAGGGGCGGGCCATCACCCCCGGCGGGCCCGCGCCCAGCAGGTGTGGGAGCGGGCGCCATCACCTCCTGGATGCGCCGACGCCTCAAGCAGTGCGTGGGGGCGGCCGCCACCTCCGTGGGGCGGCCCTGGACAGGCGGTGGGGGCAATGGGGGCCCACCCTCCCGTGGGCCCGGCCCCTAGCAGGCGCGCGAGTGGGCCCACCTCCCGTGGGGCGGGCCGCGCGGGGTGGGGAGGGGGGGGGGGGCGGAGTTGAACCCAGCCACGCCAGGCGCCCTGCCAGGCGAAGTCTAATCGAGGGACCTGGCCGCTGCACCATGTCTTGCATATTCCTATGGGCCCGCCTCCCCGCATTCCTGCCCCTTCAATGCAGCCCGCGCTCGGGGGGGGGGGGCGGGCCTGCCCCCCGTGGGCCCGTCACCGCCTAGGGTGAGCGCAGGGCAAATCGCAGGGCAGGCCAAAAGGCAAGCCCAGGCTAAGCTATGGGTAGGCTTAGGGTAGGCCTAGGCCAGGCTTACTGCAAGCGCGGGGCGAGCCCAGGGCAGGCGCAAGTTAAGCCAAAAGTCGGCTTCAGGTAAGCTTCGGGCAGGCTTGGAGGCGTAGGGCAAGCCTGGGGCACGCTTAGGGTAAGCCTAGGGTAGGCCCAGGGCAAGCCCAGGGCAAGCCCAGAGCAAGCCCGAGGTAAGCCCAGAGAAGGTTAAAGGCAAGCTCAGGGTAAGCGCAGGGCAAGCCTAGGGTTAATTAAGTCGAGGGGAGGCCTAAGGTAGCACCAAGGCAAGCCCAAGGTAAGCCCAGGGTAGGCCTGGGGTAAGCCCAAGGCAAGCGAAAGGCAAGCCTAAGGCAAGCCTAGGGTAAGCTCAAGGTAGGCCTGGGGCAGGCTTCAGGCAAGCTTGAGGCAAGCTTGGGGCAAGCCCAGGGTAAGCCTAGGGTGGGCCTAGGGCAAGCCTAGGGCACGCCCAGGGTAAGTTCAAGGTAGGCTTAAAGTGGGCTTGGGGCATGCCTATGGCGCGCTCAGGTTAAGCCCAGGGCGGGCGTAAAGTAAGCGTAGGGCAAGCCTAGGGTAAGCTTAGGGCGAGCCCAGGCTTACCCCAGGGCAAGCCTCGGGTAAGCCCAAGTTAGACGTAAGGTAAGCGTGGGGTAAGCCTAGGGTAGGCTTAGGGTAGGCGCGGGGCAAGCCTCGGGCAAGCCCACGTCAAGCCGAAGGCAAGCCGAAAGCAAGCTTAGGGTAGGCCCAGGGTAAGTTTAAAGTAGGCCTCGGGTAAGCCGAGTAGTCGTAGTATTAGTGGCAGTAATGGTGGTAGTAGTAGTAGTAGTAGTAGTAGTAGTAGAAGTAGTAGTAGTAGTCGTCGTAGTCGTCGTAGTCGTCGTCGTCGTGGTAGTCGTGGTAGTAGTAGTAGTAGTAGTGGTAGTAGTTGTAGTAGTAGTAGTAGTAGTAGTAGTAGTAGTAGTAGTAGTAGTAGTAGGGGTAGTAGTAGGGGTGGCAGTAGTAGTAGAAACAGCGGTAGTCGTAGTAGCGGTGATAGTAGTTAGTAGTAGTAGTGGTAGTGGCGGTTGTGGTGGTAGTTGTGGCAGTGGTGGTAGTAGCAGCAAGAGTAGTAGTAGTAGTAGCGGTGGTAGTAGTAGTGGTAGTGGTAGTGGTAGTGGTAGTAGTAGTAGTAGTAGTAGTAGTAGTAGTAGTAGTAGTAGTAGTAGTAGTAGTAGTAGTAGTAGTTAGTAGTAAGTAGTAGTAGTAGTAGTAGTAGTAGTAGTAGTAGTAGTAGTAGTAGTAGTAGTAGTAGTAAAGTTTTTTAGTAGTAGAAGTAAGTTAGTAGTGTAGTGGTGGTAGTAGAGTAGTAGTAGTAGTAGCCAGTTAGTCAGTCAGTATTAGTAGTGTAGTAGTAGTAGTAGTAGTATGGTAGTGGTGGTAGTGGACGGTGGGGAGTACGTGGTGGCCAGTGCTGGGGGTAGTGGCTCACGACACTCGTCGTCGTCCGTTCGCGTGGTGGTGGTGGTGGTGGTGGTGAGCGGTGGGCGGTGGCGTGCGCGGTGGCAAGCAGTGGTGGCCAGCGGTGGCGGCAGCATCAGAGGGCGGTTGGCCTGTCGTCGACAACATGTTGGTTGTGGTTCTGCTTGGGCGGCGGCGGCGGCGGTGGCGGTGGCGGCAGCAGCGGCGGCGGCGAGCGCGGCCGCCACTGGGGCTGAAGAGGATCTGGGGGCCGCGGTGTTGGGTGCCTCGGGCAAGCGGCGGCGGCGGGCGGTGGCGGCTGGGCCGCCAGCGGCAGTGGGAGTGATTGTGGTGTAGGCGGCGGGGGCGGGCGGGGCGGGTGGTGGGGCCGTGGCGGGGGCAGTGTTCGCAGCTGCGGCGGGGGCGGAGATGGTGGCGGGGCAGTGCTGGGCGGGGGGCGAGGGGCGGTGGCTGCGGTGGGGGTAGTGGCTGCGGCGTGCCCGGGGCAGGCGCGGTTGTTTGTTTGCTGGCCAGTGGCGGTGGAGGGTTGGTTCTCGCTGGCGGTTTCGCGGCGGGGGGTGGTGGCTGTCGGCGCAGCTGTGGCGGCGGCGGCGGCGGGCCTGGGTGGCAATGCCAGAGGCAGCGGCAGGGGTGGCGGCTGCGGCGGCAGCGGTGGCGGCGGCTTTCGCAGTGGTGGCGGTGGCGGTGGCCACGCTTGTGGCAGCAGTGGCCAGCAGCAGCAGCAGCAGGGGCAGCGCCCCCTATTTGTTTTGCATTTTTGTCCCAGTGAGGGCTGCAGCCTCAAGGCCTTGCAGGCACACCAGAGGGTAGCGCGCATCTGCGCCTGACAGGGGGGCCCTGTGCCAGGCGCCTACTGCATGGGGGGACACAGGGGGGCCCTTAGTTTTGCCTGATCGACATATCTATTATCAGGGGGCGTTGCATGGCTGCGCAGCGCGTCCCCGCACACGGCGCTCATTTATCTAAATTCCAGAATTCCTTGGTACGCAAAGCTCTACAGAGATCAAAAAGGCTTTACTTGCACAGAATCCTTTCTACAGTGATTTCCACTGAAATGTCACTGTCAATGCCATGACAACCTCCAGCAAGTAGGCCCCACAGGCACCACCAGGAATTGAACCCAAGAAGGTCAGAATGTGGGAGGTGAAATGCCCCATTTGACTACGATGTCGATATTCTTCCAAGGAAGGGGGGGTTATTGCGTAGTCTGCTCGCCCTATTTCATTGCACTTTCCCATTTCACTGCGTTGCCTCAGGCAGGCGGGGGGAGGGGAGGAGATGCCTGTGTCTGCTGTGCCTTTGCCTGCTGTGCCCAGAAGCCAAGGACCTTGCGGCCCCGAGCTCGCTGGCGCCATCAATTCAGGGTCTCCTGGAAAGCCTCTGGAGGCTGCGGGGGCGCCTGGCGCTTAGCAGGCGTGGGGGCGGGCCCACCCCCCGTGGGCCCGCGCCTGGCAGGCGTGGGCGCGGGCCCACCTCCCGCAGGCCCGCGCCTGGCAGGCGTGGGGGCGGGCCCACCTCCCGCGGGCCCGCGCGCCAGCAGGCGTGGGAGCGGGCCCACCCCCCCGCGGGGCCCGCGCTTAGCAGGCGCGGGGGCGGGCCCACCTTCCGTGGGCCCGCGCCTAGCAGGCGCGGGGGCGGGCCCGCTCAGGAAGTTCCAGTGCATTCGATTGTATCCACGGCTGCGCATGGTGCGGTGGGGGGAGTGAGGCAAAATGTCAAAGCGGCTGATGGGAAAGTGACGCTCATCGGCGCCCAGGTCGGCAGGGCGAGCCTAGGCTTGCCCTAGTGCAAGCCCCGGGCAGGCGCAGGGCAGGCGTAGGGTAAGCCTAGGGTAGGCTTGGGGTAGGCGTGGGGCAAGCTTCGGGTAGGCACGTGCTCGGACCCACCCCCCGTGGGCGCGCGCCCAGCAGGCGTGGGGGCGGGCCCACCTCCCGTGGGTCCGCGCCTGGCAGGCGCGGGGGCGGGCCCACCTCCCGCAGGCCCGCGCCTGGCAGGCGTGGGAGCGGGCCCGCCGCCCGCGGGCCCGCGCCTAGCAGGCGTGGGAGCGGCCCGTGGGCCCGCGCCCGGCAGGCGTGGGGGCGGGCCCACCCCCCGCGGGCCCGCGCCTAGCAGGCGCGTGAGCGGGCCCACCTCCCGCGGGCCCGCGCGCCAGCAGGCGTGGGAGCGGGCCCACCCCCCGTGGGCCCGCGCTTAGCAGGCTTGGGCGCGGAACACCACCCGCGGGCCCGCGCCTAGCAGGCGCGGGAGCGGGCCCACCTCCCGTGGGCCCGCGCCTAGCAGGCGCGGGCGCGGGCCCACCTCCCGTGGGCCCGCGCCTAGCAAGCGTGGGAGTGGGCCCGCATCCCGCAGGCCCGCGCCTAGCAGGCGCGGGAGCGGGCCCGCCGCCCGCGGGCCCAAGCTTAGCAGGCGTGGGAGCGGGCCCGCCTCCCGCGGGCCCGCGCTCAGCAGGCTTGGGAGCGGGCCCGCCTCCCGTGGGCCCGCGCTTAGCAGGCGTGGGCGCGGGCCCACGTCCCGCAGGCCCGCGCCTGGCAGGCGTGGGAGCGGGCCCACCCCCCGCGGGCCCGCACCTAGCAGGCGTGGGAGCGGGCCCACCTCCCGCGGGCCCAAGCTTAGCAGGCTTGGGGGCGGGCCCACCTCCCTTGGGCCCGCGCCTAGCAGGCGTGGGGGCGGGGCCACCCCCCGCGGGCCCGCGCCCAGCAGGCGTGGGAGCGGGCCCACCTCCTGGGATGCCCGCGCCTAGCAGGCGTGGGGGCGGGCCCACCTCCCGTGGGCCCGCGCCTGGCAGGCGTGGGGGCGGGCCCACCTCCCGTGGGCCCGCGCCTAGCAGGCGCGCGAGTGGGCCCACCTCCCGTGGAGCGGGCCGCGCGGGGTGTGGGGGGGGGGGGCGGAGTTGAGCCCAGCCACGCCAGGCGCCCTGCCGGGCGAAGTCTAATCGAGGGACCTGGCCGCTGCACCATGTCTTGCATATTCCTATGGGCCCGCCTCCCCGCATTCCTGCCCCTTCAATGCAGCCCGCACTCGGGGGGGGGGCGGGCCTGCCCCCCGTGGGCCCGTCACCGCCTAGGGTGAGCGCAGGGCAAATCGCAGGGCAGGCCAAAAGGCAAGCCCAGGCTAAGCTAAGGGTAGGCTTAGGGTAGGCCTAGGCCAGGCTTACTGCAAGCGCAGGGCGAGCCCAGGGCAGGCGCAAGTTAAGCCAAAAGTCGGCCTCAGGTAAGCTTCGGGCAGGCTTGGAGGCTTAGGGCAAGCCTGGGGCACGCTTAGGGTAAGCCTAGGGTAGGCCCAGGGCAAGCCCAGGGCAAGCCCAGAGCAAGCCCGAGGTAAGCCCAGAGAAGGTTAAAGGCAAGCTCAGGGTAAGCGCAGGGCAAGCCTAGGGTTAATTAAGTCGAGGGGAGGCCTAAGGTAGCACCAAGGCAAGCCCAAGGTAAGCCCAGGGTAGGCCTGAGGTAAGCCCAAGGCAAGCGAAAGGCAAGCCTAAGGTAAGCCTAGGGTAAGGTCAAGGTAGGCCTGGGGCAGGCTTCAGGCAAGCTTGAGGCAAGCTTGGGGCAAGCCCGGGGTAAGCCTAGGGTGGGCCTAGGGCCTAGGGCACGCCCAGGGTAAGTTCAAGGTAGGCTTAAAGTGGGCTTGGGGCATGCCTATGGCGCGCTTAGGCTAAGCCCAGGGCGGGCGTAAAGTAAGCGTAGGGTAAGCCTAGGGTAAGCTTAGGGCGAGCCCAGGCTTACCCCAGGGCAAGCCTCGGGTAAGCCCAAGTTAGACGTAAGGTAAGCGTGGGGTAAGCCTAGGGTAGGCTTAGGGTAGGCGCGGGGCAAGCCTCGGGCAAGCCCAAGTCAAGCCGAAGGCA
>CAUYUJ010007206.1:15000-48287 GCA_963575745.1 Prorocentrum cordatum | reverse complement strand
GCGTTGTGTGCCCCGCCACGCATGTCGGCAAGCCCCTCGCGCGGTTCGTGGCCCCATAGGGAACGCGGGCGATTATGGTATTCATAATTGCGGTATTCACTGCTGCGTATGGTTGGGTCCTTCGCCAGCTCTTTTCTTTTGTTTTTGAAAATGTTGTTTTTCCCCACATCCAAAACCGGGTTCAAGTTTTCTGTGGACACACCGCGCAGGAACACATAGGAACACACGCGCTACATCATCACCCCCTCACTTCACTCACTCACTCACTCACTCACTCACTCATTCATCATCACTCATTTACTCAGCCATCACGTCGCCATCACTAACACACACGCACACACCTGTTACCATCAATCTCAGTAGCATCGTCACCACATCATCATCAACATCCGCAACATCATCACGATCACCACCACTTACTCCCTCACTCATTCACTCAGGCGGAAGGCTCGCGTGTGAGTGAATTGCGAGGAAGTCTCAGGCTGGAACGCTTTCTCTATGGGGCCCGCACTTCATGTTTTTAATCCGAGCGGTCATTCTCGAACTTGTAATTGGCGTCACCTTTGGGCTCCTGGCCTGAATTTGGGAGAAGTATCAGGCGGGAGGCTCGTCTGTGAGTGAATTACGAGGAAGTCTCAGGCGGGAGCCTTCTCTCTATGGGGCCCGCGTTTCATGCTTTTTATCCGAGCGGGTCATCCTTGAACCTGTGTTTGTCGTCACTTTTGGGCTCGTGGCCTGAACATGGGGGAAATAACAGGCGGGAGGCTCGTCTGTGAGTGAACCACGAGGAAGTCTCAGGCGGGAGCCCTCTCCTTACGGGTCCCGCAAGTCATGTTTTTAATCCGAGCGGGTCGTCCTCGAACCTGTGATTGTCGTCATTCTTGGATTTCTGAGGCTCGATGGGGGAAATATCAGGCGGGAGGTTCGTCTGTGAGTGAATTTACGAGGAAGTCTCAGGCGGGAACCCTTTCTTTATGGGCCCCGCATTCATGTTTTGTTTACCTTTAAAAAAACAGCGAAGACTGATAGTTCCTATTGACTGCAAGAGCTCACGACACTCCACAGGGGGGTCCGGGCAGGTGTTAGGGCGTTTCCGGGCGGCATGAGCCGGGCACGTTTTTCATTAACAGTCACACACTTCGTGCTCTTCGCCTTCCCAGAACTCCATTCCCAGGCCACATTCTGGGGGGCCGGATGCAACAGTCACACACAGTGCTTCGAAATCCCAGCGCCATTCCCGGCCAATTCTTGGTGGGCCGGATGCAACAGTCCACACTTCGTGCTCTTCGACTTCCCAGAACTCCATTCCCGGGCCACATTTTGAATGCCCGGAGCCAACTGTAGGCCACTTCGTGGTCTTCGAGTCCCCAGAACTCCATTCCCGGGCCACATTTTCAATGCCCGGAGCCAATTGTAGGCCACTTCGTGCTCTTCGAGTTCCCAGAACTCCATTCCCGGGCCACATTTTGAATGCCCGGAGCCAACTGTAGGCCACTTCGTGCTCTTCGAGTTCCCAGAACTCCATTCCCGGGCCACATTTTGAATGCCCGGAGCCAACTGTAGGCCACTTCGTGCTCTTCGAGTTCCCAAAACTCCCATTCCCGGGCTACCAGGAGGAGGAGGGGAGGGGGAGGACTACCAGGAGGAGGAGGAGGAGGAGGAGGAGGAGGAGGAGGAGGAGGAGGAGGAGGAAGAGGAGGAGGAGGACGAGGAGGAGGAGGAGGAGGAGGAGGAGGACATTGCCGGGCAACATTTTGAATAGCCAGACGCTTCATATTCCTTCCGCCACAGCTGTGTTTGTTCAGGACTTGCTAGTGACACTGCAGTCCTCTGCCTTCAATTGGCCACTACATTCATTCACTGCAGTCCACTGAGTTTTGATTGCAATGGCGTTCCCCTGGCCGTACCCCCATGTCCAACGTTCATCCGCAGCCTCTGCTCCGCGAGGCTCGTCCGAAGTGTCGCCGCCTCGCGGTGCTTCTCAGCCTGCGCCGCCTCGCGGTGCTTCTCAGCCTGCGGAGGAAGGTGGACAGACGCCTGGTTCTGGCGCTGTGCAGCCTGCGTCTTTCACGGTCGCCTCGTTCAATTTCGGGTTCGAGCAGGGCATGATGACTGGTAAGCAGGCGGCCACTCACTGCGCTAACTTCGGAAGGTTGTGCGCCAAGATAGTGGAGACCGCTGATGCTGATATGGTCTGCGTTCCGTGAAGGCTTTCGCCGAGCAGGGATCAACGTGACAGACATCCTCAGTAAGCCTTTCGGTGATGGCATTCGCTTCTTGGAGGTCGACAACTACTTGACTCTCTGGGGGTTCCGCGGTGCTTCTCAGCCTGCGGAACTGACTCTGTGCGAAGACAGCAAAGTTTACAGGCCTCCTAGCGGCCGAGATATTGATGCTGTTATTTCACATTTTGAGGTGAACAAACCAGGCCATGACAAGTTCCACGTGGTGATCGCCAACATGCACATCGTGTGCGGCAAGAAACCGCCGAGCATCCAGACTCGAAAGCGGACAGTTCGCCATCTCCGCTTGCACCTGGACGGCCTGGCCAAGATTCTTGAGAATCTAAACGAGGCAGTCGTTGTGCTTGTAGTCGGCGACGACAACCTCACTTTCCAGGAGGCGCGGGAGGCTTACCAGCGCGAGCAGAACGACGAGAAGGTATGGGAGGTCCATGCCACTCCGGCCGACCTCAAAGGCGACCACGTCGCGGTCTGCGGAGCAGTCGCCCGTTTCTGCTTCATTGCCGTTGGCGCGTCTTTTACGGATCGTGGCATGCGCAACGACGCACACGATGCGGTGACGGTTGTGCTCACTCTCCCTGGTGCTATTCAGCCTGGGGAGAGCAAGAGGCGGAAAATTGTCGTCGAAAACGTCTCCGACGCCGACGTCAGCGTACAGGCGGACCGCGAGTCTTCTGTGCATTTGGATCGGTCGCCGAGTTCTGCTCCTCCGCTTTCACCGACTTCACCGGGTGATCCCGACTACGTCGAGGATGTCGTTCAGAATCGCGCGGACGACTTGCGCAGGGAGCTGAGGAAGCTTTGGGACGACAGGTACGACGAGGAGTACGATCCGAAAGTCCTCCATCATCTCAGTCTCTTGCTTTTCAAAAAGAGGAAGTCCACGGAGCCAGCGGACACTAATCCAGCTGGCGCTCCTCAGCCTGGCTCGGAATATGACACGGCCTTTGCGTCTCAGGAGGAGACTGGCCGAGCCATTCTCTCTGTCCTTAAGCTTCGACATGACTTTCTGCGGAGCAAGAACATCGACGACATGCGCTGCGTTCTCACGGAGCCTGAGCGCCAGGAATTGGTCAGAGTAGCTCGCGACCAGTACGAGCAGTCGCGGCAGCAGCGTGCGCTTCAGGAACGGGATATCGAAAAGGGAAAAGCGAAAGGCAAGTCTGCGCCACAAGGGGGCCATGCGGTTCCGCAGGGTCCGAACAAAGGGCCAGGCGGTAAGAAAGGTTCTCACGGTGCTTCTCAGCCTGCGGGAAAAGGTGGCCAGGCCAAGGGTGCAGGTCTGGGTAGCGTCGCCAAGTTTGTGAAGACCAGAAGCGTAAGCGGTGGCATCGCCATTTGCAACGTGTGGCCGGTACTAAACAGATCTGGGAGGTGCTGGCCTTCTCAGGGCGCTTCGACGTTGATTGGTTAACGCAAGCGTTGCAAGCTGATCACAGTGAGGGCCGTGATGCAGCAGTTCCCGAGGAAGCTCTGCGGCAACAGCGGCGCCGGCTGCGCCACCAGAAGGCCGAGGCCATCGCGCGCTACAACGAGGGGGGGCGGCTTTCCCTATATCTGTCTGCCCAGGCTGGCCAGGCAAAGCCGAACTTCACGCGCAGGCAGCAGGACGTGTTGCAGATGTTTGAGAGCGGAGCGCTGCTTCAAATCCGCAACCAAGCGATTCTGGCGTGCGGGCACGGCCGTCTGTTCAGGGGCGATGGCGACTACCTGGACATCGGCGGCAGCACGGGCGGTGGCTCCAGGCGCATCATCGATTCTTGGCAGCCGCCGGACTGGCGTGACTTCCTCCAAGACGATCAGGACATCTGAGTTTTGCAAGTCTCTCTGCCCGCGGTGCTTCTCAGCCTGCGGTCTGCCGCTCTCCAGCTGCGGTCTCGAGCAGTAGTGTTCGAAAGCATGCGAGTTCCTGCGGTGCTTCTCAGCCTGCAGGTTTCGCAGCCTGCGCTCTGCAGTACAAGTGCTTTTCAGCATGCGACATCCTGCGGTGCTTCTCAGCCTGCAGGGTTCGCAACGTGCGGTTTGCAATGCATTCCTTTTCAGTATGCGAGTTCCTGCGGTGTTTCTCAGGCTGCAGGGCTCCGAGGCTCTTCGCTTCGATGCCAATGTTTTCAGACACCGTAGCTCCGTTCCGTAAACGTCTTCCAAGAGCCGCTCGCAACCTTTTGCAGCTGGCTGTCTGCACGCTTCGCCGGCTTTTGCTGCGCGGGCACTTTTCACACACACGTCAGCGCCGTTTGTAGGCGTCAGAAAAACATGTAGACATTCACGAAGGGCTCAGTCTGTATATCGTCACATCATTACATGCGCAGTCGTCGAACACATCGGTGTACATTCAGCGCTTTGTCCTTCTAGCTGGGTTGCTTCGTGCTGAGGCTGAGGCTGATGCAGGCTGAGGCTGAGGCAGGCTGAGGCTGAGGCCGAGGCTGACGGCAGACTGAGGCTGAGGCTGAAGCAGGCTGAGGCTGAGGTGAGGCAGAGGCAGGCTGAGGCTGAGGCTGAAGCTGAGGCAGGCTGATGCTGAGGCAGGCTGAGGCTGAGGCTGAGGCTGATGCAGGCTGAGGTTGAGGCAGTCTGAGGCTGAGGCCGAAGCTGAAGGCAGACTGATGCTGAGGATGAAGCAGGCTGAGGCTGAGGCTGAGGCAGGCTGAGGCTGAGGCAGGCGGAGGCTGAGGCTGAGGCAGGCCGAGGCTGAGGCTGTGACTGCGACTGCCGTTGCCACTGCGACTGTCATCGCGAATGCGACTACGACTGCGAGAACAGCAGAACTCTACAACTGGATTCTCATTTGAATCTTAAGGGGAATGCTTCCAGATATGCTCCTACACATCGCTGTTAGGTTGCTTTGCCGGGATAATTAATCCGAGCGGGTCATCCTCGCACTTGTTACTGTCGTCACTCTTGGGCTCCTGAGGCTTGAATATAGGAGAGGTATCAGGCGGGAGGCTCGTCTGTGAGTGAACTGTTCGGAAGTCTCAGGCGGGAGCCCTTTCTCTTTGGGGCCCGCATTTCATTACCTAACAGCGAAGACTGATAGGTTTCTAGTGGTGTAAAAAGAGCTCACAGATCACTCCACAGGGGGGTCCGGGCAGGTGTTGGGGCGTTTCCGGGCGGCATGAGCCGGGCTCGTTTTTCACCAACAGTCACACACTTCGTGCTCTTCGCCTTCCCAGAACTCCATTCCCAGGCCACATTCTGGGGGGCCGGATGCAACAGTCACACACAAAGTGCTCTTCGACATCCCAGAACGCCATTCCCGGGCCACATTCTGGGGGGCCGGATGCAACAGTCACACACTTCGTGCTCTTCGAGTTCCCAGAACGCCATTCCCGGGCCACATTTTGGATGCCCGGAGCCAACTGTAGGCCACTTCGTGCTCTTCTATTTCCCAGAACTCCATTCCCGGGCCACATTTTGAATGCCCGGAGCCAACTGTAGGCCACTTCGTGCTCTTCGATTTCCCAGAACTCCATTCCCGGGCCACATTTTGAATGCCCGAGCCAACTGTAGGCAACTTCGTGCTCTTCGACTTCCCAAAACTCCCATTCCTGGGCCACATTTTCAGCAGGGGCAAGAGCACGACGAGGGGGAGGACGAGCAAGACCAGGAGGACGAGGACGAGCAGGAGCAGGACGAGGAGCAGGAGGAGCAGGAGAAGAAGGAAGAGCAGGAGGAGGAGGAGGACGAGCAGGAGGAGGAGGACGACCAGGAGGAGGAGGAGGACGACCAGGAAGAGGAGGAGGAGGAGGAGGGGAGGGGGAGGAGTACAAAGTAGGAGGGAGGAGGAGGAGGAGGAGGAGGAGGAGGAGGAGGAGAGGAAGGAGAGGAGGAGGCGGAGGCGAGGAGGAGGGGGAGGAAGAGGAGGGGAAGGAGGAGAGGATGAGGACGAGGAGGAGGAGAGAGAGGAGGAGGAGGAGGAGGGAAGAAAGGAGGAGGAGGAGGAGGGGGGGAGAGCACCAAGAAGGAGGAGAACGAGGACCACCAAGGAGGAGGAAGGAGGAAGAGGAGGAGGAGGAGGAGAGGAGGAAGGGAGGAGGAGGAGGAGGAGGAGGAGGAGGAGGAGGAGGAGGAGGAGGGGGAGAGAACATCACGAGGAGGAGGACGAGCAAGACGAGGAGGACGAGAACGAGGGCGACCAGGAAGAGGAGGAGGAGGAGGAGGAGGAGGGGAGGGGGAGGACTACCAGGAGGAGGATGAGGAAGGAGGAGGAGAAGGAGGAGGAGGAGGAGGAGGAGGAGGAAGAGGAGGAGGAGGACGAGGAGGAGGAGGAGGAGGACGAGGAGGAGGAGGGGGGGGGAGAGCACCAGGAGGAGGAGAACGAGGACCACCAGAGAGGAGGAGGAGGAGGAGGAGGAGGAGGAGGAGGAGGAGGAGAGAGCACCAGGAGGAGGAGGACGAGCAAGACGAGGACGACGAGAACGAGGACGAGCAAGAGAAGAGGAGGAGGAGGAGGAGGAGGAGGAGGAGGAGGAGGAGCAGGAGAAAGAGGAGGAGGAGGAGGAGGAGGAGGAGGAGGAGCAGGAGAAAGAAGACGAGCAGGAGGAGGACGAGGACGAGCAGGAGGAGGAGGAGGAGGACGAACAGGAGGGGAGGGCGGCCGGCTGCCCCGAGTCGTGCGCACAAGGGCTCTGAGGAAGGCTCCCTAAGCTCGAGACGCTTTGAATACTTTGTAGTTTCCTCGTAGCTTCCTTTCCATGCCTTTGTAGCTTCCACGCACTCCTGCGTCGCCAAGTTTCTTCTTGCAGCGTCCTTGTCGTGTCGCGGGGTGCGTTTGCGTCACTTCGGTGTTGCTGCGCCTTGAGACGTGTCTCTGCGCTCCCTAAGCTCGAGACGCTTTGAATACTTTGTAGTTTCCTCGTAGCTTCCTTTCCATGCCTTTGTAGCTTCCACGCACTCCTGCGTCGCCGAGTTTCTTCTTGCAGCGTCCTTGTCGTGTCGCGGGGTGCGTTTGCGTCACTTCGGTGTTGCTGCGCCTTGAGACGTGTCTCTGCTGCTTCTTCGTCCCATCGGGGAGTCCAGCGTCACCGAATTTGTTCCCAGTATTGTGCTTGTCGTTCCAGGTCGTGCGTACGCGCGCAGAATGTTTCTCTGCAGCGTCCTCGTCGCATCAGGATGTCCAGCGTCGCAGAATGCATCCTTGTAGCGCCTCTTCTTCCAGGGCGACGTGGTCCTGAGTCGCCGCGGACGACTCGCCGCGGACGGTTCCATTCGATTCCACGGGCGATCGTGCGCATGTAGTTTGCCACGCGCCTGCGCGCGCGGAGAGGGCCTGGGCGCCCTGTCGCCTGCGGGCGACCGCGCGGGTTAGTCCCCGCAAAAGCCAAAGAGGGCATTTCCACACGCCGGGGAAAGCCTAAAAGGGCTTTCGTCTGCCTGATCCCCCCCCCCTCTTTCCTTCTCTTCTTTCATCGAAGTCAGAACCCCCGCTCCCTATGACGTCCTCCGCTGGCCTGGGTGGTCTACTCAGGTCGCGGAGGGGGATAAGGGGGGGGGTCGTTGCCACGGCTGGTGCCTCGATTTCACGACGGGGAGGGGGGGGTGCACCGTTCCCTCGGATGGGCACATCCCCCCCTCCAAGGGCCTCCGAGCCCTCCCTCTCCGTCCTTTTCTTCTCCCTTATCCTTCCCTCCCTCGCGGTTTTCGAAGCCTTTGGCGTCTCCGCCCACCACAGCGGGGATCTCGACCCCCCAATGGGATTCGTGGAGCGGGGGGGGCCTTGAGAAGCGAAACATTTCTTGGGGCGGGGCCACACAGCACACACATCACATCCATCGAGTCACGCACACATACAGCAACACGCTTTCTCGACTCCACAGGGGGGGTGCTTCGTGGAGGCATCACTTGTAACTTTGCAATTCTGTAATCATTGCCGTTCTGGTTCAAAGAACTTGGATTGCAGGAGTTCGCGGCAAAAACGAGCCTTGTCCGCATCCGCTCAACCAGTCTCACCGTGCCGTGCACGGTGCTTCTCAGCCTGTGTCACTGTGCGCTCCACGGTGATCCTCCGGGTGAGCTACCATGGCTGCTGCTGCAGAACAGCCGACGTCTCCACTGGGTTTTCTCACGAAGAGCAGCGCCAAAACCCAAGACTTCCTTGTCCGAGTATACAAGCCCAGGGAGATCAAGTACTCGTACAAGAGCAGGAACAATGGCCAGCTAGTCCATGCAAACCGATTCACATGCATTCTGCTTGGCACAGACTCAGAGCACTATTGTGAGGCCATCCTCAAAGGAACTCCAGCAGAAGTCCAAGCTGCTCTGAAAAAGTTCCCTCCGATGACGGCGTGGAAACTCTCCAGCGTCGGCCTGGGCAGTCGGCAGCAGGACGCTTTTGTGCATGCGTCTGTTCGTGTCGTGGTCGACCTCGAGCGCACAACCTGCAGTCCAGTGCTCAAAAGCTCTCCGGAGGAGACCTCCTTGGCATCGGCGCCGGCTCCAGCGACTACAGTGGCAGACATGATGAACATCAAATCGCAGCGTTGCTTCGATGTCATGGCTGTGGTTCATTCTGTTTCAGAAACCCGCACTCCCGCTGGCCACCCTCCAGTGGCAAGTGCACATCTGGTCGACGGCGCACAGACGAGTAACTCCAAGACAGCGGAGGCTGTGATTGCAGTCTGGGGATCCACCGACATAGAGCTTTGTCGCTCTCACAAAGGACAACCGCTGCTGTTTCTCAACGTGGCGGGCAAATTCGACGGCAAACTGGAGCTGAACTTGTCGCAAGATCGCGTGGTGGATTCCGCATGCTCTTGTCCCAGAATGACTCAACTACACGACTTAGCAGCCACTCAAGACTTCGCGATGGACCGGGAGCAGCTGACCACCGCTCATGCGGGTACTTGGGATCCAGACCAGGCTTCGCAGATTCTCACCGGAGAAGCACTCCTCTCCTGCTGTGCCTTTTTGGCTATGGCGTCGGATGATCCGAATGCAAACTTGCCACTCTTGTTGCAGGTCAATGGGATGAGGCTTGAGGAACCGGAGCCAGCCGACTCTGTGGTGGAGAACACAGGCGAGCGCGTGTTCTTTACGACTACTGCTCGTGATTTCAGTGGCTCGTGCAAAGTCGGCGTATCACAAGCGGCAGCCTTCGCCTTGACTGGCATTGACAGCATGCAAGAATTCAAAAAAGTTCACGACGAGAAAGCTATCTCCTTCCCTCCACTGAGCAATTGTCGCATCATACGACGCGTGCGCAATGTGGCTGCGAATGCACAGGATGACACACCTCAACGGACTTTCGTCAACACGACTGTGGTGGCCGTTTCACCGCTTCAGATATCGCACGCCCCGAATACGTCTTACAATGTCGTCTTGGAGATCCTGAAGCAGTGCCGCGAGAGCCAGGATGCAATGCTCGCGGCACAGCTCTCTGAGATACGGTCTTGTCCCTTCTACGGCATGCGCGTGCAGTACTCACCAGCGGGTGGCGGGGGTGACGCTTCTCAGCTTACCCGGAACTGCCACTTGGCAGTCGTTCTCGTTCGTACCACGCAGAAGTCTCGGTGCGTATCCACTGCGGCTGGCTTCGTCGTGTCCACACCAGGTGTCACGGACGCTTCTGACGGTGAGTCTTCCCACTCAGTGACGATTCACGGACACTGCTCAGTTGACAACTTGCTCTCGTTCAAAATGGATCCGCCCAACCGAGCGAAGCACAGAGTCTGCTTGTTGCTCATTACTGGCTGTTCAAAAGACGGCATGACGGTGCACAGCGTGACCCACATTGACGACTCCGTCGTGTCTGAGGCGCAGTACTTCATTAAAAAATTGAGAACACTGGGGATGCGCACAGAGCTTCAGCAATCAGGCGAGCATAAGCGGATGAATGAGTGGAGCACGACGCCGGAATCCGCCAAGAAGTGCCGCATTCTTGAAAGCCACCCCTCAGGAGAAAGCTTGAGGTGAGCTTTCTCCTGTCTTGTCAGCGATGCTTCTCAGCTTGCTGGACATGGCAAGCATCTTTGTCTTGCGCCTTGCGGGATGCCAACTAGGTTTGCCTCAAACATATCGTTTGGTAGTTTCGTTGTTTATGCGGTGCTTCTCAGCCTGCGCTATTTACTGTTGTGGCGTCTGGTGCACGAATAGTGTTTGCGGCCTGCATTCCTCCTCAGCCTGCCCTGGCTCCCTTGAGAGTGCCTGCGCAGAGTTTCGGTCTGTGCTCACGTTGCCCGACGGATTCATTCACCTTCGCCCGCGGTGCTTCTCAGCCTGCACTTCCTTTGCTACAAGCGCCTGTTCTGCAGTCGTTCACAGTGTCTCGTTTACAGAGAATTTCGGTGTTTGAAAAACAAAACAATTCTGCATGTGTTTCTGTGGAATCTAAATCAGGTCATGGCCGTGCTTCATTGCAAGACAACCCCCATGTTCGTAGCAGTGTCGAAATCAGACGTCGTTGAGTTATAAAAGCGTTGATAGCAGTGTCTCGTTTTCAAACGCCTCATTGTATATCAACTCTGGCTGTGCCTCATTTCAAGACACCTTCCATGTGCGTAGCAGTGTCGGTATCAGAGGTTCCTCCACAACGAATTTCCCTCATCACCATCATCATGATCAAGTTCTCCCTAGCCATGTTGCCTCGAGCTATCCTTACAAAGGAACTTTCCAGCACCCACTGTACACAGTAATGCCGCGGCATGCTGGTAGCTCTCGGTCTGGGCGCCATGCTCCTGACGTTTCTGCACCCAACAGCGGTGCTCCTCAGCCTGCTGCAGTGAGCAGTGCCCCTCCTCAGCGTGCTGTGTTGAACGGTACTGTCCAAAGGATTGTTGACCTGGTGAAGCAGTTCGGTCGTATACCGATGCGAAAGAAAGGAACGTCCGAGGAAGTGCGAGCTGAAAACAAGTTGGCCAAACGTTTCTCCGACCACCGCGACAGCATTCCTAATGACGTTATGTTAGAGTTGCAAGCCCTCGAATGCGCCACGCCTTCAGAGTCAGCCGCTGTCAGCGCTGCCCTTCAGCGTTCTGATGCTCCTGACGTTTCTGCACCCAACAGCGGTGCTCCTCAGCCTGCTGCAGTGAGCAGTGCCCCTCCTCAGCGTGCTGTGTTGAACGGTACTGTCCAAAGGATTGTTGACCTGGTGAAGCAGTTCGGTCGTATACCGATGCGAAAGAAAGGAACGTCCGAGGAAGTACGAGCTGAAAACAAGTTGGCCAAACGTTTCTCCGACCACCGCGACAGCATTCCTAATGACGTTATGTTAGAGTTGCAAGCCCTCGAATGCGCCACGCCTTCAGAGTCAGCCGCTGTCAGCGCTGCCCTTCAGCGTTCTGCATTAAGCGGATCTCTGCAAACGCTCGTCGAGGACGTGAAGCAGTTCGGTCGTATACCGATCAGAAATCATGGAACGTCTGAGGAAGCACGAGCCGAAAACAACTTGGCCAAACGTTTCCTTGAACACCGCGAGAGCATTCCTGGTGACGTGATGTTGGAATTGCAAGACCTCGAGGAGTCACGCGCCGTCAGCGCTGCTGCTCAGCGTGCTGCAACCGAGGAGTTCAAGCGGAAGCAGAAGACCGATGAGCTCCTGCAGCAGGTGCGCGAATTCGGCAGCTGGCCGAAGGAGAGCGCTCAACGCCCGCTTGCAGAGCGGCAGTTGGCTTGGCACATCCGAAAAACACGGAAGGCCAAACATTTCTCACCGGAGCAGGAGGCCGAGCTTCAAACTCTGCAGCGGGCGGATACGAAGCCCGTCGGGCTCATGCAGCAGACGAAGATCGAGGAGGTCATGCAACAGGTGCGAGACCTCGGCCGCTTTCCGAAGGAGTCCGCCGGGCGTAGTGTTGCAGAGCGGCAACTAGGCTGGCTAGTTCGGAAAGCACGGAAGGCCAAGCAGTTCTCCCCGGAGCAGGAGGCCGAGCTCCAGGCCCTCCAGCAGTTGGAGACCGATGTCACAACAGCGACTCGCATCGCGGAGGCGGAGGCCCTCCCAAACCCCATGGAAGGGTTCGCTGACGAGGCGCAGAACAGGATCGACCAGGACCTGCTGATGCTGGAGAGTGGCATCCGGACCAAGGCAATCCTGCGGCGCCTTGCCGTCTACAAGGAGCTGGTGTCCAGCCGCGGTGCTACTCAGCCCGCGCAGCTCAAAGAATTCGTACAGCGGTACGCGGAGCGGGTGCGCAGGGCGTCGGCCGCTTCCGCGGGGAAGACCTGCTACGTTCCCGGCGGTGAGGTGGAGGGGGGCCAGCTGCGCGTCTTCTCCGCCCGCCCCGTCATGACGGGGCCGCTCGTGTGCCAGCTCTGCGAGTGCGACTTTCTTACAGAGGAGGACTTTGCGCGGCACAAGCAGCAGGGCCACGCGGGCGAGGCGGAATACCGCAAACGGGTGCTGTTCCTGATGACAGAGGCCGGCTGCAGGCCGATAGCCGCCCAGGAGAAGAGGATCATGGTGCAGAATTTTGCTCACTTCCAGCAGTTCTGTCACCCGGGCAGCAAGGGCAACCGCTTCTCGGGCGGCGAGGCGGTGCCCCGATGCGAGGCAGCCTGCGTAGTCTGTGCGCAGAAAGACTACCTGGAGCACCGCCACAAACTGAGCCTGTTTGGGGCAGTGCCGGAGGAGCGTGTCTTTGAGCACTGCGCCGACTCAGCAAGCGATCGTGATGACCTATCCGATGGCGAGGCAGATGCTCCACCCAAGCGTGCTCTGGTGAAGCACCGCGGGGTGTGCTACTTGCAGTCCCCGGAGCTCGTGCAGAAGCTCCTGGACGTGGACAGGTACAGGCAGCGGTGGCCACTGATCCCGTGTGAACAGCTGCACGCGTCCAGCGTTCAGCATCCGGAGCACCCAGAGTGGCGGTGGCTGCTGCACTCCCGCCGAGTCCCTGTGGTTGCACCACCAGAAGCAACGGCGGGAACCTGCGGTGCTTCTCAGCCTGCTGCCGACAGGTCCGGCGGAGCTTCTCAGCCTGCGGACGAGAGGCCTCCGTGCGCAGGGGTGGGAGATGCCAACGCGTTGGTGTGGGTTTGTTGGGATTGCCTCAATGACCTGTGCGCCAAGAAACCGAAGATGCCGTTAAACGCCCTGGTCAACGACAACTGGATCGGCCGGGAGCTCATGCTCGTCCGCAACGCTTCGAAAGCTACTAAGATGCTGGCGCCCCTTGGCCGATGCTGTTGGAAGCAAGTCCGCCTCGGCAAGGGCGCTCCGGATGTCCAGCAGAAAGGCATCTCGGGCAACGCTATCCTCTTCGCCCAGCCCACGGCGCAAATCCCGACCATGGAGCTGCCCCCGGAGCAGGGCGCGCTTGTGGACTCTCTGAACATCGTTTTCTCGGGCGCCGCGCACAAACTCCACAAGGCGTACTGGGCAACAGTCAAGCGCGGCGAGTATATGCAGATCGTGAGGGAGCGCAAGCTGCAGTGCGCAACCTTTTCCGAGGTATCCGTCCGGGAGGATGTTGCCCCGACACGGTTGCCGGAGGACGGCGTGCCAGACCACATCGAAGCCTGTCTGCAACCAGTGGGCGGTGTGGACAAAGCCCCGGTACGTCTGTTGGGGCCAGCATCCAGGGCGCCGGAAGTGGGCAGAGACGACGAGGCGGGAGACGAGTCTGACGAGGAGACAGAGACAGACAAAGACGGAGAAGCAGCAGAACAGCCTGACATGGCCTACCTGCATGAAAATGTGGCAGAGGTCACAGTTGCAGTGGATCCAGTGCATGACATCGCTCCAGTCCGAATGATGCAAGCGCTGCAAGGCACGCTGGTGGCGCTGCAGGAGCAGGCAGCACGCATCGCCAAGAACGAGGTGACACCGACAGTGGCAGACAGCAGCGGTGCTCTTCAGCCTGTTGCCGACGAGGGCGGCAGGCATACGATGCGCAGCATGGTTCTCGATGTACAGAGTGCTGCTCGTTCGTTCGACGAGCGAGCGCAGGTGGTGCTGGAGAAAGCGCAAGCAGGAGCAGACGCGTGCAGAGCTGTGGGCCCGCACTCCTTATCGGTGCCTACGCAGAAACCCTTGAGTTCTTTCGACAGCAGGTCTTGGCCGGCGTGCTACACAGAGTTCTGGTTCGGGGACGGCGCGCCGAACCTCGAGCGGGAGCGGCCCATGCTGTTCGAACAGGTCTTCCCCAGGAATACTACTTATGCTACCAGTGTTGATAGTGGAGTCGATCCATTGATAGCAGTGTGTCGTTTGGACCTACATGTGTTGATAGCAGTGTCTCGTGGAGGCCTACATCCATTGATCGCAGTGTCTTGTTTGTACCTACGTGCGTTGATAGCAGTGTCTCGTTTGGACCTACATGTGTTGATAACAGTGTCTCGTTTGGATCTACACCCACTGATACCACTGTCTCGTTTGGACTTACATGTGTCGATAGCAGTGTCTCGTTTGGACCTACACATGTTGATAGCAGTGTCTCGTTTGGACCTATATCTATTGATAGCATTGTTCCGTTTGGACCTACATGTGTTGATAGCAGTGCCCCGTTTGGACGTACATGCGTTGATCGCAGTGTCTCGTTTGGACCTACATGTGTTGATAGCAGTGTCTCGTTTGGACATACATCCGTTGAACGCAAAATTGCGTTTGGACCTACATGTCTTCATAGCAGTGTCTCGTTTCTTCGTCCTTCGAGGTCGCACGGCGCCTCATCAACCTGGAGGAGCTCGAGTACTCTCTCGCGACCGACGAGGAGCCCTACGAGGCAGCTTGCCAGAGCCGCTTCAGCTCGCCAGAGCTGATTGCCGTCTTCGGCGACGTGATCCGCCGGCTGCGGCTCTTGAAAGGCACTCGGGCGGCGATTGGCAGGAAAGGCTTCGGCACTGACCTCCAGACCCTGTCAGAGGCGTCGGCGGAGGATTTCATGGAGGCGCTAAACATCGCTAAGCCGGCCGACTGCATCGGCTCCGCCATTTCACGCCCGGGCATGCCTGCCAAGGTCAAGACTGCCCTCAGGACGTTGCTACTTAGCACTTCCGATGTCCCTGGCACGGAGGGGCGGAAAACCGCACTCCGCTTCGACGGGCACGGCAACAACCTCAAGTTCGGCGCGGCCAGCTTCTTCGTCACACCGAACTTCGCAGACACGTGCAGCCCGTTGGTCCTCCAACTCCACGAAGGGCCCGGAAAGTGGAGCCACTTAGACATTCGCGGGGGCGCGGTTGGCGCGGTGGCCAGAGCCGGCGGCGCTTCTCAGCCTGCTGGCCCTGACCTGCGGAGTCCAGCTCCGGCCATGCCTTCTCTGGAACGGATGCACCAGATAGTGGCAGCAGACCCGCGGGCGCAGGCCAAGTTCTTCCTGTTGATGACGGAGCTTCACTACCGCTACATCATCGGCTTAGAGCGCCTGTTTGTTGGCCGCACAACGCTAGCCCGACAGGCGGTGACAACGGAGGACGACGTGGCAGCGTCTCTGCAGCCGTGCGTGGCCCCAGGCACCACTGATGTGCAAGCGCCTTTCGAAGCGCAGGGTCGGGGCTTCACGCGCGGCCACGGCAAAGGCCACAGCGTCATCGGGCCTACGATGGCGTGGCTGCGGTCGGCAGTGGTCGGAGGCCTGCGCACCGCCGCTCGGGAGCTGCGAACTGCGCTTCTTTCCACCGCGGAGACCGTGCAGTACGAAGCTGCCAACGAGCCCGCACGGCAGCTGGGGCTTCCTGACGTCGCGCCAGAGCCTTTCACAGCCAGGCAACAACGACAGAGCCGCATGGACGGAGGGGAAGAGGAGGACGGCACCCTGCGCGACGAAGTGCCTCTCGGCCCGCCAGTGGAGCAGCCGCACCTGGTGGAGGAGCGAGCGCGGGCAGCCGCAGAGAACCGGATGCCTGCAATCGGCGCTGCAGCGTACCGGGGCCTCCCGCTCACAGGAGCCTTTCAGTCTACGTTTCCAAGCTACCGCCAACGAACTAGCTTCGGGCAGCTAGGTGGCGCTCCTCAGCCTGCCATGGCAGCCAGCCATGCTAGCCTCTTCCAGACGAACGAGGATGGAGCGATTCAGGAAGTCCTCAAGCCCGATGGCTCGCCGGCTTCGGTCGAGGAGATTGCCGCAGATGCGGAGGCTTGGGCGGTAGCGTTTAGCCATGACTTCTTTTGCAACATCTGCTCCAACCACGAGCACGACTGCACCGAGACGTGCGTCAAGTACGTCAAGAAGAAGCTCGAGGCCAAAGAGAGTCTGCGCTCGAACAGAACCCCGTCGTGCCGCTTCTGGTTCTTTCGCATCCAGCAGCTATGTCTAGCAGGCCGCACCAAGCGAGTGCGTCGGCGCGGCAAGCCTTTGGTCCGGACTCCGTTCATCGACTTCTCTGATGACCGCAACCAGCGGTGCCGCTGCCAGGTCAAACGCGACCAGCCGTTCAGGAGCTCCAGCAACGACGTCTCTCAAGTGACCAGCCGGTGCAACGTGGATTTCCAGTTCTTGATGTGCGCGCCTGACGAGTCTGCCGAGGCAGCAAAAGTGCTTCAGCCTGGTGGTGCTCCTCAGCCTGCCCAGGACGGGCTGCCTGCGGCCGCCCCAGCTCAGCTGGCCAAGCGCAGAAGGCTTACCAAGAAAACGGCCAGCATGAAGAACCCAGAGTCGGCAATCGCATTGCGCTCATCCAAACAACTCGGCGGCCGCAAAAAGTGGCTCTACGGTTGTGGCTCCTTGCATCCGACAGATGCATCTGTCGTGGAGAGCTTCCAAGCTGCTTTCCAGAAGGCTTTCTCCATGGACTTCTACATCACGAAGTACCAGGGCAAGATGATGGAGTCCATGACGCCGCTCTTCCAGTCTATGCTCACCGGCATGCAGCGTCTGGAGCAGCAGGAGAGGGACGAGAAGGAGGAGGAAGCCCGGAAGGTGCTCAGTGAGGGCGGCGCTGATGGCGAGGACCAGACGCTGGCCAAACGGGGCCGGACGCGCGAGGATCTCGCTCGCCGCGCTCGGCGGGTCTGTATCCGCCTGGCGTCGATGGCGAACCGGTGCTTCTGGCTCTCCACGACGGAGGTGGCCGTGCATATCCTCACAGGCGGCGACTGCCTCCAGTCGCACCACAATGTGCGGCTCTTCACGAGACAACTACAGTGGGCCTGCCAGCAGTGCAAACGCTTGCTAAACCATGAAGGTTCGGGCGGGGAGACGCATAATGATCAGGTGCCAATACAAGCAGTCCGCATCCAGATCCCTGACGCCGACAACGAGGAGGAGGACGCAGCAGGTGACACCAGCGGTGCTCCTCAGCCTCCTGGAGACACTCCTGCTGGTGATGAGCAAGGTGGCGGTGCGGAGTGCGAGGACATGCACGTGTGCACCACCAGCACGAACACGGCCGACGACTACGCCCACAGAGGCCCTCGCCTGCAGACCATGCCGTACTACGTCTACAGGATGTACGTCCGGCGAGTCCTGAAGCCGAGCCGGGTCAAAGCTTCTGGACCGCGATTCTTCGCCTTCGAGAGCCACTACGTCTTGGCTCCGCGGTACATGCAGGAGGTCCAGTTGACGCGGAGTCACGTCCCCACCATCGATGGCTTCCAGTGCCCGACCTGGGCACAGGACCCCGAGCAGAACTCGCTCTTCAAGGCCCTCCTCTTCACGCCTTGGGCGTGCGAGTGTCCCCTGTCTTGTGGCTGCGTTACTCAGTACAGCCATATGCTGAGGAACTGCGACTGCCCCGCCGTGCGCCCATACTCGTTCGAGCGGGCGTGGCGGCTTCGGTGCGCGGAGATCCACGTGTTGGCAGCGCGCGCAGACTCCAGGGGCCGCCTGGCCCGCAAGAGGCTCGTGCTCGCGGACACGACCCTCTTCTCCGAGCTGAAAGAGCCCCGGGCGAACCTCGAGGAGGGCGAGCTGGTGCTCCTCAGCCTAGCGCACTTCGCAAGGTCCCAGCTGGCGCGGCGCATGCCAGCGGAGGCGGCACGGCGCATCCTCGCCTTCAGTGACCACCACTGCCGGTGGCACGAGGAACAGTGCACCCTGGCGGAGTTCTGCGCGCACGTGGCGCGAGACGTGCTGGCGCACGTGGACCTCGCGGCGGAGGCGCGGGTTAAGCCTCGGCCAGCAACGACTGCACACCTCGAGGCGGATGAAGACTCCGCGAGCGATGCCGAAGGGCTCAAGGGGCGAGTCCCGCTGGAGCTCGTTGACGTGGGTGGAGGCGGCGGCAGCGACGTAGAGGAGGACGTGGAGGACGCCGAGATTACCGAGATCTCCCGGTTTCCGCTGCGGGACCACGTCAGAGCAACCGAGCTGGCCCTACAGCAAGACCAACTGCAGCGCTTGGACCAGAAGGGCCGCCTCAGCTACGCCGATAAGCAGTTGAAGAACCTCGACCGAGCGTACAGCGGCATGCTGCAGCCCAGCTTTGCACTGCCAGCCAGCAGCGGCGCGCGGGAACATCAGGGCACGCGGCTGGACGAGACCTTTTCTGACATGCTCGCCCTACAGCGGCAAAGCATTGCGCTCCAAAAGAAGCAAGCGAGCCCGGATGGAGAGATCTTGCCCGATGCTGCGGACGACTGGCTCCCCAGCGGTGCTCCTCAGCCTGCTGCCGAGGACGCCCAACCAGAACTCGTTCCGCAGCTCTTGGCCATGCAGGGCCCGGCGGCTGTTGCGTGGAAGCTCGTCACTGATGCCCACTGCACGGAGGAGCAGATTGACGCGGTGGCGTTGTTTGCGTTGTCTCTGCAGAAACGTTTTGACGGCAGACCAGACAAGACAACGCATCTCCTCCCCGTGGCGTCCGCGACAGGCAACCACAGAGCGATCTGGCTCGGTGGAGGCGGTGTCGGCAAGACGCGCACCCTCTCCAAAGTGGTGGAGCCGATGGCCATCACTTACTTCGGCGAGCAGGGGTACCTCGGCAAAGCGCAGTCCAACCACGCCGCACACAACCTCGGCCCGCGCGGCAGGACCATGCATTCCTCCAATGGCCTGCTCATGTCGGATTCCATGCAGACAGCCAGGCTGCGCTTGACGCCACAGACGCAGAAAAAGCTGGATCGCCTCACAGGCACACTCGGCGTCGACGTGATCGATGAGCTGGGTGCTGTGCCGGGGCCTTTGCTGCATGCAGATGCACTGCGCACGACCTACGGCAGGGCGTTGCGCTACAACCTGGACCCCGCGAAGTACATGCGCCCGCAGGAGACGTGGGGACGCATGCCTGTGAAGATCTTGTGCGGAGACTTCTACCAGTTGCCGCCAGTCCCCGCCACCGCTTCCCTGCTGGCGCCTCACGCGGGCCAATCCTACGAACACCAACAGGGTAGGAAGTTGCTCGCCGACATCGAGTACGTCATCGATTTCGTGCAGATGCAGCGCTTTACAGACCCGTTGCAACTCGAGGTTCTCCACGCCATGAGAACTCCAGGCGGAAAAAAGATCTCTGACGAGAGCTGGCAGGCGATCGTCAAAACAGAGGTCGTTAGCTCTAGCGGTGCTGCTCAGCCTGCTGCCAGCAGCAGCCAAGCCGCTCAGCCACCTCAGTGGGCCCTCGGTTGCGTGCAGCACGAGGCTGGTACGAGTCGGCCTATGAGTGGCGCATCGTCTCTTACGCCATGCATGCACAGGCCAAGCTTGATGCGCACGATGCTGGCCAGCTGCTCTTTTACGTCCCAGCAATCGACAGACCAGCTGCGCGCCTCGCGAAGCCTGATTACGACGAGATGCGCGCGGAGCCCAACATCGGCGCTACCGCAAAAATGCCGGGGCTGCTGCCGCTCTTCGTTGGCATGGAGGTCATCCTGACAGAATCCGTCTTGCCGCCGAAGTATGTCCGTGGCGCGCCAGGCAAAGTGGTAGGCATAGAGCTGCACGCTCTGGAGCCTCCGGTGGAGGGCCGCCCGTCCATTGTCTCGGACGGCGTGGTCGTACTCTACTACATGCCAAAGGCCGTCTATGTCAAGATCGATGACAGCGATGAACTTTTCTTGAAGGCCGCGCCGGTGACAGCTGGCAGTGCTTCTCAGCCTGCCGGCCCCGACCTGCGCGGAGTGCTCGCGATCACCCCGCAGGCGCGCCCCTGGAAGTTCAAAGCGAAGACAGGTGGCCCGGCCATCGCGGTGTCCAGGACGCAGTTGACCGTGCTGCCCAAAAAGCAGGGGACTCTGCATGGCGTCCAGGGCAAGACGACGGACCCAGGCTTCATCGTGCACTGGACGTTTCCGCCAGGACTCAAGAAGGAGTCCATTTGGCTTGCCTACTACGTCAGCCTGTCGCGCCCCAGAAGCTTCAACCAACTCTTGAGCCACGGCTTGCCTGACCGGAGCATCATCGAATCCGGCCCCCCGGAGCAGATCGCCAAGGCCTTTGCCGAGCTCTTCACGGACGAGATTGCCGCGACGAAGATCGCTTGCGCGAAGGCCCGACAGCAACTGGGATGGCCTGCGCGAGCTTGAGGAGTCATGAGATGCAGGTTGCGTTGTGGCGGTGCTGTTCAGTCTGTCCGTCTGCATTCGCGTGGTGCTTCTCAGCCTACATGCGCGTGGTGCTTCTCAGCCTGCGCTCGTGTGCAGCTGTGCGCGGTGAACCTGCACGTGTCGCGGACACGTTCTGGATCAGGACGGGGGGGTCCGAGCCCGAGATGGAATGCTAGCGCTCTGCAGTACAAGTGCTTTTCAGCATGCGACATCCTGCGGTGCTTCTCAGCCTGCAGGGTTCGCAGCGTGCGGTTTCGATGCATTCCTTTTCAGTATGCGAGTTCCTGCGGTGAGCTCCGTAGCTCCGTTCCGTAAACATCTTCCAAGAGCCGCTCGCAAGCTTTTGCAGCTGGCGGTCTGCAGACGTAGTCTGTCTCAGCATGCGAGCTCCCGCACGCTTCGCCGGCTTTTGCTGCGCGGACAATTTTCTCACACACGTCAGCGCCGTTTGTAGGCGTCAGAAAAACATGTAGACATTCACGAAGGGCTCAGTCTCTATATCGTCACATCATTACATACGCAGTCGTCGAACACATCGGTGTACATTCAGCGCTTTGTCCTTCTAGCTAGGTCGCTTCGTGCTGAGGCTGAGGCTGATGCAGGCTGAGGGAATGCTGCCAGATATGCTCCTACACATGGCTGTTAGGTTGCTTTGCCGGGATAATGTTTTTTAACGCGAGCGGGTCATCCTCGCACTTGTTACTGTCGTCACTTTTGGGCCACTGAGGCTTGAATGTGGGGGAAGTATCAGCCGGGAGCCTCGTCTGTGAGTGAACTGTGAGGAAGTCTCAGGCGGGAGCACCCTCCCTATGGGGCCCGCATTTCATGTTCTTAATCCGAACAGGTCATCCTCGAAACTGTAACTGTCATCACTTTTGGGCTCCTGAAGCTTGAATTTGGGGGACGTATCAGGCCGGAACCTCATCTGTGAGTGAATTGTGCGGAAATCTCAGACGTGAGCCCCTTCCCTATGGGGCCCACATTTCAGGGTTATTACTTGAGCGGGTCATCCTCAACCTTATAATTGTCGTGGTTTTGTGGCTCCCGAGGCGTGAATATGGGGGAAGTATCAGGCGGGAGCCTCGTCTGTGAGTGAATTGTGAGAAAGTCTCAGGCGGGAGCCCCCTCCCCATGCGCTCTTCAGATGGCGATTCGCCCGACCCATCAGGTGAGGAGGAAGAGGAGGAACAGCAGGTGAGGACGACGACGGCGGCTGGGTGCAGGGGGAAACCTTTGAGTCCGGACCGGGGGTGGTAACCCATCCTCGGTCCAAGCGGGGGCAGGGGGAAACCCTTGTCTCCGGGCTGGCGGTGGTAACCCATCGTCAACCGAATCGGGGGCAGGGGGGAACATTTTCCCTCCTCCTTTTCCCTCCTCCTCGTCCTCCTCCTCCTCTTGCTCCTCCTCCTGCTCCTCCTGCTCCTCCTGCTCCTCCTCCTCCTCCTCCTCCTCCTCCTCCTCCTCTCCCTCTTCCTTCTCCTCCTCCCCCTCCTCCTCATGTTGCTTCTCCTCCTCCTCCTCCTCCTCCTCGTCCTCCTCCTCCTCTTCCTCCTCCTCCTCCTTCTGTTCCTCCTCCTCCTCCTCCTCTGCCTCCTCCTCCTCCTCCTCCTCCCCTCCTCCTCCTCCTCCCCCTCCTTCTCTCCTCCTCCTCCTCCTCCTCCTGCTTCCTCCTCCTCCGCCTCTTCCTTCCCCTCCCCCTCCTCCTGATGCTTCTTCTCCGCCTCCTCCTCCTCCTCTCCTCCTCCACTCCTCCTTCCCGCTGCTCCTCCTCCTCCTGCTCCTCCTGCTCCTCCTCCTCCTCATCCTCCTCCTCCTGCTCCTCCTGCGCCTCCTCCTCCTCCTCCTCCTTTTCCTCCTCCTCCTTCTCCTCCTCCTCCTCCTTCTGCTCTTACGTACCCGAAGGCAAGAACTGAGGTGTCCACCTCCCCCAGCAGTGAGCACACAGTATGTGGGGGCCTCCGTGGGTCAGGGGGGGGAATCGCACACGAACACAAGGAATCGCCGACTCCCAAGAAAATATGGGGAAATTCTAGACGCTTCGCGTATCCCCCACCAGCCCGTCCAGAAACGACGCCCAGGCGAGTAGAGGGTCGTCCTGAGGGGCTTTTCGGCGTCTTGGGTGCCTCGGGGGGGCCTCTGTGGGCCGTTCGGGATCCTCTTTGGGGCCTCCTGGGGGCCTCTTGGGGCCTCTTGGGGCCATCTTGGGGCCTTTGGGGGCCTCCTGGGCGCTTCTTGGGGCCATCTTTGCCCCTTGGGTGCCTCTGGGGGGTCTCTTGGGGCCTCTTGGGGGCCTCCTGGGGGCCTCTTGGGGGGCCTCTTGGGGCCATCTTGGGGCCATCCTGCGGCCTCTTGGGGCATCCTGGGGGCCTCTTGCGGCCATCGTGGAGGAAATCGATCAAAGAAGAGGGGAGCTCTAATTAGCGCTGCCCCCTCAGAAGGCCAAAATGGGGCCAAAACCATAGTAAAATCAATGATTTTGGCTTCCTCGCCGAGGCCGTTTTGGACGCTCTGACCGCTCCCCGCCCCTCCTGTCCAGGTCAGTGGGGAGGGGGTAGGGGGAGGGGTAAACCCCTCCCCGAAGGGGAAGAGGGAGGGGTGGAAGAGGAAACGCTCTAAACCACCGACGCCCAGAGGGCTGGTGGGATTATGGGAAATATTGTAAAGATGTGGAAAAAAGACAAAGAAGGGGAGGGGGATGACGGAGGAGGAATAATAGGTAGGCGAGGGGGAAGGGGATCCTGGAGAGCTCATATGGCCACTTGGAATCGTCCTGGGACGGTCTCGGAGCGTCTTGGAACATCTGCGGAGCCATCTTGAGGCAGGTTGCGCTATCTTGAGCCAGCCTGTTGGAATCGTTTTGGAGCAGTCTTGGAACGTCTTGAAACATCGTCGGAGCCATCTTTAGGCAGGTCGCGCAATCGTCAGCCATCTTGGAAGGTGTCTTGGGCTTCCCGAGGCTCTCAGGGAGCCGTCTTGGCCCATCTTTGACGACCTTGTGAGCCTCTTGGAGGCCTCTTGGGCGTCGTTTGGGGCGCTCTCGAAGCGCTCTTGGAGGCCTCAGAGGCGCTGGTAGAGCCATGTTGGAGGGGATCTGGCACAGAAAGCGGAAGCATTTTTTAGCGTCGCCCTTGTAGAGCCTTTAAAATCGCCTTCTGAACCCCTCTTGGGGTGCTCTTGGAGCGTTCGTTGCCGCTCTTGGTGCCGTCTTGGGGCTTTCTTGGGCCCCTTTTGGAGCTATCTTGAGCCATCTTAGAGCCATCTTGACGCCTCGGATGCGCATCGCAAGCGAAAAAGTGAGAACACCAAAAACATTGATTTTCCCTATGGTTTTGAAGCATTTTGGCCTCTTGGAGGCATCCTAGTGATGCTCTTGTGAGCACTTGGAACCGTTTTGGGAAGCTCTTGGAGCGTCTTGGAACATCATGGGGACCATCTTGAGGCATCTTGTGCTATCTGGAGCCATCTTGGAGGTCATTTTGAGCTCCCTGAGGTTCTCTTGGAGCCGTGTTGGGCCATCTTGGACGCTCTAACTACCCGCGGCCCCCCCTGTCCAGGTCAGTGGGGAGGGGGTAGGGGGAGGGGTAAACCCCTCCCCGAAGGGGAAGAAGGAGGGGTGGAAGAGGAAACGCTCTAAACCACCGACGCCCAGAGGGCTGGTGGGATTTGGGAAATGTGGGGGGGGGGAACGAAAGCCCAGAAAGTAGTGGACAGGATATGGGGAATCCTGGCCTCTGGTGTCTATTTCTTTGTGGATCCCTGGGCCCTTTCGGTGGGGTCAGGGGGTGCCCTCCCGGCCAGCCACGGCCCCAGGCCTCGCCCTGCCCCCGCCCGCGCGCCGCCGAGAGGAAGCCGTCGGTGCGCCCAGGGCGGGGCGGCCAAGCGCACAACTCGAAGGTGAGGGTCCTGGATCTCGGAGGAGGGAAAGGTGCCCATACCTCTACCCTTACCTCGCTTTCCCCTTTTGGGCTTCCTGGGAGGCCTTCGTCGCCACTGCCAGATGCGCCTCGAAATTTTGGTCAGAACGCGCGCCAGGAGAGGTAGTAGCGGTATCGGTACTTTTTGATTTCCCCAGGATCGAGTCTACGACTTGGATGAGATCAAGGACTGGTGGACGTTAATCGAGGGAGGAAAAACCACCCGGACCCGACAATTGGCATTCACTCAACGGCCCTGGGCGTTTACTAAACAGCCTTGCCCTGTTCGATTCCTTCTCGGGGTGCGTTTGTTAAACGGCTTCGCGTGTCGGAGTGATCGCTATGGGGGTGGATTTTCTGTCCTCTAGTGAACCCTGCGATCCCGGCGTCGCGTTTTTTTCGCACTGGGCGTTTTCGCCCGTCCGCGGGCCCCAGGGCCAACACAGATCGATCCGGCCCGAAAAATATGCCGCAGAGTGAGGAGGAGGAGGAGGAGGAGGAGGAGGAGGAGGAGGAGGAGGAGGGAGGAGGAGGAGGAGGAGGAGAGGAGGAGGAGGAGGAGGAGGAGGAGTAAGGAGGAGGAGAGGAGGAGGAGAGGAGAGGAGAGGAGGAGAGGAGGGAGGAGGAGGAGGAGGAGGAGGAGAGGAGAGAGGAGGAGGAGAGGAGAGAGAGAGAGAGAGGATAGGAGGAGGAGGAGAGGAGGAGGAGAGAGGAGGAGGAGGAGGAGGAGGAGAGAGGGAGCAGGAGGAGGAGGAGGAGGAGGAGGAATGCCGCAGAGTGATGGGGTCGCGATGCTGCATTCCTTTTGCAACGTCGGATCTCTGGGTACCTGACCACCCGCACCGACCATGGCCGCCCGTCCTGGGCACATTGTCGGTGTGCACGCCCTCTTTGGCCTGGCCAGGGAGGCGCGGTGGACCCAGACGTGCGACGTCCTGCTTTTTCCAGCACGGGGTCCCTGGAGCTCTCCTCCTCCTCCTGTTGCTGCTCCTTCTGCTCCTCCTGCTCCTCCTGCTCCTGCTCCTGCTCCTCCTCCTCCTCCTCCTCCTCCTCCTTCCTCCTGCCTCCTCCTCTTCCTCATCCTCTTCCTCCTCCTCCCTCCTGCCTCCTCCTCCTCATCCTCCCTCCTCCTCCTCTTGCTCCTGCTCCTGCTCCTCCTCCTCCTCCTCCTCCTCGGGCCCCCAGACGCCGAAGATGACCAGAACCTTCCCCGTGTTCTCTGCACGACGCGAGCATGTCCGGGGAGGCGTGAACACCGATCCTGGGCCCAGGGTCGGCCCAGCCAGGGCGGGTGCAGGTGTGAGCTGGCGTCCTCCCAACAGGAGCGGCTGGAGCAGTCCCCGGAGCCCGACCGGCCCCCAGAGCGACTCGCCCCGGGCCCCGTCGGCTCCCCGACAGGCCCGACCCAGGAGGAGATCGAGGCGCTCGTCTACGACATGGTGCCCGAGCAGCGCAAGAGGGATCCCAACCACTACGATCCCCACCGGGACGACCCCGTCACCAAGGGTTTCACCATCATGTCCAAGCCTGGCAAGGTCCTCGAGAGGGTCGTCTGCTGCCGCGGCTGCGGCGTCCCGATACAGACCCACGACTCTGGCAACGTCGGCTACGTTCCCCTCACGGTCTACCTGGAGCTGTACAACGAGAAGTTGCACCGCAAGATGCTGTGCAGCCGCTGCTCTGACACGCTCAAAGGCGTGCAGCTGCAGCCGGTTGTCAAGGAGGTGATCGGGGACTGGGCGCTCGGCGCCGAAGCCGCGGTGCCAGCGGAGCTGTTGGAGCAACAGCTGTACGCTATCCGGCAGCGCAGGTGCCTCGTGGTATTCATCATAGACGTGCTGGACTTCAACGGGGCTTTTATCCGAAACATTCGACGCATGGTCGGGGTAAACCCGATATTCGTGGTCGCCACCAAGGTGGACCTGCTCCCCAAGCGAACAGATCTTGAGAAGGTCGAAGCGTGGCTGCGGCACGCGCTGCTGAAGAGGGGCCTGAAGCGCGTCGTCGACGTGCAGCTGGTGAGTAACCAGACTGGCAAGAACGTGGGCAACACGGTCGGCGAGATACTGAAGGCGAGGCAGGGCAACGACGTGGTTATGGTCGGATCCGCGAACGCGGGCAAGTCTTTCTTCGTGCAGAACATGCTGGACCACTTGGAAGCTCGCTACCCCAACGGCAAGGTCCAAGGCCGCCCAAATGGGGCCAGAGCGGATGAGTGGCTTGAAGATTCGGGCGGGATGGGCTTGGACTGGGATGAATCGTTCCCGAGCGTTCCAGAACGCTCTCAGAGAGTTCCAGAGCGCTCTGGAACGGCCGCGTTGCCCGCTACATCCTCCAGACGCGCTAGATCTAAGAGGCACCCCAGATATGTTTCTGTCGGACTGGATCCTGGGCATGGTTTCGTTTCAAATATCGCGCGGGATCGTCGACGTGCTGGAGATGCACCACGGGCAGCCGAAACAGTGCCCAAATATGAGCTTCTGGACGACTCACCGGGCGGTGTGCCCACTGGCGCGGGGCCCCGTCTCCGCGCACGTCGGGCGCCTCGTAATGGGGGCGCGGCGCACGCGGGGGAGCATCGAGGTCAGAGGAGGACAAGGTCATCCAGACTGCCGTGCCCTCGGCTCGTGTGCCGGGCCTCCGGGGAGGCCCTCGCCGCCACGACTTGGAATCGCCCCGAGTCTGGATCAGAACGCGAGCAGCGGGCCCCAAGGGGGCCCTCTGGGGCCCCGCAGGTGGACGCCGAGAGGTGCACCTTCCCTGCCCCCCGTTCGCTGCCCTCTCCAGCAAGCAGCGCCCAAGCACCTCCCCCATCCCCCCGGGGTGTAGGTGTAAGGGCGGCGCCTTCTAAGAAGCAGCCTGCTTCTAAGAAGCCCTCCCCCCTCCCCCTGCCCCCTTGTGCGCGCCGCCCGATTCTGTCTTGGCAACGTCGGATCTTAGGGTTGCCTGCAGAGCAGTGTGGCCGAGCGCTGCCGATGTTGCACCCCTGCAGCGCTCCGCAGCGCGCTCCCTCTCCCACCGAGAAAGGGCCCGTGCAGCCCTGCCAGCAGAGAGGTTAGACACGGGCTGTGCGGCGCGCGCGAGGAAAGGAGGCGCGCGTTGCGGCTAGGCAGGTGCGATTTCAATCGCCTCCTGTGCATGACAAGGGGTAACGTCAAGGGTGGGTATAGGGTATAGGTTCGGGGGGGTGCATCGGCCTCCAATCGTCGATGCATCGTCGATATGGGGCCCGAGAGCTCACTCCGTCCAAGAACGAGCGGTTTCGTTGTCGGGCCAATCGCCGATCTATCCGCGATGTATCGTCGATTCCAGATCGATGCCCCCCCACTGAGCCGGTGTCCCCCCTGCAGGTTGCCCTTCAGCGTGTGCACCCCCTTGGCATCCAAGGGGAAACGGTGGACGCTATCCCAGAAATCTAACGTCGCGGTCCTCACGGCTGGTGGTACTTTGCTTGCCAGAGCCAGCTTTTCGTCCCCGATTGTTTTCAGATGGCCTGGAACCCGAAAACGGCCACCCGGGGACACCGACAACTCGAGAAAAGTCTCTTATTTGTATTGCTTCAAAGCGTCAGCAGAGGTCTGGGGCGGAAGTGAGCGAGCTTGGTCGCGTCCTATGTTCAACTGGCTTTCTGGTTCTCAACAACCGCGTCGCTCACAGAGGATCGAACCTCCATCTTGGCGGTCGAGCCTTGTGGTTTCCATGAATCAGCAGCACACTTTTTTGCCGCCCGCAATGGGCCAGGGAATGCTTCGAAACCCGACGCAGAGGACGTCTGATCATGTATCCCGACCTCGGGGTCAGCGGTGTCCCAATGGGGGTGGAGCGAGGTCCAGCCATGCAGGAGCACAGAGGAGCAGCAGCTCTTGCCAGAGGTAGGCTGGGCCTACACTCTGGAGGTCTGGGGTCTGGGCACCCCTGTGCGGCCCTCTTCCTGTCGATCCCCGGGGCCACTGAGGCGTCCCGAGGGTCCGTTGGAGGCGGCAGTGCGAAAAGGCAATTGGAGTCAACGAAACGCATGCTCGACGTTTCGCATATCCCCACCAGCCCATCCAAAAACAATCGCCAGGCGTGTTGCTCTGATCAGGGATGCGTAACAGCATGCAGTCACGCCATGAGAACCCCTTTGGAGACACTTCGGGGCCATCTTGGGCTCTATCGGGATCCTCCTGAAGACTTGGGCTTATTTTGGAGGCCTGCAGGTCTCTCTTGGGGCCCTCTTGGGTCACTCTTGAGGCCGTTTTGGTGCCTTCTTGGGTGCCTCAGGGGCTCTCTGCTGCAGTTGCTGTTACTGCTGCTGCTGAGGAGGAGGAGGAGGAGGAGGAGGAGGAGGAGGAGGAGGAGGAGGAGGAGAAGGATGATGAGCGGGAGGAGGATTTCCTGCTGTTGGACGGTGTTTTACCATGGGTCGTTTTTTGGCGGTCCTGGTGTCCGAAGACTGGACCACGGAGGTCTGGGCACACGGTCCACCTCCCCCACGCCTGAGAAGTCGTCCCTACCCCGACCTGGACCCTGGCAGCTCTCCCAACGTGCCCCACCTAGGCTGGGACGGGTGCTGCGAAACCCGAAGGAGATAGCAGCAATCCCCACTGGGCGGCTGGCGGGGCCAAGGCTTACTCGGTGGGGGGCGGGGGGGAGGGTTTTGATCGTCCAGAACTCGAAGCACGTGGGCCGCCCCCAGAGGTCGATGAGGTCACCAGGCCGCTAGTCTCGAGCATGCCCGGGACGACTCTGGGCATCATCCCGTTGCGGGCCTTCCGGAAGTCGGTCACCTCCCGCGTGTACTCGAGCCTCTACGACACGCCTGGGGTGCACCAGGCCAGCGGCGTGGGCGTGGGCCACGGCGTGGGTTGTGGTGTGGGGTGTGGGCGCGCGTGAAGGGGCGACGTCGACGGCGTCGTCTTGGAGGCTTCCGGGCGTTCATGGAGGGCTCTCGTCTCCACGGCAGGACGCGGCTGGAGGATTCTCGTCCCCACGGCAGGACGCGGCTCGGAGAGCTGGCCACGGGTGATTCCCCGGGAGATATCCGACCGAGGGCCGGCCTGGAGCAGATCCTGGTCGGGAGCAGGGCGTGGTTCGGCCCTCTGCGACGGTCACCGGGGGGCTGCTCGAGGCGTCCTCTTGCCGCCTCCCTTGGGAAGCCCGCTGGGAAGACATCCAGAGGGTCAAAAAACTTCAGATTGGAGGCCCGGCCTCCACTCGGAAGGCCTCTCTCCGTCATCCTGGAGGCTCTCCGCCTCCAGAATGGAGGCCCGACTTCCAGGATGGAGGTCTTCGATCCTCAGGGCAACGACCACTCCTACAATCACCCCTGTTCCACCAGAGAGGCGCATCCCTCCCATTTTGCACCCGGCCGCAGACTCCGCCACATGCGTGTCCCCTAGGTCACCCGCGGGGGCGCGAAGATAGCCGCGCTTCGCGCGTCGCGGTCTGGGCCAGAGCGCCTGCCCCTTCTCCCGAGAGGACCATGCGAATCTCGCGCGAGGCGCGAAGATGATCGCGCCCCGCGCATCGCGGGGCGCGATGCGCGAAGTCATGTGGCCTAGGTACTGGACTTTTCCCAGGGTCCACGCTCGCCCGCTGTCCGAGGCCGTGGTTTGGACCCCGCCCCTTCGCCGTTTTTTTCACTCTGCGACCACTTGCGAACCCTGCGCCTGCGGGTCCAGCCGACGCCGGGGCATCCGAGAATCATGTACCCCTGGTGGGGTTCACCCAGCTGCAGACGCCCTTCGAATTTCCGAGCGCTGGCCGGCGTTTTTCAAACTCTGCCCCTGCAGGGGCAGGTTGCGCATATGTGGTTGCCTGCACTCCCACCCCTATCCCCACCTCCTCCTCCTCCTCCTCCTCCTCCTCCTCCTCCTCCCCTCCTCCTCCTCCTCCTCCTCCTCCTCCTCCTCCTCTCTCCTCCTCCTCCTCCTCCTCCTCCTCCTCCTCCCCCTCCTCCTCCCCCTCCTCCTCTCCCTCTCCTCCTCCTCCTCCTCCTCCTCCCCTCCTCCTCCTCCTCCTCCTCCTCCTCCTCCTCCTCCTCCTCCTCCTCCTCCTCCTCCTCCCCCCTCCCCCATCCTCCCTCCTCCTCCGCCTCCTCCTCCCCCTCCACCTCTCCGCCCCCCTCCTCCCTCCTCACTCCTCCTCCTCCTCCTCCTCCTCCTCTTCCTGCTCCTCCTCCTCCTCCTCCTCCTCCCTCCTCCTCCTCCTCCTCCTCCCCCTCCTCCTCCTCCTCCTCCCTCCTCCTCCTCCTCCTCCTCCTCCTTCTCCTCTCCCCCTCCTCCTCCCTCTCCTCCTCCTCCTCCTCCTCCTACTCCTCCTCCTCCTCCTCCTCCCCTCCTCCTCCTCCTCGTCCTCCTCCTCCGCCTCCTCTCCTCCTCCTCCTCCTCCTCCTCCTCCTCCTCCTCCTCCTCCTCCCCCTCCCCTCCTCCTCCTCCTCCTCCTCCTCCTCCTCCCCCTCCTCCCCCTCCACCTCCTCCTCCTCCTCCTCCTCCTCCTCCCTCCTCCTCCTCCTCCTCCTCCTCCTCTCTCCTCCTCCTCCCCTTCCTCCTCCTCCTCCTCGTCCTCCCCCTCCTCCTCCTCCTCCGTTCCCTTCGCCTCTCCGTGCGGGCCTATCCCCCTCCCCCCCTTTGGTCCCGCGCTCTGGACGTGCGCGGCGCCGCGGCGACGCGGGGGACCTCGGGGGTGGTCAGAGCTGATTGCTCGGCGTCGTGCCCAGCGGTGTCTGCGGCAAAGTGGCAGCATCAGCGGGGCCATATGTGGCGAGGGAGCGCCTGAAAGGGGCGCCTTGTCCCGCCTGCCGGTGGCGAGGGAGTTCGCCCCTGGTGCCATCCGCACGGGGGCCCCGTGCATCGCATGCCCCCGCGAAGCTCGGCGCCACCCCTTCATACTGATACTATGTGTGCGCCGCCCCCCCCCCCCCCCCAGGGGCGACGCGCGCACCAAGAAGTCTTGTCGTATATACGTCGTGGCGGGCGCTTTCTGGCCACACCGCTCGGGAAACGATCTACTACAGGATGGGTATACCATTTGTTCGGGTCGGACGCGCGCCTCCAAGGAGGACATATAGTACCAGTCTGTCTCTGTGCGTCCCATGTATGAAACGGCGCCAGATGATATTTGTTTGTAGGCGCAGAGCGTCACGCCGCTGGACCTCCCAGGAGCTCCCGAGCTCCAGGAGGCCCCCGGCCTTCTGAGATGTTCTCTGGGCCCTCCCCGAAGACGTAGAGAACCTCTCGGGCGCGAGGGCTCCCGAGAAGCACCGCCGCCTTCTGCGAAGGCCTTCGCCTTCTCACTTCCCCCCCTTCGCTCGCCGCCAGATGAGACTCGACTGCAGGCGCAGGGCGTCGCGCCCCCGGACCCCCCCAGGGGCTCCCGAGCGCGTGGCCGTTTTTGTTGCGCAGAGGCGGCGGCGCCCGCGGCGGGGGAAGAGGACGGCGGCCCCTGCGCCATGCCACCAGGGAACACGGTGAGCACAGGGCCATTGGCCGCCCCCTCCTCCTCCTCCTCCTCCTCCTCCTCCTCCTCCTCCTCCTCCTCCTCCTCCTCCTCCTCCTCCCTCCTCCCTCCTCCTCCTCCTCCTCCTCCTCCTCTCCTCTCCTCCTCCTCCTCCTCCTCCTCCTCCTCCTCCCTCCTCTTCCTGCTCCTTTCTCCTCCTGCTCCCTCCTCCTGATCCTCCTCCTCCTCCTCCTCCTCGGAAGCTGGAACACATACATTGCCAGTGGCGGGCCGTTTTTCAATTCCCAGGACTTGGTTGAGGGTTGGGGGACGACGTCGGGATGGTGTGGCGAATATTTGTTTTTCCCGTTTCCCGGGGGAAACAAGGAAACATGTATGCACCAGGATACCGTATATTCCAGGATCCGATTCTTTGTGCAAGTGTCAGTGCAGGGCCGGAAAAAGAGTCGGTGTATAGAGTCCGTTTCCTTACGAAAACCAGAGCCTCTCCTGAGCTCGAAGTTGTCTTGGCTTCAGCGTCCTGACTACAGCTCGGGTCCGCGCAGGACGTCGCTCCGCTGGACCTCCCAGGAGCTCACGAACAGGGGACCAGGCAGGGCCGCCTGCGATCCAAAGCGGCGACGGCTGCGCAGTGGGCAGCGCCTACGGGGGCAGACCCTATGGGTCTGCTCACGACGTCTCTCTCCTGGACCCCCCAGGAGCTCACGGAAGGGGCGACAGTTGCGCAATCGAGAGCGCTTGTGGAGGCCAGGTCCCAGTTGGCTGCGCGTAGGACGACGCGCCGCTGGACCTCCCAGAAGCCCACGAAAGATGCGACGGTTGCGCAGATGGCAGCGCCTCCCGGATGGAAGCCCCGTTAGGGTCCATATAGGACGTCGCGCCGCCATACCTCCCAGAATTCGCGGAATGGGCGACAGTTGCGCAATTGGCATTGCCCAGTGATAGGATGCTCCGTTCTGCTCAGTATTGGACGCCACTCCGTTGCGCCTTCAGAAACAAAACTTACGTTGGGTGCGCAGTTGGCAGCCGCCAGGGAAATCAGGTCCCGTTTGTGTCTGCGTAGGTCGTCACTCCGCTGGACCTCCCAGAAGCTCGCGCAAGTGGCGACTGTTGCGCCGTTCGCTCCGTCCTGCCTTTTCCCTCCTACCTCGCTTCCCTGCTTGCTGCATCCGATGGACCGCTCTCCATCTGTGCTGCCAACTGCGCAACTGTCCCCATGTCCGTGAGCCCCTGGGCGGTCCACCAGAGTGACGCCGTGCGCGGACCCCAACGGGACCTCCCCTCCGTGGGGCTTGTGCGAATTGCTCGACTGACATCCCTTTCGTGTGCTTCTGG
>CAUYUJ010007206.1:0-10000 GCA_963575745.1 Prorocentrum cordatum | reverse complement strand
GTCTTGGGGCGATCTTTGGGGCCTCTTGGGCCGTTTTGGACCGTTCTTGGCCCGAAAAGGCACGAACCCCGAAAACCTGCAAAAACCATTTGACAATCATTGTTGCTTGCCCCTGGGGGCCCTCTCGGGGGCCCTCTTGAGGGCCTCTGGAGCCATTTGGGGCCTCTCGTGGACCGTCTGGAGGCCATCTGAGGCTCTCTTGAAACTGTCTTGGGGCCCTCTGGGGCCGTTTCGGGGCCCTCTTGGGCCGTCTTGGGGCCCTCTGGCCGATCCACTCGAAAAAATAGTACGAAACGGGCCATGGAAGAGGGCCCCAAGACCGCCCAAGAGGCCTCCAACGCCCAAGATGACCTTCAAGACGACCCTGAAGCGCCCCGCCCAGAGTTGCGAGGATGTCCCAGGTCGCACCTGGTCGACGAGTAAGCTGTCGGGTCGGCACTGTGAGAGGCTCCACCGCCATGCTGTGAACTCAGAAGCAACTTTAAGAGGAAGCGGGGGAGGGCGCGGAAACGGGGGGGCATGTCGTGATGGTTCCCTCGGGGATGATATCGAGAGGTACGCGGCGCACGTCTCAAAAGAAGAATCGGAAACGGCGCGGCAGCCCAACGGCGAAGCTAATCGCCGCCATCGCCAACGGCTGCCTCTTCGACGGGACAACGAGCCGAAGCGCCGCCTACGCCACGCGCCATGCGCGCGTGCTCACGTGGATGCGCAGTGCCACGGCCGCGTCGGCGATCGCCTGCGCGCGCCACTTCGACACCCCCCCGTGATAGGGGGGTTGGGGGGAGAAGCCCTAAACCCTAAAAGGCTTCACTCTGGGTGGTCTGGGGCGGGAGTGCGACTAACCGTGGCGCGCGCGGCTTGGGCAGCGATCCCCCCCAACAACCTTGATGTGGAGGGATCGCAGCCAGCGCGCGCTTGCGCCAATGCGGGGGAGGGCGGAAGGCAGTGCGCGCATGACGGGTGCTGAGGCGGCAGAAACGACGACGGCGGGGACGGGGAGGCGGAGGCAGAGGCGCAGCAGCGGGAGGCGGGAGGCGGGAGGAGGGAGGAGGGAAGAGGAACCAGGCGGGAAGTGGGAAGAGGGAAGCGGGAGAAGGAATGAGAGAGGTTGTGATTGGAGCTCCTGTGTTACGAAACGTCTCAGGCAGAATGGGCCAGACCATCTCGCGCGCAACATCTTCGAGCCTCGCATTGCAAGGATGGCTCAATCGAAACGGGTCCCCAAGAGGCCCAAGGAAGCCCCCAAGAGGCCTCCAAGAGGCCCCCGGAACATTCCCAGGAGTCTCAAATAATGGCCCAAGAACCTCCCTGCTCCTCCCGCTCCCCGTCCTCCTCTTCCTCCCCCGCAGGTTCCCCGAAAGGCTTCCACAGCGGTGGGCGGAACGCATGGTCCAATGGCGTGGCCAAACGTTGTCCACACATACAGAGGCGTATCCTAGCAGGCGGGGGGCGGCGGTGATTCACCGCGGGCGCGTGTTCGATCACTAACGCCTCCCTGCCGCACCCCCAGGCGTGTCGATGGGGCGGGCCGAGCGTGTCGCGCGAGAGGTCCCCACCGCGCAGAGTCCGAAAGTTTGGAATGTGCAGCAGTTCCCAGGATGGCGGGCGGGTGGCGTTCAACATGTGAGGATGTGGCTCTCGCCACAGCGCCGCGCACATGTCGTTTCGTAACAGCTGTAAAGATGGAGGGAGGAGGGAGGAGGGAGGAGGGAGGAGGGATGAGGATAGGAGGAGAGGGAGGAGGGAGGAGGGAGTAGTGAGAGGGAGGAGTGATGGAGGTAGGAGGGAGGAGGGAGAGGAGGGGGAGGGAGGGGAGGGAGGAGGGGGAGGGAGAGGAGGGAGGAGGAGGAGGGAGGAGGGAGGATGGATAGGGAGGAGGGAGGAGGGAGAGGGAGAGGGAAGGAGGGAGGAGGGAGAGGGGGAGGAGGAAGGAGGGGGGAGGTTGAGGGGGGGAGGGAGGGGGAGGAGGGATGGAGGGAGGAGGGAGGAGGGATGAGGGAGGAGGATCGATCGGATCGGATCGGCCTTCCACGGAAGCGAGTGCACGACTCATTCGACAGCCAGTGGGGGTGCGAAGACACTGATGACATCACAGCCCAAAGGGAGGAGGAGGAGGGGAGGGAGGAGGGAAGGAGGGAGGAGGGAGGAGGGAAGGAAAGGGATGAGGGAGGATGGAGGAGGGAGGGAGGAGGGATGGAGGGAGGGATGGAGGGAGGGAGTAGGGAGGGAGGAGGGAGGGAGGGAGGGAGGAGGAGGAGGAGGAGGGATAGATGGGTGGATGAGGAGGAGGGATCGATGGGAGGAGGAGGAGGCCTAGCCCGAAGCTGCAGGCAGAATGAGGGAGAGCGCAGGAGCCCCGAGGCCCCCAGCAGGCAGACCCCGCATCGCGAGCACGCGCGGAGGCCCCGAGCACGGGGACCCCCCACAGAAGCAGCAGCCGCGCCCGAGGGCCAGCGGGCGTGCGCCTAACGGTGGGGCCGGGTGGTTCACGCCCACGGCCGCGTGCCGATTTGCTCCGCCTCCCTGCTCTCTCCGGCTCCCTCCTCCTTGCCCTCCTCGCCCCCTTCCTCCCCTCCCCTCAGCGTTCACTTTTTGTGTGTTCGTCTCGCAGCCCCAGTGCATGCTCACATTTTCCTTGCGCCCGAGATTCAGGAGGCTGTGGCCTCACGGGGTCTTTCTCAGGCCCAGGCGCCTGTCCTCAGCGGCGGTTCTTTGGTTCGTTCGCTCGTTGCTTCCTCCCTCGCCGGGGCCAGTGCTCGTCTGTCGAGCCCCGCCCGAACGCCCCTCGGGAGAGCGGCCGCCGCACCCTTGGGCGGTGGGCGGTCGCCAACGGCGGCTGCTCGAACGCCGATGCTCGGGACAGCAGTTGCGCCCTGACTGTTCTTGCACCGCGCTTCCTCGGGGAGGCGATGCTGGTGGCCAGAAGTTGCGTCAACGGATGCGTTTGTTCGGTGGAGGCTATTGGCACAAATAGTTTGATCCGGCTCGTGCGAACGCTAACACATGGAACGTCGAGGATCGAGCACAGAGCGTCGAGGCTCCCCCTGCGTGCCGCAGAGGCCCTCAGCATGCAGAGCCTCGTTCCCATCACGGAGTACAGCCTCGTCCAGCCCACCCGGCAGTGCCCGCCGTTAGCCTCGAGACCAGCGGCGGCGGCGGCGGCGGCGATTGCGACGACGACGACGACGACGACGACGACGACGACGACGACGACGACGACGACGACGACGACGACGACGACGACGACCCCAGACCTCCCCCTGGGCGCCCGCGTCCCAGCAGGATTTCGAGGTGGACCTGGCTGTGGCGACGAGGGGCCAGAAGCTTGCGGAAGCCCCAGAATCCTTTCGAAAACCTTCGAAGCGCCTCGTCCCAGGATGGTCAAAAACATTCAAAAACCTTCATCTCGGGAGTCCAACTGCCATTCTGGAGGATGAGGCTTCCAGAATAGAGGTCGATACTCCAACTCGCAGGCTTTCGATGCTCTGGGCCGCGTCCTAGCTGATGAGTGATGGCGAGCGAGTCGGCCATCTCTACTCTTCTCTTCTTGCGTGGCTTTTCTCGCTCTCTCTTCCCCGTGCCGACTTCAACTCTGCGGCCGCATGACCGGCCGACCAGCTGAGGAGTGAGAGGAAGTGGGAGGGGAGAAGGATGCAGATGAGGTTCTTCCTCCCTTCTTTCTCCTCCACCCAAGCCACCAAACACCACCCCATAACGATTCACTCATTCCTCCTGCCTCCCCCTCCTCCTCCTCCTCCTCCTCCTCTTCCTCCCCCCTTCCTCTCCTTCCTCCTCCCCCCCTCCTCCTCCCTCCTCCCTCCTCCTCCTCATCTCCTCTACTCCCTCCTCCCCCCTCCCTCCTCCTCCTCCCCCTCCTTCTCCTCCTCCTCCTCCTTCTCCTCCTCCACCCCTTCCTCTCCTCCTCCTCCTCCTCCCCTCCTCCTCCTCTACTCTCCTCCTCCGTCCTACTCCTCTTCCTCCTCCTCCTCTCCTCTCCTCCTCCTCTCCTCCTCCTCCTCTCCTCCTCCTCATCATCCTCCTCCTCCTCCTCCTCCCCGTCGCCCCCGGAGGTACAGTGTCCGCACCTTCCGGCCCGCCAGCGACGTCATAGCGGCGCTCCGCGACTCGGGCGAGCAGGTCACCGCGGAGAACACCGAGGCGTGGCTGGGCAGGCCGGTCAGGTACGTGTGGGGCGCCCCCGGGAGGCCGCCGGTGGCGGCCATTGAGGTTCCACTGGGGGAAAGAGGGTCGGATCGACTCGGCGGGAGGAGACGTCATGCTCCGCAGCGCCGTTTGGGGCCCTCTTGGGCCCCGAGTGTGGAGCCTTCAGCTCAAACGCAGCCTTGGCATCATGAATACCCTGCCCAGCCCTGCCGCCAAAAAACCACCTCGGCCCCAAGCATCCACCGTGGGGGAGGGAGGGGGGAAGAGGAAGTTGGGGAAGAGGGAGTAGGAGAAGACGGAGTATTGAAATTGGGCGGGCCCAGAATCAGGATAAGTCGCTCTGGAGCGTTCTGTCACTCTCTGCGAGCAGTCTGGCGCGCTCTGGAACGGCCGCGCCGCCTGATGCATCCTTCAGGTCCGCCAGATCTCGGAGATCTCCGATTTGTCCCGGTCCGATTTTGTCCCAGTCCGGGCTTCGTCTCAGGAGAAGAGGGAGGCAGGAGGGAAAGTGGAGGAGAAGGGAAGAGGCGGAAGGAGGGAGAGGGAAGGAGGAGAAGGGATGATCGGACGGGGGGTCGGAGGGAGGACGGATCAAAGTTTCTGAGCGTCTTCGCCAGCCTTTGGGGCCCCGAGAGACCTCCAAATGCCTCCGCACATCTCCAGAGACTTGCGGAGTTCTCTGGGAGGAGGGGCGGGGGGAGAGGGGATGGGAGGAAGGACCCTGGAGGATTTACGTCATTCTGGAGGACTTTGCTCCTCCATGCTGGGGGTTCCACCTTCTCCGAAGGCGATGCTCGACCTCCTGAATCGAGCCTCGTCGTCTCGGAGGTCGAGCCTCCATGGAAGACAAATGCTTGGATAATGGAGGTTGAGCCTTCTTTTCCTGCGAGGGTTCCGATCCAGGGCTGCACCTAAACGCTGTGTTGCTGGACTTCGGCTGTGTTTCGTTTCTCGTTCTGGCAGGGAGGCACAGGAAAACAGGCAGAGCAAAACGAAGAAGGAAACGAGCACAAAACGAAACACAACGTTTGAGTCCAGTCCAGCCCAGCCCAGTTCCGATCCTTGATGCGCCCCTCCCCCCCGACCGAGATCCGACCAGCGTCGGCGCAAGACAGGTGCCGGCTCCGGGGGGGCCGTCGGGGCCACGTCCTCGGGGTCGTGCGTGGCCGGCCTGGAGACCTCCCGCGTGCAGTCCACAGTCGAGAGGCGGCGTTTTGTGCGTGCGCGCGCCGTCCTCGGCCTCTCGGCGCCGCGCTCGGGCCCTCCGGAGCTCGGGTCCTGTGCTGGGCGCGAGAGCCGTTTGAGGTTTGAGCTGTCGAGTTTGAGTTTTGGAGTGTGAGGGCTCGGGAGTGTCGGTCGGAAGCTGGAGCATATTGCATTACCAGTGGCGGGCTGTTTTTCAGTCCCAGGACTCTTCGGGGGCGACGTCGGGGGTGTGGTGCACACTTTTTTTCCGGTTTTCCCAGGGACAATGAAACATAACAGACCAGGATCCCGTATGCACCAGGATTCGCTTCCTTGTGCGAGTTTCAGTGGGGAGCCCGAGAAAGTATCGGTGTATAGAGTTCGGCTCCTTCGTTGGGTGTGCTGTGCGTGAGAGCTATTCTAAGCTTGAGTTGTAGTCTTCCCAGGTATTGTCCACGTTTGTCGAAGACGCCTGCGGCGAATCACCGCCGCCCCCTGCCTTTTGGGATACGCCCACGAGGCCAAACGTTTGGGCAACATGTGGCCACGCTATTGGACCATGCGTTCCCCCAGCCGTTGTGGAAGCCCTTCGGGGAACACGTGGGGGAGAAAGAGGAGGACACGGAGGAGAGGGAGGAAACAGGATAATAATGAGAGGCAGGAGGAGGCCTCTTGGGAGCTTCTGGGGTCACTCTTGGGGCCTCCTGGGAGCTTCCTGGGAGCCTTTTGGAGGTCCTTGGCGGCCTCCTTGGGCCTCTTGGGGGCTTTTGCGGGCTTCTTGGGGGCCTGTTTGGCTGTCTTACGGCGTTCCTGGCCTGTCTGACGCCGTCGGAGGCCGTCTTGGATGCTTCTCTGAACCGACTTGGGGCCGTTTTGGGGCGCTTCAGGGCCGTCTTGGAGGCCGTCTTCAGCGTCTTCAGGGCCTCTTGGGTCGTCCTGGGGCCCTCTTGGGGCCGTCCTGGAGGCCTCGTGGGCCGTCGTGGCGCTATCTTCGAGGCTCCTTTTGCGATCTGGGGCGATCTTGGGGGCCTCTTGGGCCGTCTTGGGCCCTCGGAGAACCGAAAACTTGCAAAAACGAGAAACCTTCAAAAACTATGGGAAAATCCACGATTTTGGCCTCTGCGGCCGGAGGCCCTTTTGGAGGCCTTCTGGGCCGTCTTAGGCGCCTCTTGGGCGCTTCGGCTGCCTGGGACTCTTTTGGACCATCTTCGCGGTCATGGAGGTATCTTGAGGCCGTCTTGGAGGCAATCTTGGGGCCATCTTACTTGGAGGCATCATGACCAGTTGTCTCCTCTCTTCTTTGAAGGCCAAAAGAGCAGGTTCTCAAAGCCTGGCTTGACATCTTCTGGCAATTTCGGTGTGTACGAAGGAATCCCAGAATACGATATCTTTGCATTCAAGAGGTACGCGTGGTGTTTTCGCACAGTCGGAAACAGAGGTGTCGTTCGTGATAGCGTCGGCCTGCCCCGTGTGGTTGGTTGTGGCAGGTCCTGAAGAGGATAGCCAACCACACGCCGAAACGCTGGAGACGGACTGGACCAGGGGTGCCCGAAAGAGTGGGCATACTCAGTCCTAGACCAGAAAGGAGACCAAAGGAAATTGCGCAGTCATCTGCTTCTCGGCGACCCTGGCGCGGCACAGCCTTTGGCCGGGCGAGCCTGAGGCGGGTGTACAAATAATGCTTTGTATGTTGCACTAGCATGGATATGCTTGGCAAAAGACTTGACCACCTTGGAGGCATCATGACCACCTTGAAGCCATCTGAAGCGGAGAAACAAAGAGACAGGCAGCCGGCGCTTCGAAGACCCAGGGGGAGTCTCTAAAGAACCAAGACCTCGCAGAACGTCCAGCATGCTGGGCCCCCCTGTGGCAAGCAATGGCCGTGGGCCCAGCCCGCCACCGTGCTTGGGTTGTGGGCGAGAGGCCTCTTGGATGTTCGTTGGGATCTCGCGGGGTGCCTCTTGGGGGCTTCCTGGGGACAGATGTGAGGCCTCTGGGGCGCCCTCTTTCGGGACTCTTGGAGGTCTCTTGTGGCTTCTTGGGGTTTTTGGCAGCCTCGTTGGGCCTCTTGGGGTCTCCTGGGAGCCTCCGTCTTGGTCTCCCGTCTGGTCTCCATTCGGTTCCCCCGTCTGGGCTCCCTCTTGGAGCCGTCTTGGGGGACTCTTGTGCCGTCTTGGAGGCCTCTTTCCGGGGCTGTCTTGGGGCCCTCTTGGAGGCCTTTTGGGGTGTCTTGGGACGACCTTGGGGGCCTCAGGAGCTGTCTTGGAGCGTCGGGAAGCCGAAAAGGCGACAACGCCTAAGTCCTTCAAGCACCCAGGAGAATTCCATGATTTTTGTCTCTTGGGGTCCTCTTGGGGGGCCTCTTGGAGGCCTCGTGGGGCGTCTTGGAGGCGTTTTGGAACGTTTCGAGGCCGTCTTGGGCGTTTTGGCTCGTCTTGGGGCCCTCGTGGATACGAACAAGCTGTGCGGGAAGACGCGGGGAACCCCTGGGGCCACGCGGTCAGCCCCAGAAGATTCTTGAGAGTTTTGGGTCCCGGGCCCCTACACAATCCCCGTGATTCAGGGCTGAGGCTCCAGGGGATCCCACAAGGGACCTTGGTACACTCCAATTCGTGCCTCAAGGGCACGGTGGCAGATTACTGCTTATTTGTGGTCGCTAAAAGGCGCTAGTAGGTGCTGATAAACACTGATAGGCACCAGTAGGCGCTAATGGGCGCGAGTAGGGACAATGATAGACACTATTAGGCGCTAGTCGGGCCGAACCTGTCTTAAGATCACTCTCGCACGTAATGCACTTAATGACTGTCGGAGTATTCTTCGGGGTGAAGGGCCGGTCCTGAGGAGAGGGTCAGGACTTCCAGGACTCCGTGTTTAGAAGGTCAGTGCATCGGGCCGCTCCCGGCAGGTCCTGCCGGGAGCGGGAGTGACGAGGAGTCAGAAGAGGACCGCTGCCGATAGGTTCCCGCGCCCGTGCCGCCGATGCTGCAGCTCTCCTTCGTCGGCGTGGAGAACCTGACGATCACCTGCCAGGCCAACGTGCAGAGCGAGGGGGCGGCTTCGCCGGAGCCGCCGGAGGGCCTGAGCATGTGCCACCAGTGCTTCGTCCAGACCCCAGAGCGCCTGCAGAAGGATCCATGGGCGAACCAATACACCCAGCGGCTCGAACACAGGCGAGACGTTTTTGTCTGGTGGTGTGGGGCCGTCGGAGTCCTGCTTATGCCGATCGGCGCGGGCCGTCGCACCCCGTCCTCCCCCACCCCATGGCGTAGATCCTGGCTGTTTTTGGCGCCTGTTTCGAGCAGGTGGAATCCCCGCTCTGTAGGACGCACTGTTGCATGCAGTCGCGTTAAGCAGAGGTCCGGACTCCTCCTCCTCCCCCTCCTCCTCTCCTTCCTCCTTCCTCCTGCCTCCTTCCTCCTTCCTTCCTCCTTCCTCCTTCCTCCTTCCTCCTTCCTCCTTCCTCCTTCCTCCTTCCTCCTTCGTCCTTCCTCCTTCCTCCTTCCTCCTTCCTCCTCCTCCTTCCTCCTCCTAATCCTCCTCCTCCTCCTCCTCTTCCTCCTCCTCCTCCTCCTCCTCCTTCCTCTCCTTTACCTTTTCCTCCTCCTCCCCCTCCGACGCCCGCTCCCCCCTTCTCCTTCCTCGCCCGCTGTCAAGACGCCGAGCAAGAAAACGCTCGCAACTTGGGCTGCTGGGCCGTCAGGAAGCCACCCAGGACCGACGCGTGGGGGGGGATGAGGAGGAGGAGGAGGAGGAGGAGGAGGAGGAGGAGGAGGAGGAGGAGGAGGAGGAGGAGGAGGAGGAGGAGGAGGGGGAGGAGGAGGAGGAGGAGGACCTTTTGGACCTTTTGACTCAGCACAGAGGTCGTGCAGGAGAGGGGGAGGGAGGCCACCGACGGACCCGCAGAGCAACCACGCAGGGCATCCACCTACGGGAGAGGCCCCGACGGGCTGCAGAGCAGCTCCTTCGGCAGGGGGAGGGGGAGGAGGCACCGCACACTGTGCCGCCAGCCGCTCGGTCAAGGCGCGCTGGACGGCCGCAGGCACACCCTCGCGCCTCGGGTAGAGCCCTTGCCGAATCCTCGACAAGTTTTCGCGTCCCTTACGCGATGGCTCACACCTCGCGGCGAGCTGGCGCCCGTCAACCGTGGCGTACCGCCCACAGGTTGAGCAGAAAGTCATGAGATACCGATCCCAACGCTGCGGCGTGTGAGAAGGGTGGAGGGTCCTACCAGCAACGAGCTCCGCCCTCGCCCCTGCTACAATCTCTTCGCGATCAGGGAGGCCTCGGCAGGCTGTCGCCGCTACCCTCACGATCCTGCTCTGCGGCACCAGCAAGGGACAACGGCCACACTTCCATTTGGATCCGCACATGGAAAATGCGTGGGACGAATTCTGGATCGCCAAATTTACAGCCGAAGGCGCTGGCACTCGCTCGCGTCGCTGCCGCTCCCCGCTCCACGGGTCGGCGGCCGCGGCCAAGGAGGAGGAGGAGGAGGAGGAGGCGGAGGAGGAGGGGGAGGAGGAGGGGGAGGGGGAGGAGGAGGAGGAGGAGAAGGAGGAGAAGAGGAGGAGGAGGAAAATGAAAAGGAACAGGAAAAGGAAAAGGGACAGGAAAAGGAAAAGGAAAAGGATGATGATGATGATGATGA
>CAUYUJ010007205.1:2500-48303 GCA_963575745.1 Prorocentrum cordatum | reverse complement strand
CACACACACACACCACCACAACCGCCACCACCACCACCACCGCCATCACGAACGTACGCACCTGGCCCACCACCAAACCACCACCACGCCACACCACTTCACACCACAGCACACGCGCACACACGCACACACACACATACACACCACCACCACAACAACCACAACCACGCACACACGCACGCACGCACGCGCACCACCACCCACTACGCACACGCGCGCGGAGCCACAGGTCCGCTACGCACGCGTCCGCGGATAGAGAAAATCAGCGCCATGGTAAGGGATGGGAGGGAGGGGTAGGATGTCAGATGTTGACGCGAGCGCACCTAACTTGTCCCCCTCCCCCTCCCCGTCCTCTCCTCCTCCTCCTCCTCCTCCTCCTCCTCCTCCTCCTCCTCCTCCTCCTCCTCCTCCTCCCCTCCTCGCTCCTCCCCCTCCCCCCCCTCCGTCCTCCCCTCCCCCTCCTCCTCCTCCTCCTCCTCCTCCTCCTCCTCCTCCTCCTCCCCTCCTCCTCCTCCTCCTCCTCCTCCGCCTCCTCCTCCTCCTCCTCCCTCCTCCTCCTCCTCCTCCTCCTCCCTCTCCTCCTCCTCTCTCCTCCTCCTCCTCCTCCTCCTCCTCCTCCCACTCCTCCCCCTCCTCTTCTCCTCCTCCTCCTCCCCCTCCTCCTCCTCCTCCTCCTCCTCCTCCTCCTCTTCCTCCTCCTCCTCCTCGTGTTCCTCCACGGCTTGGAGCGCCGAATCGCCACAAATGCCCCCGCGCGCCTGCCTGACGCCCACTGGCTCCGCGCTCTTGCGGGCGGGAGGCCGGCAGCAGAGGACTGGGCCGGGGCTAGAAACGGGCCCCCGAGGCCGAAATCTTCGGCGTCGTCGTCGTCGTCGTCGCTGCCGCTCTGGTCGATCGATCGCCGTCGTCGCCCTGGTCGTCGTCGGCGACGGCGGTCCGTCGCCCTGGTCGTCGTCGGTCGCTCTCGTCGCTCTCGTCGCCGTCGCCGTCGTCGCTCTCGCCCCCCTCGCCGTCGTCTCCGCTCCGAGGGCACTCTTACTTCGCGCTTCGCACTGCGAGAAGCGCGAAACACTTCGCGCTCTCGCGCCGCCCCCCAGGGGGAGACGATGCGCACAAGGAGGAACCGGACCCGGGGCGCGAAGCGCGAGGGCGCGAATCACTTCGCGCCCTTGAGGGTGCCCTTGGCTCGGCCGCCGCTGTCGACATGACATCGGTGCCTCCTTATTTCAAAGCAGTGATACTGCAGCTGCGGAGCTCATCTTGAGGCGCTGAGCACGTCATGACCTGTTTCAGGGAGTAAGAACTCGATTTCTCAAACTGACCAGTTCAAACCTGGTAGAATCCGCCGACCCCTTGGGGTTCATCGGCGTGTGAGATGTTCCCCCTCCCCAAACCCCTCCCCCGGGAGCCCGGTCCAGTCCATTTGGAGGGGGGGGGGTCCGGCCGGACGGGCCGGACCCCCCCGGAGGTCTCATCCGCTCCCGAAAAACGTGGAAAAACACGTGGAATTCGTGTAGGGACGCGTCTGGTGGCCTCCAAATGGGTTTGGGACGCCCCACGAGCGCTCCAAGACTTCCAAGTTTGCCCGAAGACTGGCCACGAGGCGTCCTCGACGGCAGAAGAGGTCCCCACGAGCTCCCCCGAGGGCCTCCGAGATGCGTTCCACAAGGGTCCCTAGACGCCCAAATTGGGCCATTCCCTTCGTGAAATGTACATTTTTTAGAAATTCAGCTTTGGATTTTTCCGATGCCCCCCGACGGCCCAAGAGGCTCCCAAACCCGCTCCCAAACGGCCCCAGAAGCCTCGCAGAGGGCCCCCCACAGACCCCTAGAGGGCCCAAGATGGGCCAACAGGCGTCCAAGACGGCCCAAGAGGGCTCCGAAAACGGCCCCAAGAGCGTTCCAGGAGCGTTCCGAGCTGCTTCCCCGAAGCTCCACATGGTCCCAGACGGTCCAAGAGCGATCAGAAACATCGACGACGACCTCCCGACGGCTCACGAGGCCTCCCCAGACGCCCCCACAGGCATCCAAGATTCCCCCCAAGAGGCCCTCTAGACGCAAAAAATCGCTCGTTTCCTTTGTAAAACGTATTTTTTTCACACGTGCGCCTTTGGGGGTGACCCCCGCTCCTGCACGGCCCCAGAGCCCCCCAAACCCGCTCCCAGACGGTCCAAGACGCCTCCAAGAGGGTCCGTACATAGCCCTCGAGGGCCCCAACACGTTCATCGGCGTGTGAGATGTTCCCCCTCCCCAAACCCCTCCCCCGGGAGCCCGGTCCGGTCCATTTGGAGGGGGGGGGGGGGGTCCGGTCGGACGGCCCCGGACGGCCCGGAATCCCCCGGAGGTCTCATCCGCTCCCGAAAAACGTTGAGAAGCACGCGAAATTTGTGTAGGGACGCGTCTGGTAGCCTACGGCCCCGGACGGCCCGGACCCCCCCGGAGGTCTCATCCGCTCCCGAAAAACGTGGAAAAACACGTGGAATTCGTGTAGGGACGCGTCTGGTGGCCTCGAAATGGGTTTGGGACGCCCCACGAGCGCTCCAAGACGTCCAAGTTTGCCCGAAGACGGGCCACGAGGCGTCCTCGACGGCAGAAGAGGTGCCCACGAGTTCCCCCGAGGGCCTCCGAGATGCGTTCCACAAGGGTCCCTAGACGCCAAAATTGGGCCATTCCCTTCGTGAAATGTACATTTTATGGAAATTCAGCTTTGGATCTTTCCGATGCCCCCCGACGGCCCAAGAGGCTCCCAAACCCGCTCCCAGACGGCCCCAGAAGCCTCGCAGAGGGTCCCCCACAGACCCCTAGAGGGCCCAAGATGGGCCAACAGGCGTCCAAGACGGCCCAACACGGCTCCGAACATGGCCCCAAGAGCGTTCCAGGAGCGCTCCGAGTTGCCTCCCCGAAGATCCACATGGACCCAGACGGTCCAAGAGCGATCAGAAACATCGACGACGACCTCCCGACGGCTCACGAGGCCTCCCCAGACGCCCCCACAGGCATCCAATATTCCCCCCAAGGGGCCCTCTAGACGCAAAAAATCGCTCGTTTCCTCTGTAAAACGTATATTTTTCACACGTGCGCCTTTGGGGGTGACCCCCGCTCCTGCACGGCCCCAGAGCCCCCCAAACCCGCTCCCAGACGGTCCAAGACGCCTCCAAGAGGGTCCGTACATTGCCCTCGAGGGCCCCAAGACGTTCATCGGCGTGTGAGATGTTCCCCCTCCCCAAACTCTTCCCCCAGGAGAAGGCAGAGGAGGAGAGGCAGGAAGAGGAGCAGGAGGGAGGAGCAGGGGGAGGAGGAGAGGAGGAGAGGGAGCCGATCATCGTCATCAATGTCGTGATCATCAACGACGTCATTGCCATCGACAAGGTCAGCCCAAACATCCCCGAACATTAACAATTAGCGGGACACCCCGCTTGGAAACCGCCGACAACCGTAAGATGTCTCCGGGGTGTAACATACTTCCCTGGCTCCGGCACCCGTGCAAGGCCCCAAACACAACCCAAAAAACCTCCCTGTGCCGTCTTGGGGTTCGCTTGGGCCGTCTGGAAGCCCTCTGGGCCAGTTTGCGACACATGTCGGCTCCCCTTCTCGCTGTGACGGGCCCTGAACAGCCTCATTTTCCCACGGTTTGCAAGGAAGCTGTGGTGAACGATCCCGAGGAAAATCCAAGGGGTCGGCGGATGTGGCGGAAGCCTGAATAATCTTATGACAACTGACGACCTCCCGAGGTTTCACAGGACGAGAGCTGGCGCCCTCGTCCGAGGAGGAGGGGGAGGAGGAGGAGGAGGAGACCGAGCCCAAGTTCGATCGCCGCCCGCCCGCCGCTCGATCGCCGCGCCGCCGCCCCGACGGCCGCCCCGGCGGCCGCGCGGCCGTCGCCTCCTCCAGCGCGCAGTCGGCGGGGGGCGGGCAGAGCCGCAGCCGCCGCACGGCCGCGGCGGGGTCCCCACCTGGCGGCGGCGAGGGCGGCGGCGGCTGGCCACGCTGGCCGTTCGGCGCGCGAGCGGGCGGCGACATGCGCGCTCGGCAGACGCTCCTGCCCGCCTTGAACGTGCATGGCGTATGTACACACAGACGCGTACGTACGTGGCACACATGCGTACACACATACATTTATATATATATATATATATGTATGTATATTTATACATACATATTTATACACACGTGACACACATGCGTAAGTACATGCGTACACACGTACACACACGTACATACGTACATGCGCACATACGTACACACACACGCGTTCATACGCACACACACATGCGTACATGCATACACGTAGCACGCGTGCGTACGCACATGCGTACGCGCACACACACACACACACGTGCATGCACATGCCCGCCCGTTTGGGTCTGCCCGCCCGAACCACCCGTCTGGTTCTGCCGCTTGTTTTCCTGCTCTGCCCCCGTCCTGCTAATCTCTCTCGTGCTCCATCATTATCCCTCCCCTTGTCCCTTCCCTTCTCCTTCCCGTCCCCTGTGTTAGGGGTTGTGTGAATTACCCGAGGAAGGTAAGGAAAATACAACCCCATGGGGGGTACGATCGAAGACGAAGGGGTATCGATGGTTTGGGATTTACATGTCGAATGTCAGCCGAGCAGACAAGAACGAACAATCTAACAATATTAAACAAATAATTGCTATTGCCCAAAAAGCACTGTCCAAGAGCGTTCACAAGTGCCGCGAAGAAACCCTCCTTACGCCGGAAAGCCCGGAAAGCCGGGTGGGGTGAGCTCTTCTTCTCACCACCGCGCCCTCTCACACAATGGCTTCCGCGCGCCGCCCAGAGCGCGATGCCTCCCAGACTGTATGGGCCGGCGGAATGAGCGAAGCGATTAAATAATTGCTATTGAATACTAATTACAACATAGTCATTCTTGATGGCCCCTATATCCGCCGGGGCGCTCTCGCCTCAGCGCCAGCTGAATTCCTGGTGAAATGCAAGATCACGCTCAAGCGTTTCGGGAGACCGCCCAAACCGGCCCCCCAACAACACCACCACCACCACCACCACCACCACCACCAACAACAACAACAACAATCACTTTACCCGAACGCTCAGTGTTCTCACCACTGCCAGGGTTTTCATGCGACGCCAGCCAATACCCCCAGTTTGTGGGGGGGCAGTGCAAGCTCTACCAAATATCCACACGACTCTTCGCCACCACCCACACCCAGCTTCCCGCCCTATGACGTTCGGACACTTCACTTCGTGGCCTGCGGACGACCGTGGCTACTACACTGGCGTGGAGTACACACCCACAGAAGTTGTTAGGACAGCGCGCGCGGGTAGAAATTTTGAAAAGTCGTGCAGGTGTTTTTCGAGGACCTACGGTGCGATTCGTGTGATTTTATGATGCGCGGTGCTAAAATTCTTAAGAAGCCCAATGGTTTTTGGAGATTTCGGCGTGCGCGCGCGAAGAAAAAACGAATGTGTCCCGCATGGTATTATTTGACAGGGATGATGGCCCTGGCAGGTGCGCAACCGTTGTCGCAGAAGTTCGAAAAAGTTGCTCGCAAAAGCCCGTTTGACAGAAATGTTTAAAAAGTGTTGGGTTTCCTACGAATCCGCAAGAGCGCGCGGGATGAGATTTTGACATTTTTTTGTTGAAAAACCATTGGTTTTTTGATGTTTTTATGTTAAAATCGCTGCGAACACTAAGCTTTTGGAAGGATTTCGTCTTGCGCGCGCGAATGTCCACTTTACCTTATTTTTTGCAAGGGATTCTTGAAATTTGATTATATTAGAACAAGAAATGTCATTTTATAGTGTTTTTTGCAAGGGAAAGCGGGGGGGAACAAAACAACCGGATCTTGATCACATCGAATTACCTGAGGCTTCCTCACGAAAATGATGAAAATGTAGCTGCGGCCTAGGCGGCGCAGGGGGGCCGTGCACCAGGGGCCCCAACAATAATTATTCTTTAGAATTAATAATGTTCAACAACGATCATTTTAAGATTGTCGCTTTTACTGGCACGCGTGTCGTGCATTCTGTATACCCCGACCCTCGATACCCGCCCACTTCGTCTTCGATCGCACCCCAATTCGGGGTGAATGCCTTCCTTGTCGGCCACTGACTGAAGTAAGAGATACTCTGAACCGAGGGCGCCGTTCCTGAATTTTTGGGCCTCTCTGGCCAGGGGCTCTCGGAATACATATAGAAAAATATCGAACGGGAACCCTTGTCGCCGTGTGTGCCTCCACCAGCTTGCCTGAATTACGAGAAAGTCTCGAGGGAGAGCGCCACTCTTGAGTACGGGGGCCTCTCTGGCCAGGGCCTCTGGGAATACACCTTGAGGAAGTATCGAACGAGAGCCCTTGTCGTCGTAGGTGGGCCTCCACCAATTTGACTGAATCGCGAGAACGTCTCGAGCGAGAGCGCCGTTCCTGATTTCGGGGGCCTTCCTGGCCAGGAGCTCTCGGAGTAAATCGTGACGAAATATAAAGCAGTCGTTGTGGCCGGGCCTCCGCCAACTCGACTGAATTGCGAGAAAATCTCAAGCGAGAGCGCCGTTCCTGAGTTCGGGGGCCTCTCTGGCCAGGGTGTCTCGGGGAAGAATTGTGAAGAAATATCGAGCGGGAGCCGTTGTCGTTGTAGCCGGGCCTCCAAGGGCACACAATTACAATCAAGCCCGCGCTCGAGCCGGAGCCTCGTTTTCAGAGGAATTGCAGCCAGCGTCGAGGCGAGAGCGTACAAAACCGTTTCCAGATATCAGCAACAATTATTCTCTAGGAGTGAATATTCAATAACAACAACACCACCGCCACCATCACCGCCCCCAGCAGCAACACCACCACCGCCACCACCGCCACCACCACCACCACCACCAGCACCACCACCGACAACAACAGCAGCAACGACAACAACACCAACACCAACACCACCACCACCAACAACAACAACGCTCCCGTGCGATTCGTCCTCACAATTCACTCCGAGAGAACCTCAGGAAGGGCGTTCTCGCCTGAGACTTCCTGGCAATTTAGCACCACACAAAGGTCTTTCAGAGCAATCTTGCCTCTACTTGCGGATTTCGGAACGGCCGTTTCGCATGAGACGTCTTCGCAATTTCGCATCCAGCAAAAAAGGTCCTTCATAACCAATTTGCTGCCACTCGCGGATGTCAGAACGGCTTTTTGGCATGAGAATTCTTCGCAATTCAGCACTACAGATGGTGTCGCTTCGGAACATTACCACTCCTCCTCGCGGATGCTGGAACGGTCGTTTCGCTCGAGACTTCCGCGAAAATCAACAGCGGAAAGGGATCGATCCGTAAGAGCAATCTTGCCGCTACCTCTAGGTCGGGCATGTCCCCCTACAGGCGGAGTCATGAGTAAAAATCAAAAGACAGCCAACGCAGTAAAGAAATAGTTAACACATCGTCCCCAGACTATTTTCTCACAATTTTTGAATACACCTCCTGTAGAGGGACGGGCCCGACTTAACGCTACCTGCAGAGGGCCCACGACGCTCCAGGGAGTACGTGTGTGTTGGGGGAGCGTTGCTCGGCCCTCACCCCCCCCAGGAGAGGCCGCAGAACGTGGTGGGCCTGGGATCTGTATTCGGGGAGCGCTTTTCGGCCCCCCTGATTTTTGGTTGTTGTTGTTTTTTGTTTGTTTGTTTGTTTTTTCTTCTTCTTTCCCATAGCAAACGGCAAACGCCCAACTTCTTCCGCAGTCTGATGTAGTATTGAATCCGCATCCCCTCAAGGGGGTTTGACGGCACCCATCGTCAAGGCCAGAAGCGCGACGACACGCAACGAAAATGTCACGAAAATCGGCCCCCCTCCGCTCCCAGCAGGCCTCGGGAGACACTTTTCTGTATCGGGATGGTCGGGGACTGCTTTTCGTCCTCCCCCCCCCTCCTTCCCTCCCTCCCCGCCCCCAGGAGGCCCCAGGAGGCCCCAGGAGGCCCCAGGAATCAGTGTCCTGCACTGGGCGATGTGTGTTCGGGGAGCGCATCCTGGCCGGGGCTTCGCCCCCCCCAGGCTTTTCGCCCCTGCAAGCTTCGCTGCCCCTCTCCTGGGGCCCGGACCCTTTTTACCTCTGTTCCTGTATGGACTGCCCCTCTCCTGGGGCTGGAGTCCTTTGTGCTTTTCGTCTGGTCTTATATCTTGCCCCTCTCCTGGGGCTCGACTCCTTTGCGTCTTACGTCTGTTCCTCTGGATTGCCGCTCTCCTGGGGCTCGCACCCTTGAGTGTTTTACGCATGTTCCTATGGATTGCCCCTCTCCTGGGGCTCGATTCTCTTGTGCTTTGACTCGTCACCGCTCCCCAAAATCGCACTGCCTTTTCATATGTCGTACCCGGAGAAAGCGGCCGAAATCAAGGTGAATCGAAAATGGGAAAATGCCTCGGGAGAGGTGTTGGCTCGACCTTCTTGGGCGAGAGATCTGGGTGTGGGAGTACCGCCCCCTTGTCATATGTTTCCCCCAGAGGGGGTGGCATCATGATGGATGCATGTGGCATGTAGAAGCAAGGCACGTGAGGGTAACATGATTGTTGAACATTAGTCTTTGAATTATTGCTGTTGGACGCCCTAAGGGCGCTCTGGCGCTCTCGCCTCGGCGCCGGCTGCATATCACCTGACATTTAAGCTCACGCTCAAACATTTCGGGGCTGCGCCGAAACAGGCCCCCCCCCCCACAACAACAACAACAACAACAACAGCAGCAACAGCAACAGCAACAGCAACAGCAACAGCAACAGCAACAACAACAACAACAACACCAACACCAACAACAACAACAACAACAGCAGCAGCAGCAGCAGCAGCAACAACAACACCAACAACACCAACAACACCAACAACAACAACACCAACAACACCAACACCAACACCAACAACAACAACAACAGCAGCAGCAACAACAACAACAACCATTTTAAGGCTGTACGCTCTTACTTGCCCGCGAGTCATTCAACACGTATACCCTACACCCTCGATGCCCGCCCTCTTCGTCTTCGATCACACCCCTTTCGGGGGGATTATTTCTCTTTGCTGGGGCCGGCGGGCTTAGACGTACGGGCAAACCGGAACGGGCGGACAATCCTTCGGGGGCGTACATCTCTCTGCCCGCCATTGGAATTGGCGCGGGCCCTGCAAGAGGAGGAGGGGAAGAACGAGGGAGAGTGGGAGGAAGGGGAGGGGGAAGGACGAAGGAAGAGGGAAGATACCACGTTGTGAAGGCGTCCTTGGCGCGTGCGTGGTTCCTGAGCGCCGAAACGCAATTCCAGAATAATTTGTGAGGACGTCGCACGCGAGAGCGCAGTCCTGAGTACATTGTGAGGAAATCTCAGGCGGAAGCGGGGGCCCTGACTAAGTTGCGAGGAAGTCTCAAGCGGGAGCGCCGTTCCTGAGCAAATTGCACGGAAGTCTCAGGCGGGAGCGGGGGTCCTCACTAAATTGCGAGGAAGTCTCAGGCGGGAGCGCCGTTCCTGAGTCAATTGCGCGGAAATGTCAGGCAGGAGCGGGGGTCCTGAGTAAAATTCGAAGAAGTCTCAGGCGGGAGCGCTCCCACGTAAATTGCACGGAAGTCTCAGGCGGGAACGGGGGTCTTGATTACATTGCGAGGAAGTCTCAGACGGGAGCGCCTTTCCTGAGTAAATTGCGCGGAAGTCTCAGGCGGGAGCGGGGTCCTGAGTAAAAACCGAGGAAGTCTCAGGCGGGAGCCGTTGTTGTTGTAGCCCGGGGGGCAGGGGCACAGTTTGAGCAGGAAGACTTTCCTTGAGAAAAAACAAAGTGCGAGCCCCGGGGGTGGCACTTCAATCGAAAAAAAATCAATGTGCACCGGTGGGGGTGGATCAACAATAATTATTTTTCAAGAATGAGAATTCAACGCTCCCGCTCGAAACTCCCTGGTTACTTCTCTACCGGGGACGAGGGCTTTGCTCGCCGCCGAGAGCCGGCTCTCCAGCAAGACCGGCGCCCCCCCCGCTCGATATTTTGAATGGGACCCCAGGACACACACATAAATACACACAAATAGAAATATTCCCTATATTTTAATATATTTTCTGGGTTTTTGTCTTCCCCCCCACTTCCCCGATTTTCCCATATTTTCCTGGGAGTCGACGATCAATCGTGTCTGTGTGTTTTTTCCCCTCCTGATGTTTCCCCTGCCCTTTTGCCCAGGGCAGGGTGCTCCCGCCTCGGCGCCGAAGACGGGCTTCCCCGGCAAACAGCGACGCTCCCGCTGGATACTTCCTCCGTCCGCATTGGCTCAAGACTTCCAGAGGCCCTGGTGCTCCCCTACAGTGGGGGCGCGCATCAAGAAACCATCTGAGTTTCGTCAGGGTACCTTGGGCTTCTTCGTTCCGCGCGCTGCGCGATGACTTCCTGCGGCCGTCAAAGGAGCTGATTCGTTCAGGATGCTCGGGTTTTTCCCTCAGGTGTACCTCGCGCGCGGGTTTCCAGGGTTGGGTTTCTTGCGAGGGTTTCTTGCGACCGCGCCCGCACTGTAGCCCCTTTTAGAATGGAGGCCTGATCTCAAGAAACCTTCCACAGGTAACCCCTTAGATCCCAGGACGTCTGTGGATTTCTGGTGCGGGAGCGTCGCGCTCTCCATCGCAAGACCCTCGAAGCCCAAGAAACCCAGGGCACCCAGGAGGCAAAGCAGGGTGCCTCTTGGCACGGGCCTCCGCTGTCAACGCCAGCCTCTGACTAACTTTTCGATGGACGCCCGACAGGGCGCCCTGGCGCTTTCGCCTCTGCGCCCCTCGCCGCCGCCCTACCCTTAGGTCGAGCATGTCCCCCTGCAGGCGGATTTTGGACGAGAAATGAAAAAGAGTCTAAACATAATAAAAAAATGCTCAAACATAGTAAACAAAGAATCGCCAGACTATGTTTTTTTTGTTATTTTTATATTTATATATATATATATATATATATATTATAATATATATATATATATATATTTTTTTTTTTTTTTTTTTTTTTTTTTTGAATTTCCCCCCTGTAGAAGGATAGGCCCGACTTGACCCTACCCCTCTCTGGCCCCCGGTGGTCCTCCGAACGTCCGTGTGAGCGACTCTGACGCGGCCAGCGACCCCCGCGACCCCGCCGGCGGCCCTGGGAGCCCGTTGGTCGGCGACGCCGTCGTCGCCGCCGACGTCGTCGTCGTCTCCTCCCCCCTCCCTTTTTCACCTTTGCTCAATTTCCTCTTCTCTCGTCGTCGTCGTCGTCGTCGTCGTCGTCGTCGCCGCCGCCGCCGCCGCCGCCGCCGCCGTCGTCGTCGTCGTCGTCGTCGTCGTCGTCGTCGTCGTCGTCGTCGTCGTCGTCGTCGTCGTCGTCGTCGTCGTCGTCGTCGTCGTCCTCTTCCGCATGCTCCTCCTCACCCCTCGTCTTCCCTCCTCCCTTCCATCTCCTCTTCCTCCTCCTCCTGCTCCCTCCTCTTCTTCCTCCTCTCCCCGAGGCCCAGGAGCTCCTCCGATCCAGGCCCTTCCCCAAGATGCCCTGAGGCCTCCTTCAACAGGCCCCGAAGCCCGCCAACTCAGCTTTGAAGCGTCTCTGTCAAGGCCCCTTAAGTTTCCCACAAGGGCTGGGTGCTCTCCAAGGGGCTCCGGAAGCTGTCCGAAGGGGCTCCAGGGGCTCTCCCAGAGGTTGCAGGGCCTCTCCCCAAGGTTTTGGGCGACTGGGGCGCGTCTCTGGCGCGTCGCCTAGCACGTTCCCTGGCACGTTGCCTGGCGCGCCCTGTGGCGCGTCCCCCTGGCACGTCGCGCGGTGCGTCCCCTGGCACGTCCCGTGGCACGTCCACTAGCACGTTTCGTAGCACGTCCGCCCTCCATCAATGAAACGCTTGCAAACTTTTGAGACGAATCTGCGCCCTTCAATCCGTGAACCTGTTGCAAACTTTAAGCTTCAGGGTCATGAGCCGTGAGGAAAGCTCAACCGAAACGCCTGGCTCCCCTGACAGAGACGTCTCAGGGTGCGACAGGGAGAAGGTATTATAAGGAAAAGGGGTGGAGGAGGGGGAGGAAAAGAAGCGGGGCAGGAACGGATGAGTGGGAGGAGGACGCGCACATAAAAAACGAAAAGAACATACCACGGTGGCCGCACCCCATTTCAAGACATGTCCGTGAACGACGGTATGCGCACCCGAAGCCTGAACCTCGTTCCTGCAAATCTCCAGTGGGTCCACAGACTATGCCGTAACGGCGCGGGCACGCCACTCGGAAATGTAGTGCACGATGCTGGCACACAGAAGCCACGCCTCCTTTGAAGGCTGTCGCCGCACTCCCTTGTCACCGAGAGAGCTGCCGAATGATTGAATTCCGTCAAATCAGATGACTCCTGGTCGTAACGGCGAGAGCTCACGACATGCGAACATATCCCCACACGCTTCCATTCCACTCCTGTGAACCTCCACAGACGACAGAATCTGCTGTTCGTCATCGCGCCATCTACGTAGGGTCGGCTGTTTCCCAGAACCGTCCAGGACACCTATGTCCATATCCACGACGACGATGACGATGACGATGGCGACGACGATGCTCATGATGTCGATGATGATGAGAATGATGGTGATGCTGCTGCTGATGCTGATGATGATGCTGATGATGATAATGATGATGATGATGATGACGAGGCGGATGATGATGATGCTGATGAAGATGGTGATGATGATGATAACTAGGATGATGCTGATGATGCTACTGATGATGACACTGTTGATTCTGATGATGGTGATGTTGATAGTGATGATGGTGATGCTGATGATGCTGACGGCGACATCGACGACGATGCTGCTGCTGATGATGATGCTGCGGCTGATGATCATTAGGTAGATATTGATATTGATGAGGGTTGTGCGGATGATGTTGCTGCTGTTGCTGCCGATGATGATGGTGATGACGATGTCGAGGAGGAAGGAAGACAGTGGCAGGTAGTGCGCTAGCACAAGCAAGTGGGCAGCAGCGGGCGCGCGCGTACCTTCGCCCAGCACTCTGATCGTCTGCGTGATCTCCCTCTTGAAAGATGCCAGCTGCTCCTTGCAGCGGGGGCTTCGATACAGAAAACAGCTCGGGGAAAAGACAACGAAGAGGGCACGCAGGTCGTACAGGCCACATAGTTCCCTCCAGGTCCCACGGGTATCACAGGTTCCACAAGTCCCACAGGTCCCACAGGATCCACAAGTCCCACAGGTCTCGCAGTTCTCGCAGGTCCCACAAGTCCCACATGTCCCCCAGATCCCACAGAGGTCCCTCCACAAGGTCCACAAGTCCACAGTTCCCACCTGCCCCACAGGTTCCAAAATTCTCGTAGGTTCCACAGGCCACATGGGTCCCCCAGGTCCCATTGCGCCCACAATTGCCACACATCCCACAAGTCCCACAGGACCCGCAGGTCGTACAGGCCGCGCAAATCATCCCTCCAAGTCCCACAAATTCCACAAATCTCGCAGGTGCACAGGTCCCGCAGGTGTTAAAAGTCCCACAGGTCCCACATGTGCCGCAGGTCTCACAAAGTCCCACAGGCCATAGAAGCCCCCCCAAGTCTAACAAGTTACATAAGGCCCGCAAGTTCCACAGGTCGCACAAATCCATGGCTACCACCTGCTCCACGGGTCCCACAGGTCTCGCACGTCTCACAAGCACCACAGGACACAGCGGTCCCCTAGGTCCAATAGGTCGCGTAAGTCCCACAGTTTCCACCTGCCCCACAGGTCCAACAGGTCCCAGAGGTCCCAGACGTCCCACAAGTCCGACACGTCCCACAGATCAGACAGGTCCCGCAAGCCCTACAGGTCCAGCAGGCCCCACGTGTCGCGCGGGAGCCACAAGTCCCGCAGGTCGTAAAGGCCGCACGGGTCCCATAGCTCCCACTAGTCCCGCAAGCCCGAGGGGCCTCACAGGTCCCACGGACCCCACAACAGGTCCCGCAGGCTGTGCAAGCCGCACAGGTCCCACTGCTCCCACAGGTCTCACTGGGCCCACCTGTCCCACAGGTCCAAGAGGTCGCACATGTCCGACAGGTCACACGGGCTTCACAGGTCCCACACGTCCCACAGGTCCCAGAAGTCCCACACACGTCCCACAACAGGTCCCACAAGCCCCACAGGTCCCACAAGCCCAACCTGTCCCACAAATCGCATAGGTCCCATAAGTCCCACACGTCTCACCGGCACCAGATGTCTTTGGACGCCCGAAATGGGCACGAAAAGAATGGGTACAATGCCCAACAACAAATGTTGTCCCAAACCAACAGCGGCCGCTGTTGGGCAGGCGGCCTTCTGTCTCGAATGGACACAGGCCGCGGCGGCGTGGACAGCGAGTCCTGTTCAAGATGAACAGGAACTGCTGTTGGGCATTGTACCCATTCTTTCCGTACCCATTTCGGGCGTCCAGAATGTCACACGGGTCCCGCCAGTCCTTTGCTGCTATGAGGGTGCTTTACTGGGATATTCCTGGAAAGGGCGTGGGCCCAGGGTTCTCTCTTTGTTTGTAAACCTGTCCCCAGTGCCAAGTTCCTTCCTGTAGAGCTAGCGGATTAATGTGCGATAAATAACGAAATGGCGTAGGGCCGGCGGATTCAATTTTCACGTTGTCCCTAGCGGAACGCTGGTTCTTGAAATTTCGATCGATCGAACAATCGGTGCAATACATATTTTCATTTGTTGGGATCTCTCGAGCGAAACGCTTGTTTTGCAGAATTTGTTGAGGATGCCTCGAGCGAAACGCTTGTTTTGTCTTATAGATTGCTCCTCTCCTGGGGGGCCAGAATTCAATTAAAGGATGTCTCGTTCGAAATGCCTGTTTTCACGAATCCAGGCCGCCCACGGGGGTACTTAACATGTTTGCCTCTAGATGTAACCTTTTGTCTTCACGTGTCCAGGCCACCCACGGGGTATCTAAGATGATGGTGACGAGCTTGAACCAAGTGTTTTTACATGTCCAGGCCACCCAGTGGGGTATGTAACATGGTGGCCCCGAGCTGGAACCATGTGTTTTCATGTGTCCAGGCCATCCAGACCGGTATCTGCCCTAGTGGCCCCGAGCTGGAACCACGTGTTTTTACATATGCGGGCCACCCTCGGTGGGGGTGGTATTTTACACGTGGCCGTCTGGGGCCCCCTAGCGCCGGGGCCCACAAGAGCCAGACAAAATCAATACATCGACACCAGATGCGTATTACAACTTGGCGCGGTCTCTTCGGCGGCTGACTTTCCAAATTTCCCCCCTGGGGTATCTAACATGGTGGTCCCGAGCTGGAGCCACGTGTTTTCACCTGTCCAGGCCACCCCAGTGGGGCATCTAGCATGGTGGTCCAGAGCTGGAATCAAAGGTTTTCACGTGTCCAGGCCACCCAGGGGGATATCTGACATGGCGGTGCCGAGCTGAAGCCACGTGTTTTCACGTGTCCAGGCCACCCAGTGGGCTATCTAACATAGTGTTCCCGAGCTGAAGACACGTGTTTTGACGTGTCCGGGCCGCCCAGGGGGGGGAGGTATTTGAGATGACTGCCCGTGTCCAGGACACCCAGTGGGGTTTGTAACATGATTGTCTCGAGCTGGGGCCATTTGTTTTCACGTGTCCAGGTCACCCAGTGGGTATCAACATGGCGTCCCCGAGTTGAGACCACGTGTTTTTACCTGTCCCGGCCACCCAGAGGGGTATCTAACATGTGGTCGTCTGGGCGCCCCCAGCGCGGGGGCCCACAAAAGCCAGACAAAATGAATAAGTCAACGCCGGGCATGTAATTCGCTGGCCCAACGGGCCAGAGGCGTGCTAAGATCTCCGGTACCTGGTTAACAATATTTCTAGTTCGCGCGCGCGGAGCGGCCCCTGGGGGCCCCTGGACGAAAAGTACCACGGCAAGGTCCCGGGAGAAGCCACCAGAGCACTCCAGGGGAGGGCCATTTTTCGACACCCCTCACGAGGATCGTGGCCTCCGAGGGGGGAGCCGCAACCGACTACCCCCCCTCCCGCCCCAAGATGCCTCCAAAAGCCCCCCAAGAGGCCCTGGGGCCCCCCAAGACGCCGCCAATGAGCCCCAAGAGACTCCCAAGAGGTCCCCAAGAGGCTCCCAAGAGGCCCTAAAGAGGGCTCCAGGGCCGGCGGAATGAGCGAAGCGATTAAATAACCTGACGCGGTTACTTCGGCTGGTGATTTTCCAGATTCCCCCTGGGGTATCTGACAGGGTGGCCCCGAGCTGGAACCATGTGTTCTCACGTCTCCAGGCCACCCAGAAGGGTATCTAACATGGTGGTCCCGGGCCGGAATCACGTGCTTTCATGTGTCCAGGCCACCCACTGGGGTATCTAACATGATGGCTGCGAGCTGGGACCATGTGTTTTCACATATCCAGGCCACCCAGGGGGTATCTAACGTGGTGGCACCGAGCTGGAACCATGTGTTTTCACGTGTCCAGACCGCCCAAAGGGGTATCTAAGATGGTTGCCTCTTGCCCCTCGCTGGAACCACATGTTTTTCATGTGTTCAGGCCACCCAGAAAAAAGGTATATGACATTGTGGCCCCGAGCTGGAACCACGCCTTTTCACGTGCCCAGGCGATCCAGAAAGGGGTACCTAACCTGGTGGCGCCGAGCTGGAACAACGTGCTTTCACTTGCCCAGGCCACCCAGAGAGGGTATCGAACATGACGGGCCCGAGCTGAAGCAACGTGTTCTTACATGTGCGGGCCACCCAAGGGGGGTATCTAACATGTGGTCGCCTGAGCACCCCCGGCGCGGGGCCCCACAAGAGCCAGACAAAATCAATCCATCAGCGCCAGAAGTGTAACAACCTGACAGAGTTTCTTCGGCTGATGTTTTTTCCAGAATTTCCCCTTTGGGTATCTAGCATGGTAGTAACATGGTGGTCCCGAGCTGGAGCCATGTATGTTCATGTGTCCAGGTCACCCAAGTGGATATCTAACATAGTGGCCCAAAGCTGGAACCGCGGTCGCGGTCGTCGCCGTCCGCCGTCGTTGTCGTCGGCGTTTCGGCCTGCCCCTTCTCGATGAATTTCGCCTCGGCTTGTATTCGCCCTTCTCTTTTCGCCCTGTTGCGGAACTTGATCCTTTCACGAGGTCTCGACTGCAATCAGCTCTGGGCGAGCAACTCGCCCAGGCAGATCAAGCTTGCGGCCCAGCTCAGTTCTGTAAGGATTCGTATGACAGGGAAGATTTGATCCACGACGCACCAGAACACAGAACTGATCACATTCGCCCCCTTTCTTTTCGAACCCGCTTCCGAACTGAATCGGATCTTGAGTTCGAGCTGGTTGAGCGTCCCGCGCGTTTCGACTGCTGCCAGATCTGAGTTATGCGTCAGGCAGCTCGAGCTTAAGATCCAGATCAACTCGATCGGGATTCTGACGCCACGGTCGACCTGACCCGCAACGCAAGAGAGCACCACTTCAACGCGGCATCGCGCGTCTGAGGTCATGACAGCACAAGCAGCACACCCCCTGGCACTGTACATCATCATCGCTACCTTGAGCATTGCAATTTCCCGTCGGGTACCTGGAACAGATTTGATGTTGCAAATTTCAATACCTATACGACCACCCTTCGGGTGAGAAGGAGGTTCGGGGGGGGGGGAGGAACCAACGTCTCACTCGATCGGTCTCACTATCCATCTCACTATCGGTCTCGCTCGATCGATCTCACTCGATCGATCTCACATTCGATCTCACTCGATCTATTTCATTCGATCGGTCTCACAATCGATCTGACTATCGATATCACAATCGATCTCACTATGGATCTCACTATCGATCTCACAATCGATCTCACATTCGGTCTCACTATCGATCTCACTATCGCCATCCCAATCGATCTCACAATCCACGTCATCATCATCAACATCATCATCATCAACGTCATCAACATCATCATCATCATCATCATCATCGGGACACCATAATCATCATCAGCACCTCATCACCATCATCACCATCATCCTCATCATCATCGGGACACCATCATCGTCACCATCACCATCATCAACATCATCATCACCGGGGCACCATCATCATCATCGGCATCGGAACACCACCATCATCATCATCACCTCATCATCATCATGAACAACATCATCAACATCACCATCATCGGGACACCATCATAATCATCAGCAACAGCATCATCACCATCACCATCATCATCATCGGGACGCCATCATCGGCACCATCATCATCACCATCATCATCGGGACACCATCATCATCAACATAAAAATCATCATCATCATCATCGGGCCACCATCATCAAATCAAAATCATCATCATCATCACCTCATCATCATCCTCATCATCAACATCATCATCATCGGGACACCATCATCGTCATCATCATCAACATCATCGGGACACCATCCTCATCACCATCATCATCATCATCAACATCGTCATTAACCGAATTATTACTATCATTATCGGGTCACAATCATCATCATCATCATCATCATCATCATCATCATCATCATCATCATCATCATCATCATCTCATCATCAGGATCATGAATTCCATCATCATCATCAGCAACATCAGCATCATCGAGACCATCATCACTATCATCGGGGCACCATCATCATCACCACCATGGCCATCATCATCACCATCATCATCCTCATCATCAACATCGTCAACATCATCATCATCATCAGCATCAGCATCATCGGGACACCATCATCATCACCATCATCACCACCATCACCACCATCATCAACATCATCGACATCATCATCATCATCAGCATCAGCATCAGCATCAGCATCAGCATCAGCATCAACATCAGCATCAACATCATCATCATCATCATCATCATCATCATCATCATCATCATCATCATCATCATCATCATCATCATCATCATCATCGGGACACCGACGGGATACCGGCGGGACACCGGCGGGACACCGCGCGCCACCGGCCCCCGGAGAGGAAACATTTGGTCCGGCCGCGCCTCAGCCGGAGGCGGGACACCGGCGGGACACCGCGCGCCACCGGCCCCCGGAGAGGAAACATTTGGTCCGGCCGCGCCTCAGCCAGAGGAGACTTTCTTTTCGCCCGCCCACGCAGCTTCGCCTCGCCCGCACGCGCGGCACGCACGAACACGAAACCGAAACCGATTTCCCGGTAGGGGGGCTCTCCGTTCCACTTCGATCTCACCCCCTCACCTCCGATCCCTTTCCAGATTCGTGGGTCGACCATGTTGTTCCCAACCATCCTGTGGTGTTGGGCCCTCGTTTTGAAGAGACAGTCCCCGCGTTCCCTCCTTCCTTCCTCCCCCTCCTCCCTGCGTTTCACTCACCCAGTACAGCGTTTCGTGGCCCCATAAGGAGCTCCACCGAAACCCCAAGTGGGACCGTCCAGGGCGCATGCATCTGGCATTTTCACGCACCCAGTACAGCGTTTCGTGGCCCCATAGGGAGCTCCACGGAAGCCCCCCATGGGACCGTCCGGGACGAATGAATTTGGCATTTTCACCCACCCAATATAACGTTTCGTGGCCCCATAGGGAGCCCCCAGTGAGACCGTCCGGGACGCATGAATTTGGCATTTTCACCCACCCAACACAACGCTTCGTGGCCCCATAGGGAGCTCCACCGAAGCTCCCAGTGGGACCGTCCGGGACGAATGAATTTGGCATTTTCACCCACCCAGTACAGCGCTTCGTTGCCCCACAAGAAGCTCCACCGAAGCCCCCAGTGGGACCGTCCGCGTGCGTCCCGGAAACCCAACCTGATTTGGCATTTTCACCCACCCAATACGGCATTTCGTGGCCCCAAATACAGCTCCACCGAATCTCCCAATGCGACCGCTCGCATGCGTCCCGGAAACCCAATGTCGCATTTTCATCAACCCAGTACATCGATTCGTGGCCCCATAAGGAGCTCCACCGAAGCTCCCAATGCGACCGCCCGCATGCGTCCCACACACCCAATTTGGTATTTTCACCCACCCAGTACAATGTTTCGTGGCCCCATAGGGAGCGCCACCGAAGCCCCAGTGGGACCGCCCGCATGCGTCCCACACACCCAATTTGGCATTTTCACACACCCAGTACACTGTTTCGTGGCCCCATATGGAGCCCCACCGAAGCCCCCAGTGGGACAGTCCGCATGCGCCCCGGAAGCGCAATTTGGCATTTTCACCCACCCAGTAGAACATTTCGTGGCGCCATATGGAGCTCCACCGACGGCCACAGTGCTACCGCCCGCATGCGTTCCCCCCCACCCTCAGCGCTTCGTGGCCCCATAGGGAGCTTCACCGAAGAAGATATTCACAATTGTGGTACCCACAACTGCATATGGTTGGGTCCTTCGCCAGGATAATTCTTTGGGTCTTTTCCCTCGTGGGTCGCACCTCCTCGGCCTGTCCTCCTCCTCCTCCTCCTTCTTCCCCTCGTCCTCCTCCTCCTCGTCCTCTGCCTCCTCCTCCCTCCTTCTCCTCCCTGATCCTCCTCCTCCCTCCCTCCTCACTGCTCCTGCTCCCTACTCCCTGCTCTTCCTGCTCTCTCTCCTCCTCCTGCTGCTCCTCCTCCTCCTCCTCCTCCTCCTCCCCCCTCCTCCCTCCTCCTCCTCCTCCTCCTTCCTCCTCCTCCTGCTCCTCCTCCTCCTCTTCCTCCTCCTCCTCCTCCTTCCTCCTCCTCCTCGGGCAGCTCCTCTCGCGACCTGGGGGCGGCATCGGCGGCGCCCCCCTGCGGGCTGCGCAAGCCGCCCCACTCGCGGCCGGCGTTGGCGCGCGACCTGGGCCCGCGGGGGAGGAGAAGCAGTGGAGGGAAGAGGGGGGATGATGCTGATGAGGATGATGCTGATGAGGATGAGGATGAGGATGAGGATGATGATGAGGATGATGATGATGCTGATGATGATGCTGAGGATGATGATGAGGATGACGATGATGAGGAGGAGGAGGAGGAGGAGAGGGAAGGGAGGAGGAGACGGAGGGGACGGAGGAGGGAGGAGACGGGGCGCACAACTTCGCCAGACTTGGCGCGCCGAGGTTCTTTCTCAGGCTTCGGACTCCAGGAGGCCGTTTCGGGCCCCAGGGGCCCGCGAAGGCGTCTCATGACAGCTTGCGCGTTGGCTTCTGGCTCCGCGTGGGTCGCTCGACCTCGAGGCCGCTTCGGGCCGCTGGGGACTTCCTTGGGGGGAACAGCTACGGCAGCCCAGCGAGGTTCGTGTCGTGACGACTTGCGCGCTGGTCTCTGCCACCGCGTGGATTGCTTGACCTCGAACGATCGCGACTTGCAGGCAGCGCAGATCGTTGGATATCGGCCGTTTTCTCGGGCCACTAGCGGCGTTCAACGTTGAACGCCTGTGTGGGGTCGCCGCCGCGTCGACACGGCGCGAACCTATCGTAGGTGCGTTCACGCCACATCTGACATTCCTCCCTTCCACCCACACCTTCCCCTTGCGCTGAATGCTTTCCTACCCGCCGAGAGGGGAGGAGAAGACGGAAGAGGAGGGAAGAGACGGGAGGAGGAGAATGCACGGAAATAGTGTTCGGCAGGCGTTTCTTGGATTTCGGCCTCCGTGGGGGCCGTTTCGGGCCCTGGGGCCCTCAAAAATCGATCAGGGGTGGGAGCGATGTTGAGCGGACCCCCTGGCCTGGGGAGGAGGAGAAGGAGGGAGAGGAAATGCCATGCTCCCCACGCCTTTTCAGAGGGGGGGGCCCTCAGGGCTGGCCCCCGCAGCAACGACGCCATCCGCCGATGTGCTTTTGCAATCCGCGGCCCCAGAGGTCCTGGACCCCCTTCTTGGGGGTAGCCCGGAAAGGGCGTGGGCCCAAAATATTCTTTTAGATGGTAATCTGTGCCGGGCCTCAACTTGCGTGGGGCCAGCGAATTTTTTTTGGATGAGTGTCGAAGTCTCGTAGGGCCGGCGACTCAACACGTTGAGTTTATCCTGAGCGAGCGCTGGTTTTCGAAATTCCGATAGAACAACACAAGGTCAAGTACACTTTCTCGTTTGTTGCGGATGTCTCGAGGGAAACGCTTGCTTTGCAGAATTTGTTGAGGAGGTCTCGAGCGAAACGCTCGTTTTGTCTTATATATTGCTCCTCTACTGGGGGCCTGAATCCAGAGGATGTCTCAAGCGCAATGCTTGTTTTCACGTGCCCATGTCGCCCAAAGGGGGTCTCTGACATGGTTGGCCCAGGTGGAACCATGTGTTTTCACGTGTCTGGGCCACCCAGATGGGTATCTAACATGGCGGTCCCGAGCTGGAGCGACTTGTTTCTACGTGACCAGGCCACCCAATAGGGTATCTAATATGGTGGTCCCGAGCTGGCACCACGTGTTTTCACATGTTTAGGCCATCCAGAGGGGTATCTAACCTGGCGGTCCCGAGCTAGAGCCACGTGTTTCTGCGTGTCCAGGCCACCCTGTCTAACGTGGTGGTCCCGAGCAGGAACCACTTCTTTCTGCGTGTCCAGGCCGCCCGGGGGGGGGGTATTTAGCATGGTTGCCCCGAGCTGGAACCACGTGTCTTTACGTGTGCGGGCCACCCACAGGGGGGATATCTAACATGTGGTCGTCAGGGAGCCCCCAGCGAATGGACCCACAAGAGCCACACAAAATCAATTTATCTACACCAGATGTGTAATAACTAGATTCAGTTTCTTCGGCTGGTGATGTTCTAGATTTCTCCATGGTTGTCCCGAGCTGGAACCGCGTGCTTTCACGTGTCCACGCCACCCAGAGAGGTGTCTAGCGTGCTGGCCCCGAGCTGGAACCATGTATTTTCACGTGCCCAGGCCACCCAAAGTGGTATTTAAATGGCGGTACCGAACTGGAACCACATGTTCTCACCTGTCCAGGTCACCGCGGGAGGCATCTAGCATCATGGTGGCCCCGAGCTGGAACCACGTGTTTTCACGCGTACAAGCCACCCTGAGAAGTATCTAGCATGGTGGCCCCGAGCTGGAACCATGTGTTTCCACGTGTCCAGGCCACCCAACGGGGTATCAAACATGACGGTACGGAACTGGAACCACATGTTTTCACGTGTCCAAATCACCGATGGGGGCATCTAACATGGCGGTCCCGAGCCGGAGCCACGTGTTTCTATGTGTCCAGGCCACCCATGGGGGTATCTAAAATGGTTGTCGCGAACTGGAACCACTTGTTTGTACTTGCCCAGGCCGCCCTGGGCGGGGGTATCTAAGATGGTTGCCTCTTGCCCTTCGCTGGGACCATGTGTTTTCTTGTGTCCAGGCCGCCCAGAAAAATATCTAGCATGTTGGCCCCGAACTGGAAGCATGTGTTTTCACGTGTCCAGGCCACCCAAAAAGGGTATTTAACATGGCAGTGCCGAACTGGAGCCACGTGTATTCACGTGTCTGGGCCTCCCAGAAAAAAGTATATAACATGGTGGCCCGAACTGGCACCACGTGTTTTCACGTGTTTGGGCCACCCAGGAGGGTATCGAACACGGTGGCCCCGAGCTGGAACTAGGTGTCTCTGCGTGTCGAGGCCACCCATTGGGGTATCTAACATGGTGGTCCCGAGCAGGAAGCACCTTTCTGCGTGTCCAGGCCGCCCAAAGGGGGGTATCTACCATGGTTGCCCCGAGCTGGAACCCCGCGTTTTTATGTGTGCGGGCCACCCAAAGGGGGGGGCATATCTAACGTGTGGCCGTCTGGGCGCCCCCAGCGCGGGGGCCCGCAAACACAACATAACCTCGAGGAACCGACACCATGTCTGTAACTTCCTGGCGCAGCTTCTTCGGCTGGTTGTTGTCCACAGTTTCCCCTTGGTGGTCTCTAACATGGCGGTCCCGAGCTGGAGCCACGAGTTCCCATTTGTCCAGGCCACCCAACTGGATATCTAACGTAGATGTCCCGAGCCGAAGCCGCGGTCGCGGTCGTCGCCGTCCGCCGTCGTTGTCGACGTCGGCGTTTCGGCCCGCCCCTTCTCGATGCATGTCGCCTCGGTTTAGATTCGTCCTTATCAGGTTCCTCTGCTGCGAAACACATATTTGGCTCTCTTAAAGTTGCCTTGGGAACTCGCAACACGAAGTATTTGTGTGCACGCCCATCCGGGACATGACTTGTCACGCACGCGTGCTCCGCGCTCGCGCGCGCGAGATCCCAAGATGCCCCCATGGCCGCAAAATGGTTCCAAGAGGGCCTGAGGCCACAGGCGGTAACGTCCAGACGACCCTGGGATGACACACCCCAACACGATCCCGCCATGGATTCTGGACCGTCCCAGGCCGACACGAAGATGACCGAACACAAAAGCCATGAGCGACGCCGATTTGACCCGATGGCAACAAGATGGATCCACGCGCGCCCAGGGTGGCCCCAGAATGAACACGACGGCTGCGCGATCCAAGCATGACCGAGATATGATCTCAAGATGATCTCAAAACGACCCTGACATGCCAAGTATATGCTGCAACTTCGGAGCCCCATCTTGCTTCGAAACGATCCCATCATGGCGGGATCCGTGGACTACCCGGGATAATTGTTTACCTTCTTTTTAATGGATCGGATTTTGGACTGGATGGACCAAAATGATAATATTAAAGGGGAATAAGTAAGGCGGGATCCCGCCCGGCCCACGGCAGAAGACTACATTGCTAGGCTTCTACAAGGGGTAGGGGGGTTCGGACAAAGCATCATTTACTTCCGCTGTCTTCCGCAAACCTTCCAACGGCCTTCCGCCGTCTTCCGCCTCGCTTTACTTCAGTCGGCTTCGGCTAGCGAGCGACACGACGAAACTTCAAGGAACTTTCATTGGGCCGATGTAATGCTTTCATGTGGTCTCGACTGCAATCAGCTCTGGGCGCGCAATGCGCGCAGGCAGCTCGAGCTTGAGGCCCAGCTCAATTCTGTCAGGTCGGATGCCACGGAAGATCTGGTCCACGACGCAACGGAGCACAGAACTGTTCGGATTCGTCCCCTTTCGGTTCGTCCCGCTTGCGAACTGAATCAGATCTTGAGCTCGAGCTGGTCGAGCGCCCCGCGCGTTTCGATTGCGGCCAGATCTGAGTTATGTGTTCAGGCAGCTCGAGCTTAAGATCCAGATCAGTTCGATCGGGGTTCTGACGCCACGGACGACCCGATCCACAATGTAACAGAGCACAGTACTTCAACGCGGCATTGCGCGTCTCAGTTAATCATAGCACGACACGACACAGCACAGCCCCTGGCATCGAACATCAACATCGCTACCTTGAGCCTTGCAGTTGCCCGTCGCCCACATTTGGTGTCTTGAATAGTTTCCATACTTCGCATTTCTAAATCCCGTCCCCTGGCGCGTCGCCTGGCATGTTCCCTGGCGTGTTCCGTGCCGGGTCTCGTGGCGCGTCCTCCTGCTGGCACGTCACGCGGCGCGTTCCCTGGCACGCCCCAAGAACATTCACTGGCACGTTCCGTGGCGCGTCCCCCTGGCACGTCCCGCGGTGCGTTCCCTGGCACGGCCCCTGGCACGTCCCCTGGCGCGTCCCTTGGGACGTTCCGCCGCGCGTCCCCTTGACATGTGCCGCGGCGCGTTCCCTGGCACGTCCCCTGGCGCGTCCCTTGGCACGTCACTATGCGGCGCGGCACAGCGCAACGCATCACAACACTGCCCATGGCACAGCATTCTCATAACCATCGATACCTTCAACATTGCCACTGCCCATCGCCACTTTGAAACGTTTCCATACCTCGCAGCTCTAATTCCCTTTCCAGGTTAGTGGGTCCAGCATGTTCGAAAGCCCCAGGGCTCGAAATCGGCCGCCGAAGGCCGAACTCGAGGAGAAACGCTTGGCGAGATACGGTTTACCTTTAGATTCTGGCAAGTTTATCTGCATTGGAGGGGAGGGGGGTGGGTGGGCGTGGCCAAGCCCGAAAGGGAATCGCGACTTCACGCAGGCCCAAACTCACTTGCACGTCTGTTCGGCCCATCAGTGCTTGGAAAGGCGGCGGAGAGATGGGGCGGGGTGTGTGCCATGCGCAAGTCAACTTGCCTGGCCATGAAGGTAAAAGCTCGGACAATAAACACAAGCAACGTCACGTCGTCGGATATTGGCGGCGCGAACAAAAAAAGGGGTGGCGCGAGGGGGGGTGGCCTTCTAAGAAAGCGGTGCGCCTCTCAGAAGGCAGGGGCCTTCTCAGAATGGCCTGGAAGCCTCCAATCGTGGATCGTCCGACCCAAGTCAATCCAGACCCGGGTCAACCAAGCCTTGCAGAATCCTGCACAATCCTGCAGGATCCTGCACCTCAGCCCGGGTCAATGCGAAAGATCGTGCGAGATCCTGCAGGATCCTGCGCCCAAGCCCGGGTCAGTGCGACCCTGGTCCCGCAGGATCCCGCAAGATCGGGCGCTCCGGCCGACCCCCGTTTGCATTGATCCCCGCCCCAAGGCTCCCGATCCAGGAGGGCCTCTTCGACGCCAGGAGGGCTTCTATAAGAAAAACCCCGCATTCTCAGAAACTCCCGCGTTCTTCGAAGGCCTTCTCCCCTCGCGCCACCCCTTCTGTGCGCGCCCCCGACGTCGAGCGCGGTCCCTCCCGCAGCTCCTCCATGTTTTTTTTGTTTTTTCTTTCCGCGCCTTCCTAAAGGTGCTTTGGGGGCGAATCCTGAAAATGTGACAGCTCAATTGAATCCTTATCGCACGGCAGCACGACTCTTCCAGCCAGGCCCTCGCGAAGAAGCCGAAGGCACACGAGAAGACTGCAACGGAGGGCGTGTGTTGTGAGCGTGTGTCGTTGATCTCTTCGCTGCGCACCCTTCACCCGGGACTCGTCTCCCCACACGGGGCCCCGCCGCCCCCCGGCCCGACGTCGCAGCCGCCGCCGCGTGCCCCGCGGCGGGGCCGGCCGCGCCGCACGCTCGGGAAGCGTTCTGACCCCTGAGCCGCCCGCCCCGCCGTTGTGTGTCTTCCTTCGGCCGCGCCCTGCCTCCCTCCCCCTCCTCGCATGGTAGCACAATTCGCTCCAGAGCAGAGGCATCCCCGTGGAAGCCTCTCCTGGCCGGCGCAGCCACCCCCTGCCCAGCCGCCGACGCCAAAGGCGTGCGTGTGTGCTCTGCTTGCGTGTCGGCCGCAGGTCCTCCCTGGCCGCCCGGGACTGGCCTCGGGTGGGGCAGGTCCCCCATACGGGCGGGTTTGGGGCGAAGAATAAACAAAAGTCAAACTATGCCCCCGAGTGGCAAAAAAACAATCGAAACGCCGTACCCACTTTTTTTTTGCGTAAGCAAAAAAAAGGAACAACTAGAAACAAACTGTTTTTGAAGTTTCCTCCTGTAGAAGAACATGCCCGAGTTAATATGCTACCTGCAGAGGGCCCACAACGCTCCAAACAGTATGTGTGTTCAGGGAGTGCTCTTCGGTCATCCCGCCCCCAGGAGAGGCCGCGGAATGTTTTGGGATTGGGATCTGTATTCGGGGAGCGCTCCCACTATGCCTCGGGAATCACTTTTCTGTTTTGGGATGGTCGGGGCTGCTCCCCCCCCCCCCCAGATTCGGTCTCTTTACAACCAGAACAACCACCTTACAACCAGATGGGTTACTTTACAACCAACATAGGATTGGAAAATGTGGTTTTCCATCGAGGACGTCCATTTTGCAACCAAAACGGCCCACTTTACAACCACAATGGACCACTTTACAACCAGAACGGGCCCCTTTACAACCAGAGCGGACCACTTTACAAGCAGAACGGACCACTTTACAACCAGAACGGACCACTTTACAACCAGAACGGACCACTTTACAACCAGCTCAGAGTGGCCGTGCGTGTTTGGGCGTTCCGCATAGTGCTCCAAAGCACGTGGGCGCTCTGAAAAATGCTCCAGAGCAAGTGGGCGCTCTCAAAAGTGCTCCAGGAGGACCGAATGGCTCGTGGCCCTGCGCTGTCTGCGCGCGGTGATGGAGGACCGAATGGCTCGTTGCCCTGCGCTGTCTGCGCGCGTCGGCGGTGTAATCTGGCAGCGCCGACCCCTCCCTGCGGCGTGCAGCCGGTAATGATGGGGAAGCCTAAGAGGATGGGGGAGGAGGAGGTGGAAGAGTAGTAGGAGGAGGACGGCGACGACGACGGCGAGCAGGAGCAGGAGGAGGACGAGCAGGAGGACGCGCAGGAGGAGTAGCAGCAGGAGGGGGGCGACGAGGATGAGGCGGAGACGGAGGAGGCCGAGGAAGAACGCAGGGGAAACCAAGGGATAACCTGATCAGGATGAGGAGGGGGGGGGGGGGGGGGGGGGGGAGGGGCGGGACGAGGAGGATGAGGTTGAGGATAAGGCGGGGGATGATGCGGAGGAGGAGGATGCGGAGGAGGGAGGAGGGGGAGGGGGGGAGGACGAGGAGGAGGATGACGAGGATGAGAGGAGGAGGAGGAGAAGGAGGAGGGGGAGGAAGACGGCCTCCTTCCTATCCCAGCCACGGAAAGAGAAAGATGACGAGGGGGATGGGGGGGGGGGGGCGGAGGAGGCCGAGGAAGAGCGCAGGGGAAGCCAAGGGATAACATGATCAGGATGAGGAGGTGGAGGAGCGGGATGAGGAGGAAGAGGGGGGGGGGGGGGGGGGCGGGGGGGGAGGAGGGGGGGGGGGGGGGGGCGAGGAGGGGAAGGAGCAGGAACAGGACCAGGAGGAGGTGGAAAAACAGGACGGGCAGGAGGGGCGCCTCGTCCTCCTCCTTCTCCTGCGCCTCCTTTTCCTCATCCTCCTTCCCTTCCTCTTCCTCTCCGTCCCCCCCTCCTGTCCGTCCTCCTCCTCCCTCTCTCTCTTCCTCCTTCCCTCTCTCCCTCCCTCCCTCTCTCCCGAAGGCGCTGGCCCTCCAGCTGAGCGGCGGCGCTTCGCCGCCTCCTGTCGTGCCTGCCGCTTTCCTTTGGTCTCGCGCGAGGTTCCGCACTTTCCATGTTCTGGGTTGGGGCTCGACGGCTGCGGTTTCGGCGAGGTCGGTTTCCATTCCCGCTGGGCGCGTTCTCCTTTGACGCGCCTTACTTCCATGTCTACCTGCTGCGGCGCGTCCACCTCCGCGGTCACCGCCATGTTCAAGACAGCGGTCGCGGTCTTCACCAACGGCCTCGTATTGAACCCCTTCGACTGCAATTTCCACTGCAGCCCTGCTACCACCGCACTTACCGCTGCAGCCCCGCTACCTCCACAATTCTGACTGACCCCCCGCTGCCACCACATATCCCATTGCAGACCAGCTACCACCGCAGTTCCCACCGCTGCCTGGCGACCACCACAGTTGCCACCGCAGCTTCCCAACACCATGCAGTTCCCATTGTAGCCCCCGCTAGCGCCACATCTCCCACTACAAGTTCCCACTGCCATGCAGCTCCAGTCTGGGACAGGATCATGGTTTATTCGTATGTCCCTCGCGAGAAGCCTTCACCCGGCAGAAAAAGGCAGAGCAAGCAATGGCATAACTGACCGACAGAGCTTAGAGAGCAGGTCAAAACCATAATCCGCCCGCCAGCACGCAACATACCATGGCGCACCAGGTCGTCGCATCACCAACGCGTGCGCAGTGCTTCTTCGTGCGCGATGGGCAACTTTACAACCAACATGCCTTAAAGAGCCCAAAGCCACCATTGCGCTTGCCCGCGGAGTTTTCAGGGAAAGGCCCGCGTGCATTCAATATGTGTTTCCACTTGCCTGATTGTAAAGTGCCCTTCCTGGTTGTAAAGTGCCCTTCTTTGATTTTGTAAGCTGGTTGTAAAGTGACCCATCTGGTTGTAAAGTGCGCTTCTGGTTGTAAAGTGACCCGCGCGCCCCCCCCTCCCTCCTGCAGAGGGACATGCAGAGGGACATGCCCGACCCACGACGGGCCCACCTCGCCTGTCGCCCCCGTCGCTGCCCCTGGCCGCGCGGCGCGCCCGCCCGCCCCCCCCCCCGGGCCTGCCTTCCGCCCCTTCGCCCTCGCTGCCTGGGCCCCTGCCTTTGGCGGCCGTGGCGGGAGTGGGGACGGAGTGAGGAGGGAGGGGGGCAGGGAGAAGAGGGGAGGGGAAGGGACGGAGGGGAGGGGCGGGGAAGGGAGGGAGGAGAAGGGGTGTGGGATTGGGCGTGGCTCACTCGGGGGGTCATACATGGGGGGGTCAGAAACGGTCCCCTTTCGTGCCCCTTTCGGGCCCCTCCGGAGCCCCAGGGGGCTCGTTTAGGCACCGTTTGGGTACCTTTCCGGACCATCCTCGCCAGCCCCCCTCAATTAATATGACCCCCCCACTACGCAACGCCCAACTCGCCCTCGCTGCCCAGGCCCCGGGTGTGCGCACGGCATGGTCGCGATCCTGTTTGGACCCCTGCCCCCAAAATGCTGCGGGGCCGGCCGCGCACGCGCTCTTTGGGTGCCTGCTGGGATCGCCGTGGGGGTTGCGGAAGGGATGCGGGGGCCAAACGTGGATGCCAGGGTCGGGTGCATTTCTGGCCGGACCTCGCTCAGAGGTGGGCGGCGAATGCTCTAAGCGGCTTCAGGGCGTACAGATCCGGGCAAAGTGGGCGGAGCCCACTCAGCGGAGTTATCTACTCGGCCTAGGCCACCTAGGGCAGCCGTAACCCGTCTATAGCCTAGGATCGAGCAGATATGATCCACCTTAGCATCCACTTCTAACCACCAGATCTCCTTAGCACCCCCCCGCGGCGATCCAAGTGGGGCCTACAGGGCACTTGTAACCCGTTTATAACCTAGGATGGGGCAGACATAACCCACCTTAGCATACACTTCTAGCCACCATATCCCCTTAGCAACCCCCGCGGTGATCCAAGTGGGCCGCCTCGTCTTAGGTCGGGCATGTCCCCCTACAGCGGAAGTTTAGAGGAAAAAATGAAAATACTCAGGACATATTCGAAACTACTCAAAAATCGTAAACATCGTCCTATAGAGGGACATGCCCGACTTTAGCCTCGTCCCTGCGCGCGAGGCCGAGATCGCCAGAAGCGTGCGTGCTCTGCGCTCTGGGCCGCGGGGCCGGCCAGCCTGCGCTCGCCGCCCAGGACTCCTCCGCCGCCCCGCGCTGCGCGAGGGGTCGGCCAGGCTGGCCCTCGTCGCGTCCTGCGCTCCACGCCGCCTGCAGCTTCGGCAACTCCGGGGCTCGGGGGTGCCCGACCTCTAGGCGCCCGTGTGGATTCATTCCCCAGCCGCGTGCGATCAGGCATGTGCGTCCGCGCGCGTACGCGTATGCGTATGCGTGTGCGTATGCGTATGCGTATGCTTGTGCGTGTGTGTGTGTGTGTGTGTGTGTGTGTATGTGTGTATGTGTGTGTGTGTTTGTGTGTATGTGTCTGTGTGTGTCTTTGTGTGTGTGTGTGTGCGCGTGTGTGTGTGTGTGTGTGTCTGTGTGTGTGTGTGCGTGTGTGTCTGTGTGTGCTCCCCAGCAATCTAGAAACAACCCGCCCTAGGACTCGCTGCGTTGGATCATCCAGCCAGGAAGTACGAAACGTGTGTTGCGGCCTGACTAATTCCGCACAACGATGGGCGCGACTTGCGTTTCACGGGCCGTCCTCGCGATCATGGACTTCGAATGCGACAGGTGCATCCTGGGTGCCGATGCGTGTAACGTCCCTCTTGTACCGCTGTGTGACTCAGCGGCGGCACCGTGGCCAAACGTTGCCAACGTAATTGAGCGTCTTACGGCAACCGACTGTTTCCATGGGCCCTGCGGGGCACGTCCAGGGAGCGGCGGAACCGTGGCCAAGAGTTGCCAGCACACCTCACCTGAGCGTCGTACGGCATGCGACTGTTTCCATACCGCTCAACGTACATTCTCCGATGGTCTGCCATTGCCAATGGTGTGCCGTTGCCATACAGCTCAACGTACGTTCTCCGATAGTTCGAGAATGCGGCGCTCGCGAGGTTGCTTCTGTGCGTTTATGGTCCGGCCGACCGCCATCGCACCCTGATCTGTTTTCATAGCGAAAGAGACGGAGCGTGTGAGGTGTTTTGGGTGTTGCCACGTGTTGTCTTCCGACGATTCAACTTCAATGCGCGCACACACAGCATCAAGAGCAACACACGTACAAGCACACTGTAAAGTGCACGTGTGACTGACACCTGCAGACGGCGCGATGACACCCTTTCTCGCGCCTTCTGCAGGTGGCCGCTGCCCCGCCTCAATCCTCCCCGTCGCTGAGGACGACCACCTCCGTGGGCCGCTGCACCGCTGCCAGCGAGGCTGCCAAGACAGCCCGCAGGACGTCCCTCTCCTCCTCCTCCGCGGAAGCCCTGGACAGCTCCAGGGCTCGGCGCAGCTCCGCGCCGCCCCCGCCCTCCGCCTCCAGGGCCACAGCGCCCTCGCAGCCGCTGGGCCCGCAGCAGGGCCCCCCGCGGCCACAGGGCGGGCACACCCGAGGGCGCTTGGCCGGCCCGACGCCGCCGCCGTGCGCGCGGTCGGCTGCTCCCGCGGGCGGTGCCGCGGGGGCTGTGGGCGGCCGCACCGAGCCCGCGCGCGCCGCCGCGAGACGCGGTCAAGGGGGGGCGCCCAGGGGGCGTTTTAGGGGGCCGCAGAGCGAGGAGCGAGGAGGTTGGTTGGTTCTCCTGGTTTCCGCTCGAGTTTCCACTCTCTGTCTCTCTCTCTCTCTCTCTTGTCTCCTCGGGCATCCCCCCGTTGCGTCCTGAAGCGCACCCCCCCTGGCCGCGAGGCGCGGTCAAGGGGGGCAGGGCGCAAAGGGCGCTCAAGGTTGAAACCGCGGTTTCCCGAGGCGCCCCCCCCGGCCGCAGAGGGAGGCGGCGCGGCCGCGGGCGGCCGACCCGCGCGCGCGGTGGCGGCCGCCGCGGGCGGCTGCGCCGCCGCGGGCGGCGCCTCCTGGGCCTCTGGCAGCTCGTCGTCCCCGAGCCCGCGCGCCTGGTCGGCGAGGCGGCGCTCCGCCGCCAGCGCCGCGCGCTCGCGCGGCGCCAGCGCCTCCCACCCCGCGGCGCCGCCGAGGCGCCCCGAGCCCATCAGCGCGGAGACCTTGGCCCGCGCCTCCGCTGCTGCCAGCGCCCTGGCCCGACCAGCCGCCACGCTTGGGGGGTTGTGGGTGCCCTCCCCCGTGCGCTGGCCGCCGACGGTCGGGAAGCCCCCCTCGTCCAGCACGCGCCCGGCAAGGGCCAGCCTCCCCCACTCGGCGCGGAGCTCGTCCCAGAGCTGGTAGAACCCTGCGGTGTGCCTCGAGTGCACGATGTGCGCTATCTCGTGCAGCATGGTGTCGAAGACGCACTCGAAGTCCAGGAGGCCATGACCTTCGCCTTTCGGGCTCCGGAGCCGCAGCGCGATGCGCTTCGCCGTGGCGCTGTCGCCCTCGGGCATGCACCACCCCGCAACACCACCCCGGCTGGTCTCAGGCGCGAGCTTGCAGCAGCACAATTCCACCAGCGCGCCAACGCGCCAACCTCGGGCCTGCAGCACTGCCTCGGCGTTGCGCCGCACGCGGTCCAGCAAGCTGCGGGCCGCCTCGGCATCGGGGAGCGACGCCCCGTGTTCAACGGACAGCACTCGCCGATCCATGGCATTGGCGACTCTGCAGCGCCTCGTGCTAGGCCGGCGCGGAGCCGAAGACGCTGAAAAATGAGCCAAAACGGCTGCGGATGGACGGGCCCGAAGATGCTGGAAAATGAGCCCGCGAGTTTTCAATCATACCCAGACGAACCGTTCGCCTGGTTGTGATGCTCAGTCATTAGAAAACACCAACCAGCATAAACACAAGCTTTCGGAGCTCTGCGCGGATTTCTTGGATTGGCGCTGGACTCCCTCCCTGGCGCCCGGAGCACGCCAAGGGCGGCGCTGGAGGCGCCGCCAGGGTGGCCCAGCGCCGATCCAAGAAATCCGCGTGGAACTCTGAACGTTTACGTCTATGCATGCTTTGTTCTTCGACCTATCACGTGTGCCCGTGGCGACGGGGAGGAGGAGGACGAAGAGGATGAATGCCAGTGCAGTCATCGAGCTGCCATCATGAGCAGTGCATGAAACATGAAGGGGCTTCCCTGGCCACTGCGAGCCTCGGTCACGAATAGGCTTCCCGACCAAGATCTGAAGAGCGGCCCCCCCAAACCAGAGCCCCTCCCGAGCCCTCGCAGAGGTCCTCGCGGCAGCGTCTTGACTGCAACCCGAGAGGGGCCCTCCCAGAAGCAACTGCCGCGGGGCTCCTGGAGGTCTGGATCCTCTCCCCGTGGCCAGCTCTTCCTCGCGAGTCGCTTCCTGACAGCCCCTGGGGCCTGGTCAGGGCCCCCTGGGGCCACAAACTGGCGGACAGCCTCCGCAGTTCGCTCCTCGAGACGTCGGGGATCTGAATCTCTCGCGCGCTCCGTGGCGAGGGGAAGGACGAGGACGAAGAGGATGAATTCCCGTACAGTTGAGTGGGGCCCGACCACAAGAAACCTCCCACAAGAAACCCAGCCCTGAGACCCCAGGACCTCTATTGGTTTTTGGTATGGGATTGTCGCGCTTCCCATCGCAAAACCGAGGAAATCCAAGAGACTCATGGCACCCTGGAGACAAGCAGAAGTTTTTCTTGGCATGGGCCTCCACTGTCAGCTGAGGGGCGCCCTCCCAGAAACATCGGGGGCGGCCCAGTGGCCGGCGGCATGTGCGCGGCCCAGGGGGGGAGGGGGCAAGGGACGTGATGAAATGAGAAGAGGCGCCATGAAATCTGGGGAGATACCATGGCCCCCGCCAGGATATCCCCCCCCCTTATCACCCCCCCCCTCCTGGCCGCCCCCGGAGAGACAGCGACCGCTGGAAGCCCTCGCTGCACACAAGACTCATCAACGATGCTGGGATCAACTCTCCCTCCAATCTCCCTCTTCAGGCCCGTACACGGATTCATTTCCACTGGGGGAGATGCCCCGTTGGGAGAGAACTTTTTGAAGATCCTGAGGCGTGCCAGACACTGTTCCCGGGACTTCAATGCCACGAATCAACCTGACTGTTGCGTTTTGACAGTCCTGAACCGTGCCAGAGCACCATTTCGACACCGCGACTCAATGTAATCAACTGTTGCGCCCTGACAATCCTGAACCGTTTCAAAACTCTCTATCTGGCACGCTAACCATGGGACTCCGTGGAACTCTTGCCTTTTTGACAACGAAGGCGTGCGGCGCTAGCGCCAGAACTACACTTTGAAAAAGGACCGCCCTCAATCCGTGAAATTCTTGCAGTAATTAACCTGGCGACGGACGCAACCATATGCAGTTGTGAATACATTCGTTGTATGCATGCGGAGGAGCTCCCTATGGGGCTACCAAATGTGTGAGGGGTGTGCCAAAATGGGTGCGATGGCCGCGTGCGAACGCTGGCATTTGGGCCTTCGGTGGGGCTCTCTGTGGGGCCACGAAGCGCGTGAATGGTGTGCCAAAATGGGTGCGGTGGGCGAATGCGAGCGCTGGCATTTGGGCCTTCGGCGGAGCTTCCTGTGGGGCCACGAAACGTGGGAGGGGTGTGCCAAAATGGGTGCGGTGGCCGCATGCGAACGCTGGCATTTGGGCCTTCGGTGAGGCTCCCTGTGGGGCCCCGAATCGTGTGAGGGGTGTGTAAAAATGGATGCGGTAGCCGCATGCGAACGCTGGCATTTGGGCCTTCGGTGGGGCTCCCTGTGGGGCCACGAAACGTGTGAGGGGTGTGCCAAAATGGGTACGGTGGCCGCATGCGAACATTGGCATTTGGGCCTTCGATGGGGCTCCCTTTGGGGCCACGAAACGTGGAAAGGGTGTGCCAAAATGGGTGCGGTAGCCGCATGCGAACGCTGGCATTTGGGCCTTCGGTGGGGCTCCCTGTGGGGCCACGAAACGTGAGAGGGGTGTGCCAAAGTGAGGGGGGTGACGGGAGGAGGGAGAGGGGGGGGAGGAGGAGAGGAGAGGAGAGGAGAGGAACGCGGGGACCGTCTCTTCAAAACGAGGACCCAACACCACAGGATGGTCAGGAACAAAAAATCCGAATGTGCGCGGCGCTAAAGCAAGATCCAAATTTTGAAAACGACATGTCCTCAATCCCTGAAACCCTTGCATTTTAAAACAACGAATGTGCGCGGCGGTAATGCGCAAACCACATTTGGGATACCCCTCGCCCTCAATCCGCGAAGCCCTGGCAAACAATTTGAAAACCGAATGTGCGCGGCGCTGAAGCGAGAACAACATTTTGGAAACGGCCCGTCCTGCATCGGTGAACCTGTTACCACATTTTAAACTTCAAGGTCAGAAACGGTTAAGAGATCTTAGGCGAAACGCCCGGCCCGCCCTTTCGACTGGCCTCGGGGTGCCACAGGAGGAGTTATTCAGAAAGAAAAGGAATGGAGGAGTCGGAGGAATCGGAGGAAGAGGAGGAGGAGGAGGAGGCGGAGGAGGAGGAGGAAACGGAGGAGGAGAAGGAGGAGGAGGAGGGAGGAGGAAGGGGGGCTCGCGCGGCTTTCTCGGATCGGCGCTGGACCCCCTCCCTGGAACGCGGGGCCAAGCGCCGCCAGCGGGGCCCAGCGCCGATCCAAGAAATCTGCGCGCACCTCCGACAAGGTGTCGTTCCTCCTTCAAGGTGAGGAGGGCGGAGGAAGGTGAGACGATATGGGGAGGACAATAAGAGGGAGAGGATCTACCCACGCTGGCAAGGCCCTCCTGGCAGGCAGAGGAGGGGCCCAATCCAGACTGCTGGGCCGATCCGACATACCCTGGCTGGCCACTTGACAAAACCACCGTGCATCTGGGCACGGCGTCCTTGAGCGCCTGCTGGCCCAGCCAAAGGTTGGCCTGTCAATTCTGGCACACCCTGGCACTCGATGTCGATCTCGAGTGGGCGCAGCCTTCTGTTGGCCATCACCATTTCTGATTCGCACAGATGCGCTGCCTTTGTCGTGACCAGACGGGCACGCCGCTGCAGCCGAGCACAAAGCCAAACACACACATTCGACGAAACCTTGCACACTGGACGAAAAAACATCGCAAACCCAAACATCCGCCGATCCGTATTTTTCAATCCGCGGCCCTAAAGGTCGCGACCGTTTCTTAAGGGGGTAGTTTTCGTCCCAGATGCATGTTTGATGGTCACGGGGCCCGAAAACAGCCCCCCCCCCGAAGGTCGAAACCAGGGAAAAACGAGGGGATGGAAGACATCGTATCGTCGGAGATCTGGGGGCATGGCTGGCAAGTGAAGGAGACTGAGGAGGAGGACAGGGAGGAGGAGGGGGAGGAGGAGGAGGAGGAGGAGGAGGAGGAGGAGGAGGAGGAGGAAGAGAAGGCGGGGTAGGAGGAATGTGAGGATGAGGAGGAGAAAACCTGAGGAGTTGGAGGAGATGGGGAAGGAGGAAGAGGACTAGCTAGATGCGCTCGCGTCAGATCTGACATCCTATCCCTCCAACCGACTTCCCAATTGCGCTGACTTTGTCCCTGTCCGCCGACGAATGTCATAGCAGACCTGGAATCCCCCCCAAGCGACCCCATCGGGTTCTGTGCAGTCCGAAAAAAAGGAGCTGCGCACATTGGGAAAGGAAGTGGCGGATGAGCAGGAGGAACAAAGGAGGATGATGAAAGAGGATGACGAGGACGAGCAGCAGCTGCAGGAGATGGAGTGGGACGAGCGGGAAGACCTGGGGAAGGCGGAGGACTCCTCCGCCAGAGGGGAAAGGAGCGGGACGACAACGAGGAACCTTTCGGATCCAGAAAAGCGGGCAGCCCGCGCTGGGGCGAGAACGCCATCCTACGCGACGGGAGCCACGCGTCGATCCTAAAATGAGGCCCACGTTGCAGCGGGAGAACTGTTTCTAAGGACTGGCAGTGCTCAGAGGAGGCCAGCACTGTAGCGGGAACGGCATTTTGTAGAAGGCAGAAAAAGCGCCCCCATATAATCACCCCGACACGCGAAGCCTTTTATAGTGAACGTCCCCACGGAAGGAATCGAAGAAGGCAAGGCTGCTTGGTAAACGCACAGAGCGGTTTCGTAAACGCCTATTATCGGGTCCGGGTGTTTTTCCCTCCCTTGATTTATGTTGCTCCCATCGGACTTAAGGACCACATCCCAGAAATTCGCCGACCCTGTCGGCGTGTGGAAGATGCTTTTTCGTTCGTCGTGAACGTCGTCGTCGTCGCCGCCGTCGTCGTCGTCGTCGTCGTCGTCGTCGTCGCCGTCGTCGTCGTCGTCGTCGTCGTCGTCGTCGTCGTCGTCGTCGTCGTCGATGCTCTTCCGTTCGTCGTCGTCGTCGTCGTCGTCGTCGTCGCCCTCCCCTCAGGCGCGCCAGCCAAAGCGAAACCAAAGCGAAATCGAGCAACGTCGTAGCTGAGTCGAAGGCAAAGCGAAATTGAGCAACGTCGTAGCTGAGTCGAAGGGAAGCCCCTTCCCTTTGATCCCTTCCCCGCCGGGGGGGGGGGGGGGGGGGTCCCGGGGGGGGGGGGGGGCAGATACGCATCCCCCCCGGGATGTCCCGGGACCTAGAAAAGCCCCCAGACTGGCCAAGAGTGCCCCAAGAGGCTTCCAAGACGGCTCCAGAGGGCCCCGAATCGCCGAACCATCGGTCGAAGACGCCAAAGTAGCCTCCAGACGGCCCAAGAGATTGCCAAGACGCTCCAAGAAGTCTCCAAGAGCACTCCCAAGAGGGCACGAAGAGGGAAAAACAATGATTTCCTCAAAGTTTTTGACAGATTTTGGCGTTCTCGCCGTTTCAACTTGCCGACGCTCCAAGACGGCCCCAGATGCCCCCAAGATTGCCCCAAACTGGCCCAAGAAGGCCCCGAGAGAGTCCCCGAGAGAGCCCCAGAGAGTCCCCGAGAGACCCTTGAGAATAGCTCCAGATCGCCACCGCCGTCAACGTCGTCGTCGTCGGCCAAAGACGCTCCCGAGAAAGCCTCACGATTGCCAACAACGGCCCCAACACGACCCCCCCCCCACACGAGACCCAAAAATACCCCCAAAAGGCCCCCCCCGCCTCATTAGAGAACGCATGGGTCGCCCGCCCTCCAGGGTCGGCGGCACCGGCCGTAAGGCCTTCGCAATAATGTCGAACACCCGGAAAAGTGTCGAAACAATATCGAACGACTGTCGCCTCCCAAGTCCCGACACGTGAAAACCCTCAAGATCCGGTACTGTCTTGGTGCTTGAAACTCTTTCTGGTGATCAAGGCTACATGGGTTGGAACATCAAGACCCTAGATTTTAAAAAGGACCGAGAATGTTCGGGGAAAACACGCACGCACGGACACACGGCTCCGACCAATCTGGTCTAAAAACACAGTGCGCGACGCGGGGCGCGCCGCTGTCAGCCCGTCTGAGAGAGAGAGAGAGAGAGAGAGAGAGAGAGAAACAGAGAGAGAGAGAGAGAGAGAGAAAGAGAGAGAGAAAGAGAAAGAGAGAGAGAGAGAGAGAAAGAGAGAGAGAGAGAGAAAAAAAGAGGGAGAGGAACGTCGTCCTCATGCTGTGTGATGGTTAGCGTCGGTGGGCTGGTGCCGCATTTGGCACCCTGCCCTCTCCCGCCCGTCGCGTCTCTTTGCGTTAGGCCGCTTCGTATCCGCCGACCAGGGCATGCTAGAGGACATTTGGTTCCGAATGGGCGGCGGAAAGAAGCGGGTCCCACGCGAGAGCTTACGCGGTGGCTTACGCGGGCCGCCAACGCGGCACGCTGCACTGAAAACGAAGGCGCCTACGCGCGACTTTACGCGCACGCGCGAATGTCGGCGCAGTTGATCCAGTTTCTTCAGTAGTCAAATGAGCGTTGCAGGATTTGTCCCAGCGTTTGCTGCGCAATCGGGGCGGGGGGGTTTTGCAGTGGAGGAGGCTGAGGCGGACCGACCGTAGCTGCGCAACCAGTCTCCCGCTTGCCTAACAATCAATTGCGTGCAAGGCGGCGGCGCGTGCGGCGATCTGCTGGTGCTGGCGCGGTGCCTGACCATGGTTCACCATGGCTTTGGCCTTCTAGTAAACATGAAAAGCGAACACAACCAGTCGCATTGCGAAAGCTTTGTTGGGCGCGCAGGTTGCGCACTCGCATTCGCTGTCGGTCGCGAGGCCGAGGATTGTGATGGGATCGGGGGGGGGGGGGGGGGGGGGGGGGGGGGGGGCGAGGGGCTCGCGGATGATAAGGCGGGAAAGACAGTGTGAGGCTGCTGGGCGCGTCCGACGAGGCGCGGCACTAGCCCGCAGCTGTGGGCGCGGTGGGATGTAATACACCCGCCAGCGCTGGTCTTGAGGATCGCCCACTGACAGCCTGGTTTGAAACGGCTGGGCTCGTCGAGACACCCCCCCAAGCGCGCGCCCCGCTCGCCCGCCGCCCCGGCAATGCTAGGCAGCAGGCCCCGCGTGTAGAGGCGCTTTGCAGCTGTGCTCTCGAGAATTTTATTTTGGAGACAGTTTGCTGAACAAAAGCGCGGCCAGAGCTCGCCGCGCCTTTGTCGGGCCATCTCCTGCGATCTTCTGCAGCGGACGCAGCCCTTCTCGTCGGTGGTGGCTGCGATGGCGCTTCTCCAGTGCTGTTTGGGGCTGCCGCGTGATGGCGGCTCGGTGGCAAGCCGGGGGCATCTCGGTGCAGTGCTCTGCTCCTGAACGCGGCGTGGGGCGTTCCAGTGCCCGCGGGCCCAGGGGGCCAGAAAAGGGGGCGTCTGCGCCGCTGTTTCACCCCGTTCGTCGAGCCCGCTGCTCGAATCCTGCGGCGCGCGATGCGCGCGCCCCCGCAGACTGGCAGCGCGCGCTGTTCGCGCGGAGGCTGGGGCGACTGGCTTGTGCCCCGCAAAAAAGAGCGCGTCAGCCCTGCGGCAAACTCTTCGCGGAAGCCTCAGGATCGCGTAAATGGCGAATCTGTCTGCGAGCAGCGTTCATCGAGCAGCGGGGAAAGAGCCGCGCCGGACAGCTGAGAATGGAAGGGGCCGTGCAATTATAAAGTAGAACGCTCTCGCCGTTAGGGCAGTCAGTCTTGGGTATTTCGAATGAGCGCGACCGTCGCTTGGGTGCAGCTTCGGTCCGCGCGCTCTTCTCGGTGGCCCCTGTCCCAAACTGGGGGGGCGATCCTCGCTTCCCTCCGCTGTGGTGCGGGAGTCTGGAAAAACAGACGAGCGCGAGGTGCGACCGCCCTTGGATTCTCAGCCCATAAACGGATTGTCGCGGTTATGGACATTTGCGAGCGCAGCTGGGCGAGCTTCTCCGCGTGCTGCGCCGGGCGGGCGCGCGCTGGATCTTTCGCGCGAGGTTGGGCGGGCGCCAAATCGTCGGCGCGGTCCCCGAGCGCGCCCGGGGGCTCCCCCGGCGACGGATGGGGCGCCCGCTGGCCGGCTCCAGCGCAAGCGCCCGCGCCGAGCCTGCTGAGGGGCGCCCCTGCGCAGCCGCCCGATATTGGAAGGAAAGCGACATGGTGGTGCGCCCCGGATGGCAGCGGGTTTTCTGAGGCAGAGATACAAGGCAGCTGTGACGTTGAGGTGCCCGCGTGGGAGGCCCGCGCGGGCCGGGGCCGCCCGGGGCCAAGCGTGGCCCGGGCTCGGGAAAGCTGCGGCAATATCAAAAGCATCAACAACTGAGGCGTTCTCGTTCGCGTGCTCGCAGGCGCCCGCGTGTCGGGAAGCAGTGTCCAAGGCGACGATGCTTCCTCAAAAACTACGTCCATGAATGAACAGGCCCCTTCTGCGCTGCGTGTGTCCTCTGATGCGCCGGCGATTTGATCCTGGCATTCGCCGCGGGCGCCGGAATCTTGGAATTGGAACTGCGAAATGAGGGGGCCTAATCTAGGAAGGCTTTCGAATGCATGCGCGCCCAGTGCCTCGGAGCCCTTCGGGGGCGAGGCGCAGGGGGAGTCGTTGGCCCTCTGGAACGTAGCGCCTTGGAAGCAGGTGCACGAGAAGACCGCGTGACGCTGGGTGCTGTTGCTCTGGGGCCATTCAAGCGCGGTGCGGGCGCCTGTCGGGGCCCAGTGAGGACCGGTGGACTCGCTCGAGGGTCTGTCGGAGGTCCTCTATGGACATTGCAAGGGTGCTGTCCCGTGGAAGTGTCGGGGGTGCCTGGTCCGCGCGCGACTCGATCGACGCAGTGCTTGCATGCGCGAATTCGAATTCGAAAACCGTCTTCCTCAACGTGCGGGGGCTGTCATGGGCCTCCCCGGGGTCCCTGGCAATGACCTCGGGGGCGGCTTCGAAGTCATGCTCGGTTCGAATGTCTGCGAGGGCCGCGCGGCGACCTCTGGACTTCTGCGCGGGCGCCACGCGGCGGACGGCCTGGATTATGCGAAATTGACCCTGGGCCGCTGGCGGGTCTCCAGCTCGAAGTGCAGCTGGGGCAGCCTGCGCAGCGCGAAGATGCTTGGATTCTAGTTTGGCGGCGAGTGGGGGTCGAAACGCGCGGCGGACCGCGCGTCGAGCAACCTTAGCTTAATCCGTCCATTGTCTAACTCGGGATGCCGATTGCCATCTTCTGACGCGGAGACGCGTGGCGAAGCGGGTGCTAAGTCTGGGTGCCGTGCAGCTCTGGAAGTACAGCGCGTGGTAGTGTTGCGACCCCCTCGCGCAGCTCGGTCGCCAATTCGGCGCGGGGGGCGGGGGGGGCCATCCCCTGTTTGTTTCGCTGCTTCGGCCGTGGGCGATTTCAAGTGCGCCCGTTGCAGAGCGAGAGGGAAATCTTGAAGGTCCGTAGCCAGTATGAAGTTATCGAAGATGACCAGGTACCTCGCGCCTGTGAAAACAACGTCCGGGGTGGCGTTCTTGCCGATGGCGCTGATGGCGTTCCTGCCGATGCCCGCGTGCTGTGCGACTGTGTGGTCCCATGGTAGCTGTGTAGCAGCATCCGCGTTGCTGCCAACTTCCAGTGGGACAGGAGGGGCTGCGCTGCGCGAGAAAATACCTGCGTCCCCAAGCTTTCAGAATGAATGCTTCGGAAACTTGTCCACCGTGATGCGCATCAACTGGTTGGCTTGCGATTCTCCGGAATATTGCTTGGGTGTTTTGTATGCGTTGATGTGCGAGGGGGTGAGGGCTCCGCGGGTTTTGTCAGGCGGGGAGCTTATCCACCGACCACCAGATTGAAGATGTCTGGGCTGCGTGATGAGGCGGCCGCGACTCCGAGGATTCGAAGAACAAGGTTTCTGGCGGGGAGGCCTCCGATAAGTCCAACATCACTGGTAAAACATCCAGCTGCTGTGGTCCATGGTTCCAATGGTCGCTCGACCTTGCTCGGCTGTATGGCTGATGCTGCCAGCGCCACCACGTCCAGTGGCGGCATCGTTGCTTCTGCCATTGCGAGCGGTTCCTGCCTACGTTCAACATAAGCGCAGAATTGTACTTGTTCCTGTTCGACCACTGTAACACATTGGTTTGGTTCTTGTAATGTGCAGTCGGGCCCGTCCACGCGTGATCTCTGTTGTCATATCTGACCCACTGCCGATTGAACTTCTCCATGAACGCCTTGAACGATCGTTTTCGCTTCCGCTTGAAGTCGTGCAATGGCCAATTGCTTTTGCCTTCTGAATATGCCTTGACGTTTGTCTTCGATTGATGAACATCATGCTGGGTGTGTGATCATTTTTTGTCATATTTCTTGTTTTTGTCATATTTTTTTTTGTCGTCGTGAGGCCCGTCCTTCCGTTTTCCTCCCTCTGTCAATTAAAACTGTGCGCGGCCCGCTGAGCTTCGACCGGAAGAGGCTCGCTCTCGACCCGCGGATCGAAACAGTGTGTGTGTGTGTGTGTTTGTTTTTGTTGCTGTTCTGTAGAATTAAATGTGAAAACAACTTGCGGTTCGTGTCTGGCTGCCCCGCTTGGGTCGGCCCCTGGTCGATGAAATGGGTCTACAGCCTGGGATTTGCGCTGTCTCTCCTGAAGAAAAGGCAGTGGTGGCGACATTGTCCAGGTCTGCGTGGGTTCTGGCTTCTTCACTTGGCGATCGCTTGGGTGGCCTCGCAGCTCCTCCTCCTGAGGTGTCTGCTCGGCGTCTGGGTTCTGGGGTCAGATGTCCTTGGACAAGAGTAAGTCTAGGTTCTTGCCGGCCCCAGACTATCACGTCTTCGCTGAGGGTGTTCACTGGTGTGACGAGTGGATGATGTATATTTGCGGCTTCGCTCTCCCCTGTCACTTCTCGATCCGCTTGCTTTTCCTCCACGTCGTCGAGCACGATTCCTAGGCTTGGGAGAAAAGGACAATGACCGCCCGCTGCTGCTTCAAACCGTATCGGACAATATGATGGTCGACGTCGCCCACGTCGTAGGACACTGGCAGCACTGTCTTAACGTACCTCAGGATGCGTGACATGGATATGGATGCCCTGTCCGCAGTACTGGTTGGAAATCTGTATGGCCGCCAGCAAAACCGATGCGAAACGCTGGATTGGGTGGCGGTTCGCCTCTTTTTGTAGCTGCGTGCGTGGAAACGACCGACTGGGCACGGATGGGTTCTTACGCCGTTGAGGCAGATGAATGGTCACCATTTTGGCCTGGAGCCAAAACTGCCATCGAGGAGGCTCAGGCGGATGAGCAAGAAGATGAATATGAGAAGGGTAGGAAAGAGGATGCATAATAATGGAAAGAGCAGGAATATCGGGGGCCAGCGGAGGAGGAGAAAAAAGACGAGGAGGAGGAGGAAGAGGAGGAGGAGGAGGAGGAGGAGGAGGAGGACGAGAAGGAGGAGGAGGAGGAGGAAAAAGGAGAGCGGAAGTGGAAGGCAATGACGAATAATGCACCGAATCTGGCATAGCGGCCCGCGCTGTTGCGAGAACGTCGTTCCGAACGATGGGCGCAAATCGAAGATCCTGAAAGGTGGCCAACGCTGCAGCCGGAGCACACCGAAAACATTCCAAATCAACACACGCGCACGCCCAGGCAAAACAGCCATACATTAAGATCCTGTGTGTGAGGAAACCAATGAGCGGGAGAGGCGGGGCTTCGGCTGATGTGGCCAGAGGCGTGAGGAGGCTGATCGTCAGAACGGTGGAACACCTGCACAATATAGACTTGTGGAGGTCCGCGCAGATTTATTGGATGGCGCTGGACTTGGGCCGGCGCAGAGAATCCGCGCAAACCTCCGACAATCTATGTCTACGCCGTTTGTCCTTCCTCTAATGTGTGAGCACTTCGTCGTAAAAAGCGAAATCGCATATACATGAACTTTCGGACCTCCGAACATTTATGTTTGTGGCATTGTTTGTTCCCCGACTCCAGAGTCAACCCGCTGGCCCCAGCCTTCAGATTTTTTTTTTCGGTGCCGTGGCTCTGGCAGCCAGGCGCCCCAGAAAGCCCCTCCAGCAGGGCAGCCCTGCCTCCTCTTCCTCGTCGTCGTCATCGTCGTCGTCGTCCTTCTCCTCCTCCTCCTCCTCTTCTCCCTCCTCCTCCTCCTGTTCCCCATCCTCCTTCCTCCTCCTCCTCGTCCTCGTCCTCCTCCTCCTCCTTCGATGCACTACGGAAGGGCAGGCCAGTGGCCAAACTCTCACGTCTGCTCCTCCAGGAAGAGGCCGAAAAAGTACACGACGAAACAATAACACCACTCAGAACCGAGCGGAAACCAGCGACTAACGAGCCAAGGTGTGCTACATCGTACTCCGAGACCGCAGACATTATGCCCTCGTGCATCCACCAATCTCGATGTTGAAAAGCTGATCAAGCAACTGCCAATCCTACCAACAACCCACGGACTGCTTCGCCGCCGAAGAGGAAGAATACCTTGGCCAGTTGAAGAATGTGCAACAAACCCCATGACCAGGCTGGAGGCCCATGGTAAGGAGCTTTGGGCCATGGGGCCAAAAAGTACAACCCATGCCACCACTGTAACCGAAACTCTGCATCGCCACTCCAGAGACGCGCCACGTCAAGGAAGGGGTGTGCAAACAACCACCAGTACATCGGAATACCAGCATGCGCAGCCTCTAAACGCCGAAAGCTATTGCCGAAATGCGCCTCAGACCCTCGGGTATCCCTCGGGCGCAAATGAACAGCAGCATAAGACGACGATGGATGACAACAAGCATAAACAACATCTGTCTACAGTGTACTGGTACAAAATTA
>CAUYUJ010007204.1:25000-48313 GCA_963575745.1 Prorocentrum cordatum | reverse complement strand
AGGGGGAGGGGGAGACAGGTGCACTTCTCGGGCCCTAGAAAAGGCTGGGCCCCTTCTCTGCAACCCTCGCTGCCCCTCCCATGTCTCGCCCCTCCAATGCGCAACGCCCAAGCCCCGCTTTTTGCGCACCGCCCGGGGCACATTGCCGACCCCGAGAATCCTCACCCAGAGCGCGGCGGATCCACGGTCGGGGCCGCCCCGCCCAGGAAAAGCGTGAGGATTCGGAGGCCCATCGCCGATAGATCGGCGATGTATTGCCGATTCCATGCCGACGTTTTCCCCCTCCTGCGTCGGGCGCCCCCGCGTAATCCTCGTCGTCTGGTTTTCAAGCCATGGCTCGTGTCTCCAGCAGCCGTTCGGCACGATCCGAGCATCCCCGGAAAGCTCTCGGCGAGGCGGAGCTGCTGGAGAGCACCCCGAGGCTGGAAGACCGCCGAGAACCGACGAAAACGCACGAAAACTCAGCTTGAACCTGGCCCCTCTGAGTCTACCGTTCCCCTTTACAGGGCCCGTCCCAATGAATTTCCCGAGCGCGCGCCCGTCCTGTGGCGGCGAGAACATGCAAGAACGCCCAAGATACCTCCGAGTCGTCGTCGTCGCCGTCGCCGTCGCCGTCGCCGTCGCCGTCGCCGTCGTCGTCGTCGTCGTCGTCGTCGTCGTCGTCGTCGTCGTCGTCGTCGTCGTCGTCGTCGTCGTCGTCGTCGTCGTCGTCGTCGTCGTCGTCGTCGGCGTCGTCGTTCGTCGTCGTCCGCGGAGCAGGCCCGCGAGACCGACGGAAACGTCGAAAAAGCTCTACCTCAAGGCCTCGGCCAAAGGTGCCCTGGCGAGCCCAGGGTCATGTTCCCAATCGAGCACTCAGGAACCCTCTGCCAACGTTCCTGCGGCCAAAGGTGGGCCCACCCTCCTCTCCTCCTCCTCCTCCACCATCTCCTCTCATCCTCATCCCCTCCATTCTCTCCCCCTCTCCTCCTCCTCCTCCTCCTCCTCCTCCTCCTCGCCTCTCCTCCCCTCCTCCTCTCTTCCTCCCCCTCCTCCCCCTAATCCCCCTCCTCCTCCTCCTCCTCCTCCTCCTCCTCCTCCTCCTCCTCCTCCTCCACCTCCTCCTCCCCACCCCTCCCTCGAACTCCTTGGCCGCCAGGGCCATTGGGGGAGAGCGGCGTGGCGCTCCTGCAGCGCGCCGCGCAGCGCAGACGCGGAGGCCCAGCAGCAGGGCCGGTTGGATGCGGCGCGGGCACCTTCGGCAGGGCTCTGGGGGGGGACGGGGCTGGTGGCAACGGACGAGGGCCCTGACGTGCTCGCGTCGTTTCCTCCTCCTCCGCCTCCTCCTCCTCCTCCTCCATCTCCCTCTCCTCCTGCTCCCCTCCTCCTCCTCCTCCTCCTCCGCCTGTCCTCGTCTCCTCCTACTCATCCTCCTCCTCTCCTACTCCTCCTCCTCTCCTCCTCCTCATTCCTCCTCCTCCCCTCCTCCTCCTCCTCCGCCTCCACCCTCATCCTCTCTCCTCCTCCTCATCCTCCCCTCCTCCTCCTCTTCCTCCTTCCCCCCCTCCTCCTCTCTCCTCCTCCTCCTCCTCCTCCTCTCCCCTCCTCCTCCTCCTCCCCTCCCCTCCTCCTCCTCCTCCTCCTCCTCCTCCTCCTCCTCCTCCTCCCCCTCCTACTCCCCGTCCTGTGGATTAGCTCCCTGTGATGGGTCCACCTCTTTATTTAGGTGAGCTCCCTGTGCTGGGTCCACCTTTTTATTGAATCGCTTCGCTCATTCCGCCGGCCCGTGATATGGCATCGCTGGTTTTTGTCTGTGTGTTCGTTGCCCATGTTGCGCTCTTGGGGGCGGGTGTCGTTCGGACGCGTTGCGTGGGGAGTTTTGATGGTGAAGCAGTTCCCTGGGGGTCGTCTCTCGATGGGGCGAAATAGAGTCGTCGTCAAGATGCTTCTTTGGGGGGCCTCTTGGGGTCTGTTGAGAGGCCGTTCGGGGGCGCCTGGGAGACATGTTTGAAGCCTTCTGGGGCTTCTTTTGGGCCTCCTGGGAGTCTCCTGGGGCCTCTTGGCGACATCTTGGGGCCTCTTGGAGGCCTCTTGGGGCCTCTTTGGGACCTCCTGGGCGCCTTCTGGGACGGAGGGCTCCATTTTTGAGTTCTCGGTATCCCTCCTGAATCCCTCTTGGGCCCGTCTTGGGGCCTCTTGGTCCGTCTTGGGCGGCACTTGGGCCGTCTTGAGGGCTCTCTTGGGTCGTTTCGGCGCCGTCTTGGGAGCTTCGTGGGCCGTCTTGGAGCGGTCTTGGGGGCCTCTTGGGCCGTCTTGGAGCGTCCGGAAGCCGAAAAAGCCAGAACACAAAAAACATCGAAAAAACCAATGAAAATCAACGATTTTGGCCTCTTGGGGCTCTCTTCGGAGGCCTCTTGGAAGGCTCTTGGGGCGTCTTGGAGGCCTCTTGGGCTGTCTTGGGGGCCTTTTGGGCCGTCTTGGGGTCATCTTCGGCGTCTTCGAGCGCTCTTTGGGCGTCTCGGGGGCCTCTTGGGCAGTCTTGGGGGCCTCTTGGGGCACTCTGAGCGCGCTCTGGGGAGCCTGAGAGGCCGCACCCAGAAGGAAAACCATCTCTGAGTAGACTTGGTCGGGCGGCGGTCGGGCGTTGGTCGGGGTACTTTTCGCCGGGGGACCCCCAGGGGCCGCCCCGCGCGCGCGAACTAGAAATACTGTTAATACTGTTAACCAGTTACCGGAGATCTTAGCACGCCCTGGCCCGTTGGGCCGGCGAATTTAAGTGATCTCAGACACCGTCTCTTTCTTCGTCGTTAAAGATATGAAGGTTGTTTTTGGTCCTGTGGATGGTTCCCAAGACATCGTAGGTCGCCAAGATATCTGAAACAATCTGAAATACTCTGAACGGGAGGGAAAGATAGCAGACACCTTTTCAGTACATGACAAGCTGCACTCCTGGAGAGGGGGTCGACGGACCCCCTTCCCCTTGAACCCAAACGGTTAAGCAAAAGGGGTCTCGGGTTCTTAGTTAAGCACACATAGCACTTGAAAGCGCTCCCTGCGCTTTCAGATTCACACTGGTCGTAGTCCACTGCTTAGAACCCGATGAAGTCCTCGCATCTCCATGCACATGCACGGCCCTGTCGGTGGTCTGGGCCTGGTATACCTCCTGGGCCTCTCGGATCCACCGATAGGCCTCGGGCTCGTAGTTGAGGTCGTCATCCTCGTAGTCGTGCTTGAGGCTACCCGTGCAGTCCATATCGCACAGGTCCAGTCCAGAAAAAAAAAACACTCCACAGAATAGGCATAAGTAGGGTTGCCCTTCTTCTTCCTCATCTGTCGCTCTTGTTCCCGTCGGCGTAGCACGATGCTGTCCGCAGTGATACCGTACTCGCCCAACCCCAGGGCATGTCGAAGTAACGTACTCTCGCCCTTGCGCTTGGTGAGCGGGTCGGTCAGCTGACTTGTACCTTCGATCCATCGTAGATGAACTTGAGGTCGCTGCATCGCTGAGCGCACGATGGCCACGTCGATTGCTGCCCTATTGTCCTCCGCCAGTCCCGCCTTCGGACTGGCAACGTGATCGTAACCGCCTCTGGAGCCGGTCACACTGATGACGGGGGAACAACCAGCGAGTAGGTAGGGACGCATCAGATCGAACTCAGAGCCGACGATCTCCAGCAGCATGGTCCTGGTGAACTCCGCCATAGCCATGCCCTCCGATGTGGCCAGCGTCTCCGCACCAAACTGGTGAGCACATTTCCTCTTCAATTTGTGACTCTTCCAAGATTGGATGGAGATGGTGGCCGCTTCGCCCTTCAAGATCTTACGCCGCGTAGCGAACACGATGTATCCTGCTTGTGATGCTCCATCCCGTGCATTGGCCCAGGCCGCGTCATTGAAAGCAGCGAAGGCCAGCTCGTGAAAAGGTATGTGTCGTACCTTGAGTGCTACGTCGCAAAACTCCTTGGCCCTGCGGCCGATACGATTTGCTTCCAGCAAGTCGTCCACAGTGAGATTCGGCATTTTTCCCTGCAAGAGAGAGACAGGACCCGAGAGGTCGGGGCGACTCTCCCGCGCCAGGAAGGAGATGGAGCCGCGCAGGCTCCGTGACTGATGCAGCTCTGCTGGCGTCGCTGGTGGCTGAGGCGTATTGCGCCTCTCTGTGGCGATGTCGATAAGTTGAATATTAACGGAGCTCTGGCGTTGAGAGATGGTGATCTCCGTGTTGTCGTCGTTCTGGTCGAGCTCCTTGCCTGTGTACTTCCCCTTCTTGAGACGCCAGGCCCCGAATGGGGAACTTCTGACGCAACTTCTTGTAGGCCTCATCGAACTTCTGGTCGCCGCCGCCCACGATGTCGTCCACCGCAAGGCCCATGACGCCGCGCAAGCCCTCCTCGTCCCTGAGGTAGAAGACGCAGCCGTCAAAGATGGAGCACTGAGAACCGATTTCTTTGGCATAACTTGTGAAAGAGGCCAGCCATTGGACGGGAACGTCTCCGAGTCCATATACTGCCTTGAGTAACTCCACCAACGAACCCGTTTCCACGTCTGGTATACCCGTCCGTGGTAGTTCCACAAAGAGCCTGCCCTGAGACCTGTCCAGTGGGTCTCCTGCTGTGAAGGCCGACGTGATGTCTGCAAGCTGCAGCGTCCACTTATTGGTGCACAAGATCTGCAGGATGAGGAAAACCGAATCCTTACCCACGACTGGGCTGTAGGTCTCCAGCTCCAGCAGGTCAGGGTCGGTGTGTCCCTGGACGGTCCATCGCGCCTTGGCCATCCTCCAGTCGTTGCCATTCATGAAGAGCAAAGGCTTCTTGCTCGCGTCGGTCTCGTTGGGGTCGCCGTCCCTGTCCGTAAGGACCCACCTGGAGCCCGTGATCCGAGTGGTCAATGCAGGATCCTGTCGAACTCGTTCTGCCTCTTCTGGAGGGAGAACCCGTACTGCACCCGCCTACTGTATGTTGCCCCACTCCCTGCGCTTGGCTGAGATGTACGGCTGGTACTTGTAGGTGTTCACAAGAGACTTCTCCGTGACCTTCTTGCGTCCTCGTTGAGCTGCACTGGTCAACAGAGCGCCGGTGGCGCCCTGAACTTTTCCCCTCCGCTTTTTCTTGGGGGGAGCCTGCTGGTCCTTCTGAATATTCTCCTCGATGGTCGCGATACGTTGTGCCACCGGTATCGCCGCGTCAGGGTTAACTAGAGCCTGCTTGATGGTGATCGGTACATCGTCGAGGTGATCGTAGTACTGCGTTTCCATGGGGATGGGATCTGACTTCACATCGGAGGAGTGCTCGATCTCCACCGTCGGTGGCTCCAGGGAGACCGCTGGTTGATCATCCCCTGCTGGCTCTGGAGGTGCTGTCTGAGGTACGTCGTCCTGGTCCTCCTCAGCTGGTGAGGGCTGCTTGGTCAGGTCCTCGTACTTGCGCCTTCCGCAGTTCTCGGTGCTCACTTCCTCCTTCATCGTGTGGTCGATCTGCTCACAGGCGGATGTCTCCCCCTCATTGGCGTGTCGAAGCTGTTCTGGTGAGCATTCCAGTAGTCCACCCTGGTACGAGCACCGCGCCGTGCTTGGCAGCTCAGTCTGGATGACTCTGGCTGGGCCATGCCAGGAGCTAACGGGGAGTTTGTCCGTACTACTCCTCCAGAAATAGCATCGATCTCCAGGCTGAAAAGTAGTGCCCCTCGGCGGTCGAGTCCTTCTATTGAGAGCTCGTCGCCACTTCTCGGAGCACTCCGCCTCGATGTACGATGCCATGGCTGCCTTGCGCATGTCAATGATCCTGGCAAGCTCGGTGCCCCCAGTCATGGCTCGAGGTGCCGTCGCCAAATTCGGCGAGCCCCCCTCCAATATTTTTTCTGGTAGTTGAGAGGGTCTTCCAAAAACTCTCTGATAAGGCGTGAAACCCCCACGTCGCACACTTCCTCCAATCGCCACGTTGACTGAGTCGACCAGCTCGTAGAAGTCGTCCCAGTTCTTGGTGTTGAGCTTCTGCCTTGTGCGGTAGAAGGTCTCCTTCCAGGTCCCCCCAGCCCTCTCAGTCTTGCCTGCCTGCCATGGCGAGGTGGCGCTCGTCACCTTCACCTCGGCGCCGTCTCCTTCAGCTGCGTCTGGAAACTCGCCTGTTGAAAAACCTCTCTCGCCGTCTATCACGATGATCCTGGGAGTGTCGTACATCCGCTTCCAGAAAGCACGATAATGTCGTCTGATCTGCTGACCTTGTCTGCTCGGCAGCGGTGCCGCGACTTGGTGCCCCGTCCCGTGACGCACGATGTTGAGCATTGGCACCTTGGTGGTGTTCTCGGGACCTAGAACGAAGAAGATGTCCATACCGATGACGTCGATGAACTGGTAGGTTGTGGGAGCCTTGGACGGTTTGGCCAGCCTGGGACGCTTGTTTGCCTCGCAACTTGGACAGACCAGATGCTGCGCGGCCTCGGTAAAGACCTGGCGAGCCTTGCCGTACTTCAAAACCATCGCCAGATTCTCGTTACTGCAGTGACCCATGTTCTCGTGTATCTTCTGTGCCTGCTGCTTGACATGAGGGTCCGTGCTCCTCTCGTCCTTGTTGTTGGAGACGGGCGCTGTACAACAAGACGCACACTGCAAGCTTGAATTTTCTTCGTCCATCTTCGTCTCGACGGTCGCCAGCTCGCTCATCTTGGCCTTCGCGATAGCTCGTGCCAGAGCTCCAGTAAGCTCCTGCAGAGGTATCGGCACGTCCCCCAGCTTGTTCTGCTGAGAGCCCTGCACGAACTCCTAACTCAGCATCTTCCCGTACTCTGATGCCTGGCCAGGTAGGTTGGTCAAACAGGCCCGTCCTCGTGCATTAGCCTTCCCCGAGAAGACCTCGGGAAGTCGCCTCAGCTTCTGGATGAGTGGGTCGTCCCATTCTCGGGAGCTCTCCTCCTGCTCGTAGTAGAAGTACCTGCCGTCAATCGCCTGCTGGATCGCCATGTCCGACGTGAAGGTCGTCACGTCCCTGTCGATCTTCTTCTCGAGCTTCTTGTTGTAAATATCCTTGGGCGGCTTGATGATCACGAGTAGGGGACTCGCACTCTTGGTCATGTTCTACGCCATGTCCTGCCACGACTATCACGGCTTCTGCGCTGTAGTTTCGTGTAAGGGAACCCCGCCAGTCTCCATCATATCGTCGTCATCGTGAACCTGCTCGTCTAGCTGGCCGAGGAAAGCGGTGCACTCTGGAATCGCGTCCTCCATGGCCTCCCTCATTTTGTCCGTTTTGCCTAACTCCTTGAGCGCCTTGCTGATCTTCCGCTCCTCCTTCTCGGTCAGCTCGTCTACTGGTCGCTGATGTCCGCCCCGAGGTGGCCGCGCAGGTTCTCCACCAGCTGGTTGGTCGTTGCGTTGGCGTTCTCATCCTGCAGCAGCTCGTTCAAGGCGGTCAGAGCCTTGCTTCGAGGTGACTGGTCCTGCACGTCCTCGTCCAGCGTCTCCCACTCCTCCTGCTCGGCCGTCTCCGTCAGACCCTCGATCTGCTCCTCCGGCTCTGCAGTTGGACCTCCCGGCTGCCTCGAGGTCGATATGGCTCCCGATCGCGGTCTCATCTTGGCCCTCGGCGCGCTGCTGCGTGTCGAAGGCTCTTGTGGAGTTTCCGACGAGGTCCATGCTTTCGGTGCTCGAGGTTGCCAGCCCTCGATCTCCGCCTCCAGCATCTTGCACTCCTCGAGCTGCTCGCAGATCTCCTTCATGTTGGGAGCTCCATTGGGGTAGAACTCCACGTGTAGCCTGCATCCGCTGCACTGTGCTTGGGGTCGTGATCTCTGGCCCTCGTGCCCACAGCAGGGGTCCGAGGTTCTTGGTTCTCCGCGCCGTAGTAGCGACACATCATCACTCCTGTGGGCGGTCGGCTCTCCGAGCTGACCTCGTGCCAGGGCCACTTGAACTTCGGCGCCGTCGTCTCGGCCTGGCTCTTGTTGGCGTCCGACTGCCGCTCCCTCAGCGGCGACACCTTCTGCTGCATGAAAGAGGACGAGTGCTGCGAGCGCTCGTCGCATGACATGGAAATATGGAAGTACATCCGAAGACGTTCTGCGAGTTCGGCTCGAGCCTAACTGCTGGCGGAACTGGACGATGTTGTCATTTATGTTGTCCAGGTGCTTGTTGTTGATGCGGTTATCTTCATTTATGCTGTTCTCGGACCTGCTATGGATGCTGCTCACGGCGTTTATGTTCTTCACGTGCTTGCTGTTGGTGCTGGTCCAGTGCTTGTTACTGTCGGTTCTCTGCATGTTAACTTGAACCTTCTGTTTATGCCTTCCTCCTGATAATCCTCCTCCTTGCAGTAGTCTTGCTATTTGTGCTGCTTTTTGTCTGGCGTTCGCTGCTGTCCCCCTGCTTTATGCCCGTTGTTTTGTTCAAACTTCAACACTTGAAAACATACAGCCTCTTTCCTTCTGATCCTCGCTGTCGTTTACGAGGTCCTCGGAGATGAGGAAGGTGGAGGGATGCTTATACTCGGTCCTGGAACTGAAATCCATAGAAACCTCCTTTGTGCAGAGTGTCCAGCCTTCAGGCTTGCTCCACGGTCTCGTGAAGTTATCCAGCTGCAGCAAAAAGTGTTCCCCTCCAGCGTGTGCCCAGGGGAGTCGCAGGCTCTGCTCAGGCAGATCCAGCTCCGACTGAAATGCATGGAGGGACGCCTTCAGCTCCACGACAAATTTCTTAGACAACAAAAGCGGGGCCGCTCCCTGCACCAATCACACAAAAATGATTCCGACAATGTCGCCCAGCATGATCGGGATGATCACCCCGTCCGTCGCCGTGCAGATCTGGTCATTGCCGAACCTGTACTTCTTATGGTACGGGATCGTCTGTAGCGTGATGCCGTGCTCCTTCTTGTAGCGTGCCCCCCACCCCGCGTAGGTGTCCAGCCCCATCATGTTGATGCCACAGGCCGCGTCGAGTGCCCCCCAGCCTGGCTTGCCCGACGTCTTGATGTCGATCGCCAGGTTGATGTGCTCTACTAGGTTCGGCCTTGACGCCATCTTCGCCTCTGTCGCAATGTAGCTGAAGATCTCGTCGTCCTGCAGCACCGTCGTCGCAATGAAACCTCCCGTTGGCTTGTTCTTATCCTTCGGATTGTCGGGACACTCTCGAAGCCAGTGTCCAACCTTCTTACATATGCCGCACTTCGTGCGCTTCTTGATGTCCTCTATCTTGTCGTTGAGCTTCTTGCCGCCCTGCAGGTTGCGGAACCCCCGATTGGTCTTCTTGTCCGCCACGGTCCTCCGATCCTCGCCCCACGTCCGCGGCTTCGTCGGTGGTGGGGCGGTGGCCGCGAGGCAGCCGAGCGCCTCGACCTCCGTGAGGATCCGTTCTCCATCGTCAGCTGTTTCTTGTCCGTCGGGTGTTCCATCGTCGTCGATCCCGAGCAGGTTGGCCATCGCGTCGTACAAAGCACTCTCGGTTTCACCATCCTCGGACATCAGGGGCTCGTCCTCGTCAATCCCCTCCAAAATATGCCCCTTTTGTCGGTGTGCTCTTCTCGATGACCGCGCTGTCGTCCGTCATCCGCTTCAGAATCGAGACCAGCTTGTTGGCGTTGTAGTCGTAGCCCGTCTGGATGAGAACCTGGTTCCTTTCCGTCTTGGCCAGACCCGCTCCTCTCAATAGCAAGAAACCCATGACCGTGTCGTTCAGTGCGTTGGGGAGTAGCCGTCATAACTCTTTCTGCTCTGCTCGTACTCGATTGGTGAACTTCATCAGCGTCTCTTCTCTCGCCCTAGGAGCCGCGAAGAGAGTCTTTTCCAGCTGCTGGAAGGTCTCCGCGTCTGCCTCTGGGAACGCCAGCGTGTCCAGTGCCAAAATGACTGCTTGTAGACCACCTGCGTACTGTACCGAACCTGGTCGTAGGTGCCGTGTCGCAGCCGCCGCCTCCTTGGTCAAGTGCAGCAGCAGGGTCTCGCCCTGCTCCTCAGGCGACACTGCCGTCAATCTGCTCCATCTGTCTATGGCCAGCCGATTCTCTGGCCACTCGCTGAGGTCCTTTCCATCCCAGGTCGGGCAAGGTGGGTCTTTTCCTTTTCGGCCTCCACGTCGCTGGTCGTGTTGCTCGTGCTCCCCGCCCGACTCGAGTCTTCCGTGCACCTCTGCCATCATCTTCTTCACCTGCTCTGGTGTGCCGGACCCTCTCGACTGCACTGACTTCTCTGAGTCCGTCTCGGAGCCGCCTGGGCAGCCCTCACCTTTCAACTCGTACTTGCCTGCCGAACCCCCGAGTCGTCGTCCTCGCTTGGCCACCTCCAAGCACCCCAGTTGGACATCTGACTCCATGTTCGATCCCAGGATACTGAGCAGTCGTTCCACGTCTTCCAGGGGTCCTAGGTGTCGCCCTTCATGCTGTCGTGCTGTCCGCTTCGCTGCCCTCTCGTTCTCGACTGTGCCCATCTCAGCTTCTCCCCATCGCCCTCATCATTCTCCTGAGGTCCGTCTTCGACACGCTCCCACGTAATATCATCAAGATTGCCGTCGTAGCCGTCGCTCCGCTTACCACATGTGGATGGTTCCCAAGACATCGTAGGTCGCCAAGATATCTGAAACAATCTGAAATACTCTGAACGAGAGGGAAAGATAGCAGACACCTTTTCAGTACATGACAAGCTGCACTCCTGGAAGGGGGTCGACGGACCCCCTTCCCCTTGAACCCAAACGGTTAAGGAAAAGGGGTCTCGGGTTCTCAGTTAAGCACACATAGCACTTGAAAGCGCTCCCTGCGCTTTCAGATTCACAGTTCCAGCCGCCAAGTTCTCAGCTGCCTCGTGCTGCGCCATCCCAGTCCATGGGCTCGCGCGCCTCCACGAATCAACGGGGAGGTCTTGGCCGTCTGGGGCCTCCTGGGGTCCCTCACCGGGCTCAAGGACTGTCACAGAACGGCTCTGGAGGAAAAGCTGGCCCCAGGGACGACAGAGCTCATGGCGACGACCAACCCAGGCCCCCCTCCAGTAAGCACTCCTTGGCAAGGTTTCCTTCAGTATGGACTCTTCAGTGAAGATTCCTGATGTTGACGGAACGATCCACTCGATGTCAACCGTCACCGTCGCACGGCTAAAGCGCGACATGCTCACAACCGAACGAACAGAACATCGAAAGTTCGAAAGCGGAACTCTCCCCTGTCTGGGCCAGGCAGGGGAAGGCTTCTGCTTTCGATGTTGCGGCCCTCCGCGAGGAGCTCGAAAATATCGGAGAGCTGGATTTCGTTGCCACTGGCTCGAGCTGCCGCTGCCTTGGCTCGGAAGCGCCTTGTTTTCCGAGCGGGCCTCATTGGCGCCTGCGCCGTCGGGGCCACAATGAAAACGGCAGTGGCGCACATCCTTGTCAGCACGGGGCGCGGGAGGACCCTGCCGAGTCCCTTCAGGAGCGCAGCGCAACTGTCGCGGACTCTGGCCTCTGCAAGGGCACCCGGGCAACATGGAAGACTCTCTGATCTCGGAGCCCACGGTAATAGAAGAACAAGGATGATGGGAAACATCGGCGATGATGATGCTGATGCTGATGTTGATGCTGATGTTGATGATGACGATGACGATGATGCTGATGATGATGATGACGATGCCGATGCCGATGCCGATGATCATGATGCTGATGATGATGATTATGATGATGATGATGATGATGATGATGATGATGATGATGATGATGATGATGATGATGATGATGCTGACGATGATGATGACGATGATGATGATGATGATGTTGCTGATGATGATGATGCGGTTGACGGTGGTCCTTCGTCTGACATCCTGAAAGCGGGACTTCGCGGAACATGTTCGCAATGCATGCATGCATACATACATACATGCATGCATTCATGCATACATGCATACATACATACATACATACAGAGCCAAGCATCCGGAGGAACGCGTCGGCAGAAGAGCGCCCGACTTTGAAGCAGAAAACGTGAGCGCCCGACCGTGAAGCAGAAAACGGGAAGCGTGGATTTTGAAAACCGATATGCTCCACGGCGGGATTTTGTGGTGCCGCGCTTTCGCAAGGTGGCGTTATCAATTTGGGGAGGCATCTCGGGATCCCGCGAGCCAAGGCCCTAGCGCACCCGTCCTTCTGCTAGGATTCCAAGCCAGACATGCGACGCCCTACTCCTTCTCCCTCCATCCTTCCTCCAGGCTCGATGTTCGAGGTTTTGGAGGGCTTCGGTTCGGCTCTCTTTTTGGCCCTCCGGAGGCCCCCAGGGGCTTTCAGGCACTTCCAGGCCAGGGGCTGCGGGGCCGAGCCCAGACATGCGACGTCCTGATTTATTCACTGCGGGATCCCTGGACGTCCCGACCCGTTCCCCGGGACCCGTTTTTCATCCTGAGCTGCTTGTTGACGGCCCCGAGGCTCGGCGAGGGCCCCCCGAGGCCGAAAACGGCCCCAAACCTCCCGTCATGATTCTTGAACGATCGATTATGTCTGGGAAGGCGAGTGCGAGGGATGGGCCGACTGCGCCAGGGGACCTCACGGGAGTTGGCTCTCCACGCGCAGGCTCTGGCGCAGCGCCCTGCCCGCGCCCCGCAGCCCACGTCAAGATTCACAAGCTGAATCAGAAAACGGCTCAAGCGAGAAATCCTTATGAGAGGTTCTGGTGGCAGGGGTTCCCTCGGGAGGAGTGAGGAGGGGGGGAGAACACCGTGATCGGAAGCGGTTCCAGGAGGAGATCAAGAAGGGACGCCATCGTGAAAATCTTACAGAAGCTGGCCCCCGTTATGCCCTCTAACCCTTCCTCTTCCCCCCAGACTCCATCGCATCGTGAAATAATCAGGACGGGAAGTTCTTGGCCATGTATGGGAGCCGTCGGCGGGCCCCAGGAAAGTCACACAACGACGGCTGATGGCGAAGACGAGCCCAGAGACCCCGTTCAGTAAAACATCCTGCTGAAGGATTTCTTCAGTATGGGCTTCTCGGTAAGGGCTCCTTAACAACAAATCCTTATGAAGGACTCCTCGATAATAGAAAAAAAAATACATTGTGCTAGGAAGCGGTGGGGAGGAGAGACGTGGAAGATGAGGAGGAGGAGGAAGAGGAAGGATGTCATAGTGAAAACATCACAAACGCTGGCCCGCGTTGTGCCCCCTAACTCCTCTTCCTCCCCCTCAGACTCCCCTCGAGTCGTGAACAGAAATCACGACGGGAGGTTTTTGGCTGCGTTCGGCCTCTAGGGGCCCTCGCAGGGCCCCAAGACCGTCGCAAGACGACTCGGGATGAAAAACCGGTCCTGGGGAAGTGGTCTATACCTCCAGGACTCCCCGTCGCGAAACATCACGGCGTCGGAATTCTGAGGATGTCGAAGACGAAAGCAGATCTCCGACAATTCGGGCGGCTGGTAATGGGGGGTGGTGACCTCCCAATGGAGGTGAAGGAGAGGACCCTAAAGGGCCCCTTAAGGGCATTTTTTTCACCCCCTATTCCCAGACCCCACGTCGTGTTATTTTCACAAAGTCGACCCCCAGAGGTCTGGACCCCTTCCCCGGGAGTAGTTCTTTATCTGGAGTCGTCTTTTGACGGTCCTGAGACCCGTTGGGGGCCCCCGGAGGCCGAGAATAGCGAAAAACCTCTCGTCGTGATTTTGTCACAGCGCGAGAGGGGGTCTGGGTTGAGGGCCGTTTTGTTCACCCCTCCTTAGGGCCCTTTAGGACCTTTTCGGGCCCTTCGGGTTAGGTCGGGCATATCCACCCACAGGAGATTTTGAATGACAAATGATACCCCCCAAATATCCTCCAACTGGTCAAGAAATAATAAAAAGATCGTCCCCAGACTATTTTCTGACTGTTATTGAATATTCCTCCTGTGCAGGGACAGGCCCGACTTAACCTTAGGGGGTTTGTTCCTCGATCTCGGCCCGCGGGGGCCGTCTGCGAGCCCCGGGGCCGCCAGGAACGGATCTGAATCTGGTGCGAGTCCGGACCCTCGTGGGCCGCGGGCGGGCGAAAATCCCGGCGGCGGGTCGGGGAAGGAGGAGGAGGAGGAGGAGGAGGAGGAGGAGGAGGAGGAGGAGGAGAAGGAGAAGTTATTCAGAAGGAAAAGGAAAGGAGGAGGAGGAGGAGGAGGAGGAGGAGGAGGAGGAGGAGGAGGAGGAGGAGGAGCGTCCCCGAAGCGTCCCCGAAGCGCTCTGGAGCGATTTCTTACTCCGGCGTTTTCTTATGCGGCGTTTCGACATTGGGCGGAAGGGAAGGGGAGGGGGGAGGGCTGGCTCCAGACCTCTGCTTAATGCGACTGTTTGCAGCAGGGCGTCTTACGGGGGAGACTCCACCTGCTCGAAACAGGCGCCAAAAACAGCCAAGATCTACTACTCCATAGGGGGAGAGGGTGCGAGGGCCCGCGCCGATCGGCAAAACAATGGATAAGAAAACGACGACTTTGTCATGATCTCAGGCCTGTCTGAATAACGTCGACCCATATAATAAGGACGCACGACAAGGATGCATGGGCCTTGGAAAGCAAGGTCGACCCTTCTCGAGCGGGGCGCGGCCAGCGACGTCGTCGTCGTCGTCGTCGTCGTCGTCGTCGTCGTCGTCGTCGTCGTCGTCGTCGTCGTCGTCGTCGTCTTCGTCGTCGTCGTCGTCGTCGTCGCCGCCGCCGCCGCCGCCGCCGCCGCCGAGTCGTTTTTGACGGCCCCAAGGCCCGGTGAGGGCCCCAGGAGGCCGCGAGTTGCTCCAAGCCTCCCGTCGTGAGTCTCGAGGCGCCCGTGGCCGAGGGTTCCCCGGCGGCCTTCGGCGGCCTGCCGCGGCTGCGCCTCCGCCTCCGCCTCCTCTGGCCGCTGCGCCCACGGGGCCGCCTGCGAGGTCGCGGGGCCCATACCCGCAGAGGGTGCAATCCCAGACATGATCGCGTCGTGAAACATCATGGCGGGAGGTTTTTGGCTGTTTTCGGCCTCGGGGGACCCTCGCCGGGCCTCGGGACCGTCGACAAAAGCGACTCAGGGGAAAGGGGTCGGGACTTCCAGGGGCCCCGTATTGAAAAAATCAGGACGTTGCATGTCTGGGATCAAATTCCCCCTCGTGGCATCAAAGCTCGCCATGGTAATCGTGACCGCCCCCCTGTAGGCTGACCCTCAACAGACACATGAAGAATATACCCTGAGATCCTGTTGTCGGAGTTCTGGTTCGCACTCGGCGATGTCGCCCCGTTCTGGGTCTCGGGAATCGATCTGACTCGAAAAGTGCAGCAGAAACATTGGGTCTAAGGCTCTGGTCGTGATTCTTTGCGATGTTGCAAAGAGTGCGGAACACGGCGGTCAAGTTGGGCCAGTTGACCCAGACATCGAACGACCTGAACCCATCAAAACTGTTTTTTTCCCAACCACCCTGTGGTGTTGGGCCCTCGTTTTGAAGAGACAACGCCCCGCGTTACTCCTCCCGCTGCCCTCCCCTCTCCCCTAATCTCATCATCATCATCATCATCATCATCATCATCATCGTCATCGCCATCATCATCATCATCATCATCATCATCATCATCATCATCATCATCTTTACCATCATATTCACTTTCATCTTCATCATCGCCATCATCATCATCGTCACCATCACCATCATCAGCAGCATCAGCATCAGCACCAGCATCATCATCAGCATCATCGTCAGTATCATCATCATCAACACAATCAGCATCACCCTCACCATCACAATTTTTCATCGGCATATGGGGCTGTGATGTTACGGACAACGACTGCATTCAGAAACTCGAATCGGCGTTGTCGGTAGTTCACAGTGAAAGACATCTGGAACCCGCCGCCAGGAGATGATCCCCTTAGTGCGTGTGGCGTGCGGGCACGGTGCTCACTCCAGCGCGTGCAGAAGGGCGAAGGCGTGCCCCACGGCGACAGGTTTTATCCAAACAAAAACTCGGCGGCCTCTAGATCGGCTCCCTCGTCTGGGAGCTCTGGGAGACCCTGGGGTTCGTTAGTACCACCGTCTTCGAAATCAAGAGATAATTGGGGAGGGTCGGGAGGAGGAGTGGGGATGGCACTGGCGAAGATCTCGCCAGGAACGAACCGAATCACTTGGCTAGCGCATCTAGCCACACGCTCAGCTCCTCCCCCAGCCACCCAGGAGGGGCGATCCCCAGGTGGTGCGTGATACTCCCCTCGGCCTTGATGGCGGCGACGAGGTGTCGTCGTTGCATTTCTCGATCTCGAGCATGGTGATCTGTTCCTCGAGGAGCTCTTTCGTGATGACTGCGGCCGTGTCCTCGCGCGGCTGGGCCTTGTCTAGGTAGTCGTGTAGGTTCTTCTTGTTGCCGCCACCGATGTCGAGCGTGCACAGGGTCTCGACTAGGCGCAGGGCCAGGCTGGCGGTCGGGCTGCCCACGGTCTTCAACTCTAGCTTCTGCTCGGCGGTTCCGTGGCGCAGCTTGTCGAGTTGAGCCTTGTAGTTCTCGGGCTCCGAGGTCAGGGTGGTGACGATCTTGCGGTCGCGGGCGAACGTGAATGTGTCCAGCGTGGCGGCGCTCAGGATCCGAAGACGTTGGGCGTTTATCAGCGTCATCTTCAGGATTTCCGTGAGCAGCTCGGTCAAGTTCTTGTCTCGGCTGGTCCACGTCTTCTGCGTGCGTTGTCCTCGTTGGCGTCGGCCCCCTCGTCGAACTTTCCTTTTTCGGTCTCCCCCCTGGTCGTCGTCGTCCACCTGCATCCCGTCCTTGGTCTCCTTGTCCTTGTCCTTCGCGGCCCCGTCCTCCCCCGTCTGCTTGGCCTGCGGCCTGTCGGCGCTGGCGGCGCTGCCAGAATTCCCAGACACCTGGGGGGATCCCATCGGGAGGCGCCAGCTTGCTCTGGTCGGCGCTGGCAGTGCAGCTGCTGCCGCCGCCGTCATCTCGTCGTCGGAGGGGCGCGGGGGCGACTGGAGTAGTTGTCACCAGTTGTGGAGCGTTGGCCAGGTAGGATGCGGTAGTACACGCTGTGGTAGCTGTCGGGCGCGGTCGCAACGGTCGTGCTGAGGTCCTCGGCCCAGTAGAAGCCGGGCGGCTGTGGTAGGCCACTCGGAGCTGGTCTCGTAGTTCGGCGGCATCGCCAGGCACCCACACCGCCTTGCGTTTCTCTGAGAAAGGACGGGATATATGTGCAGGGACCTGGTGCTGCTGCGGAGTGTCCTTCACATGTACAGGCTTGAGCCTAGGCCCAGACGGCGTCGGAGGGGTATGATCGGCGAGGTGTCGTCGGAGTTCTCGGAGATCGTGATGAGTTTCATGGCACTCGGGTCGGTCGCTGATGTTCGCTAGAGGGCATCGAGTCGCACTTGGCGGTTTCCATTCGCACAGGTGGTACGTGAGTTCAGGGGTGCATCTGTTCGCTTTCCTGGACCTCTGAAGACGACGTCGGCACTGATCGACGCATGAGAAGATGGTATTGCAGCATCGGCGCATGTTGTCGGTGGTGATGGCGTTGATGATGGTGGCGCGGCCATGACCAGGTGCGGATAAGTGAGTCTGATGAGTAGCAAGACGATGGACGGTAGAGAACCTCGCTCGACAGCTTTCGATCGTGCATCTGAACGGGGCCAGCAGCTCCGTCTCGCTGTCTGCGTCGCCCATCTCCTGGTCGGCTGCGGGCACGTCCTGTGCTATCGAGCCGCCCGGGGCCCATTGGCTGCTCACGTATGTGCTGCGAAAAAGGCGCATGTCGCATGCAAGAAAGGCCTGGCGGACGTGCTCGCCACGAAGAAGAGCATCCACGGTCGGAGGGTCCCATGGGGTGGTCCATCAGTTGGCGTAAGTCATTGAAGTAGGGCGGCACATGGATGTACACCTGCGTCAGCATGGAGTTGGTTGTTTCGTAGTGGTGGCGTCGACGCTGGGCGTCCATGTGCTCTAGCTTTGATCTCAAATGTGTAGTCGCCCAGGAACGCTGCCAGAAATTGAGCGTGGTGGTCGGGGTCGGAGAGGATAGCTTTCCACCAGTTGAGTCGCTTGATCATGAGTTCCACTGCCGTCGGTGCGAGTTGCCATTCACGGAATATTTGATCAGTCGTCCAACTGCGATGCGTGCCGTCCTTTCGTTCTTGATGTGCTTTCCCGAGCAGCATGGCACGCATCTTTCTTGCAAGGCAAGCGTCGAGCTTGTTGTACTCGGTCGATGTCCGCACATATGACTCCATGGCGGGCCAAGCACGTCCAGCCGCGTTAGTGATAAAAGCGCCGCGCTTATATCTCCAAGGGCCAGGACTAGTCCAGTAGTTCCCCAGGCGTGTCCATCCGATGGCGGCGGGCTTGATGCGTCCTCGTATCTCCGTGTAGTTGGAGCCTGTCGGAGTAATGAAGCCGCCGAGGTGGATGAGGCTGTGCACGCTGGTGCCTGCGATGCGGTGCTCGATGTCACGAGTAACTCGGGCGTTGGTGGTGTAGACGAGGGTATCCTGCTTCTCCGCGTTCTGACGGTGGCCCGTCATGTGAATGTACTTATTGAGTGTAACGTTGTCTAGGTAGTCGACGGCGAGCGCCCATCGTGCTTGTGGTGGGCCTTCAGGTAGGACGTAGGTGCGAATGAGGCCGTCGACGAAGGCGCCCATGGTGATCTGCTGCTTCGTGTGCGTGATGGGGCACTCCGCGGCCAGGTCGTCGGTGGTGAGCTCCGTGGTTTCGTCCAGCCAGGCTTCGACTCCTCGATGGAACGCCGCCATGAAAAGCTCGGGTTCGTTGCCATCGCCCATTCGTCCTCCCGTAGTTGGTCGTGCGGATGCCTGGGCGTCGCTGGCGTCAATAGCAAGGACTGCGTGTTCTCGATGTTGGGTGAAGAGCTCGTCGACGTGTTCGTCGTCGGTGCGATCGTAGTGAGCCTGAAAGAGGATGGAGTGATCACCTGCGGCGAAGGCGTTGCGCATGTCGTAGGCCTTGACGATGAAATTGCGCTCGGCCGCGCGGGGCCGCCACGTGACTACCTTGACCAGGAGCATTCGTTCTTCTCGTCGGCGTTGTCGGATGCCGCCGCACCCTCAAGGTGGGGCTTGGAATGGTCCCCCATAGTCGCAGAGGCCCACTCGTAAATATATACACGCCACCAGTGGCAGAAGCAGTGTAGGAGTCTGAGGCAGTGGTTGATGTCGTGGATTTCGTCGCCGCTGGGTTCCTTGTTCTTCCCGATCGTGACTACCTGGCTGGTTGTCGCCTGCGCTGGCAGCGCGCGGGAGGCGCGGACGTGGGCCAGGGGCGACGCGAGGATGATGTGGCGGGCGTTGGCTTCTTCAAGCGGTATGTGGCAGCGAGGGCGTCGGGCAGGTGCGTCGGCTAGTGCGAGTTGGCGGACTTGATGGTAATGCTGGTCCTCGCGCCCCGGGCTGATGGTCTCCGTCTTGGGCTTGGTGAGGTACTGCGGGTCGAAGAGGAGCTGTGTGACCTCGCCTGGCCATGACCAGCCAGGGTTGTATCGTCGATGTCTGTTGGTCCAGATGCGTTTCTTCATGTGCCCGAGGTCCTCCGCGGCGTTGTCGACGTCGGTCATGGTGGCTCCGTGCTGGACGGGGCCGAACTGGACGATGTCCTCCACTGGTGTGAGCAGGAGTTTCTCGGTGGAGGCGTCACGTAAGTATGTGCTGGTGGGGAATGAGGCGGCGCTCATTCCTCCCTCGGTGGCGGGCTTGGCGAGTGGCGTGAGAAAGGCGTGTCCTCGTGGTCGAACTGCAGCGACAGAGAGGTAGCTGCGCTTCTTGATGCCAGTGCGCGTGCCAGCTCGTAGTCGTGCGAGATGTCCGGCACGTGCGAGGTCACGGACGGCCCAAGCCTCTCGAAGCTGATCGTCCACAGACGTGCGCCACCAGTAGTTGTACCAGCGTCGGAAGGACTTGAGTTGTTGGGATACGCGGTGGAGGTCGGCGTGGTAGAGGTCGTGGCCAGCTTGGGTTAGTCCGCGTTCACATAGTTGTGCTCGTTGTCGAAGTAGTTGTGCGCGTTCGCCTCTAGCCACGAGGACCCATTCTGGTGTATGACCTTCACGGGTAAAGTACTTCTTCGCAGTAGTCTTGATGATGTACCCGACCACTGCTGCATGTCGTGCCGGCGTAGCGTCTGCAGTGCGGCGGGTGAGGCGACCTCGATGTTGATCATACTGTTCACGTGAGTCTTGGAAGAATTCCCGTTTTGGGTGTCCTTGTTGAAGACACGCAGCGAGCATGCCCCAGTCCCACCTAGGCTGGTCAGGGTCTCGATACTGTTCTGGAGCCGAAATGCGCACTTCCATGATCATCGGAACGGGGTCAATGACAGGGAGAGTACGTAGCCGATGGGAGGCGTGCCACCCCACCACCATGCGAGTGATGACAAACTTGAGGTTGGTGGGGGTGACGTAGTAGTCGATGCGGCTGCTTGGTCCATGATTACCGTAATAGCTGGGCCCGAGGTTCCAGAAGCTAGTGACCGCGCTGAGCTCGTTCTCGATCATGTCCGTGTGTATGCGCTGGGCGAGGTCATCCTCGGGGCCCGCTTGATATGGGCCGATGCTGGCGTCTGCGTTGGAGTGAGAGCCACTGCGCCCAAAGCGCATGTTCATGTCACTAAACATGATCGGTGCCGTGCGCTCTGGAGTCGTGGCGAACTGATGTAGTATCCATCGCCACAGCTGGAGGCATGTCTTCTTCCAGAAGTGGTGGTCCTTGGACAGGTGGGGACGTGGCGGGAAGTTACCGTACTCGATGTGGTCCTCGTTGGACGTCGATGCGCCCAGCTCGTCCTTGGAGGTGTGGTGGGGCAGACACTACACGTATGATATTGCGTTCTCTGTCGAGACGTCGCGATAGTCCGATGCTGCAGCCAGCGCTCGCGTTGGTGCCCGCTGCTCGTGTCCAGCCAAAATGGATACAGTAATGATGCTGCGTCCGTTCTGTATGATGTGGAGTGCCTGCCCTACTTCTGATCTTGGTGCCTGGGGCCAGAATCGCATCCATGTTGCGAAACTCCATGCTGACGGCCTCCAGGCGACCCTCGTGGCTGAGGAGGCTGAACGGGTTCCAGCCGACCAGCGAGGTGCTGCGCAGCGGCTTGGTGGCATATTCGTCGGCGGTCGCCTCGGGGCTCGCCATGCGGACGCACAGCGCGAGAAGCACCCCGAGCATCCGCACCGCCATTGCTCACCGCATCTCCTGGAGCGAAACTGCTGGGACGGAGACGGGCGACGAGTGGGCGGAGGCCACTGCGCCTGGGCGGATCTGAGCAATCCGTGGCCTTCACCATCACCATCACCATCACCATCACTATCACCATCATCATCATCATCATCATCATCATCATCATCATCATCATCATCATCATCATCATCATCATCATCATCATCATCGTCACCATCATCATCATCGTCGTCATCATCCTCATCCTCATCCTCATCCTCATCCTCATCCTCATCCTCACCACCATCATCATCATCATGATCATGATGATGATGATGATCATCATCAGCATCAGCATCAGCATCAGCATCAGCATCATCATCATCATCATCATCATCATCATCATCATCATCATCATCATCATCATCATCATCTTCAGCATCATCATCATCAGCATCAGCATCAGCATCAGCATCAGCATCAGCATCAGCATCAGCATCAGCATCATCATCATCATCATCATCATCATCATCATCATCATCATCATCATCATCATCATCATCATCATCATCATCATCATCATCGTCATCATTCGTTTCAGCATACTCCTCACACGGTTCGTGGCCCCATAGGGAGCTCCACCGAAGGCCCCAGTGGCAGGGTTCGCATGCAGTTCCACCCTCATCAAGGCGCACTCCTCACACGGTTCGTGGCCCCATAGGGAGCTCCACAGAAGGCCCCAGCGGCAGGGTTCGCATGCAGTTCCGCCTTCATTTCGGCGCACCCCTCACACGATTCGTGGCCCCATAGGGAGCTCCACCGAAGGCCCCAGTGGCAGGGTTCGCATGCAGTTTCACTCTCATCTGGGCGCGCCCCTGACACCGTTCGTGGCCCCATAGGGGGCTGCACCGAATGCCTCAGCGGCAAGGTTCGCATGCCCAGCGAGGGCCCCCAGAGGTCGAAGACAGCCAAAGACACGTCATGATCTTTTAGCGACGCGGGCCCGGGGCGGTCGGGGAAAGTGAGGGGTGGAGGAGGGGGAAGGAGGACAAGGGGAGGGGGCAGCAAGAGAGGATGAAGAGACGGGTGGACGGGGCGTGCGCGCGCCCGGGAGCGCTCAGGTCCAGAGCAGAGCGCCTGTGGAGGGCCAGGCTTGGAGGATGCCCCAAGGCCTGCGCTGGCTGCCCGACCTCGGGCTCCCCCGCCGCGGCGCCGTCCTTGAGCGACGCAGGGCGCCCCCCCGACAATTGGCACCAATATGGGCCCGAGTTGTCCAGGACCTCGTGTCATGCAGACCGTCAACGCATGGAAACATCAAGACGAACCTTGTGCGTTTCTCCCGGCCTCTGGGAACCCCCGCCGGGCCCCGGGACCGTCAAAACGATGCGGGACGAACAGCTGGCCCCCAGAAAGTGGTCCATGGCTCGGGGGACACCATAATGAAGAAACCAAGGCGTAGGAGATTTGGCTGTGGGAAGAACTGCCAATCGAAGAACTACCCCGTCCAACACAATGGCCAAACCCGATCAACCCTCCGGCCAGACCCCCGCCCCCTCCGGCCAACCCTGGTGAGGGCGATTGTTTCCATAAGGTGTATGGGGTACTCACAAGGACACGGGCCGTAAGCATGTCTCATGTTGAAAAAATCCCCCCCCTTCCGAGGCTGGGATTCGCGGTCCCGTAAGGTTTTTCGTTTAATGTTTCCTGCGCGATCCTCCAGCCGTAATTTCAGATAATCGCATGCCCGCCAGCCAAGCTGATATCGACCTTCCCACCGTTTCGTGCAGCAACGTATATGTAGTGCACATATGGTGAAGTAGGAAACGTGCTTTCTAACAATCATCTGCCACAGTGGAAAACATTACGGGGTACATGCGCGCGCGGTCGCGCGCACGACAAAACTAGAGCATTCAGCAACCATGCTCTAGATTTGCACAATAAACAAGACATGTTCAAGGCATGGCTGATCAACAGTTGTCAAACACCGCTGGCGCTACAACGAAACAAACATCTGAAGTCAGCGCGACGTTTTTTGGCAACTCTGTGATGTCAGACCACGCGGGCCACTTGCGCGCGCATGTCGAAAACGTTCAACCACCGTCGCGCGCCCACCAGCTGCGGCAGATGAACCCATGCGGGCCGCACGCGCGTGTCTCCGCGCGAGCTCTTCGACTTCTGTCCAAACCAGGAAGGTTCAGACACATGTCAGCACCGAGGTGTTCCAAACGCATACGAGAACCCAATGGCCTCCAGTAGAAAAAAGCGTGTCACAATAGTCCTTTGCGA
>CAUYUJ010007204.1:0-20000 GCA_963575745.1 Prorocentrum cordatum | reverse complement strand
GGGCAGACGGGCTTCTGCCTCAAATGGACAACGTCCGCGGCAACACCGACAGCGAGTCCTGCCATTAATGATAAGGACATGCTGTCGGTCTTCGTCGGCGGCGAGCGAGGGGGAAGTGAGAGGGAGAAGGCCTTCTCAGAAAGCGGCGGAGCTTCTCGGAAGCCCCCCGGCCTTCTGAGACGTTTTCTGCATCTTCGGGGAAGGCCCAGACAACTTCTCAGAGGGCCTGGGGCCTTCCGAGCCTCTGATCAGGCTCGCCCCCTCTGACTTCCCCCCACGGGCTCGCCGCCGACCTCGTACCCATTCTTCCCGTACCTTGGGAGGCAACTGCTGGGAGGTCTCCGTTGGAAGGATCATAAGGAGGACTAAGCCTCATTGGGGGGCTGTTGCGCCGGCGGATTACACGCCCAGACATGCGACGTCCTGAATTATTCAAGACGGGGTCCCTGGAAGTCCCGACCCTTTCCCCGGGAACGGATTTTCATCGCGAGCCGATCTTGTTGACGCTCCCGGGGCACGGCGAGGGCCACCAGGGGCCAAAAACGGCCAAGAACCTCCCGTCCTGGTTTTTTACGACGCGATCATGTTTGGGCGGGATTAAGCTCTATATTCGACGCGATTATGCCAGATCAAGCCGAATAAAGCGGGATCAAGCAGGACGAAGGCGGATTTCGGACCAGGGCAGAGTCAGAACTCCACCTCCCAGGAGCTGCATCCAAACGTATACCCATCTCGATCGCACCGCTCCGACCCAGACATGCGACGCACTGATTTTTTCAATGCGTCGGGTGTTGCTGGAGGTGCCCCTGGCCCAAGGTGCCCTCAGATTTTCACTCTATTTTGGAGTCCCTGAGGCTCTCTGGGCCTCGTGAGAGGTGCTCTGGAGGCCGTCTGGGACCCCCCCGAGAATCCTTGGGGCACCTTGGCCCAGGGGCACCTCTGGGAACACCCGAATGCAGGGTCCCTGGAAGTCCCGACCCGTTCCCCGGGACTGGCTTTTCGTCCCGAGCCGTCTGTGACGGTCCCGAGGCCCGGCGAGGGCCCCCCGAGGCCGAAAACTGGCAAAAACCTCCCGTCCTGGTTTTTGAACAGCGCGATCATGTCTGGGCGGGAGTAACTGGCAAAAACCTCGAGGGCCCCCCCCCGAGGCCGAAAACTGGCAAAAACCTCTCGTCTTGATTGTTCGGCGCCGCGATCATGTCTGGGGTGCTGCCGCCCCGCCGTCCCGCCGTCCTGCGGGCCCGCGGCCGCGGCGGCGACGTAGCGCCCGTTCCGGAAGCGCACCCCGGGCGGCGGCCACGTCGGCGCCGCCGCGCGCTGCGGGCCGGAGGGGAACGCGACCCTCTCCGCGAACGCGAGCGCGCCTGTCGGGCGCGCGCTTGACATGGATCAGGGTCGGCGGCGCGCCCAGAAAGGACCCCGAGAGTTGCAATTTTCTCACGACCGGCGTTTTCGCCGGATTTTGGGGCCCGGGACCCTCACATATCGATCCGGCTTGAAAAATTAAGCAAAAAGATGGTGTCCAGGGCTCCGGGCGTGATTTTTGACGATGTTGTATTTTTTTCGCTACGTCGGATCTCAGGGGAAGTGAGCAGGGGCAGGCCTTCTCGGAAGGCCTGCGGGGTTTCTCAGACTCCCTCTGGCCTGCTGAGAAGGCGTCTCTACCTGCTCAGGACACTTCAGAAGGCCCTAGGGCTTCTGAGAAGGCCCGCGGCCCTCTGAGTAGGCCCCTTCCCTCTCGTTTCCCCCTTGGGCTTGCCGCCGAAAGAGATCCGTGGATCTGGCGCGTGGGCGCCAGAGCCGCGGATCGGAGAAGGCAGCCCTGAAGTTTTGGGACCAACGCCGCCCCATTTGGTAGCGGAGCGCCCGAACACCTCCCCACCCTCGACCTGTACCTTCCGCGCTTTCCGCGCAGCTAGTGCCGCGCTGTCGCGGCCGCCGCCGAGGCCGCAACGGCGGCCACCGTCGAGGCCGCAGCGGCGGCCGCCTCGGCATTGCGGCCAGACCCCTCGCGTCGTGAAGCAAAAACACGACGGGAGGTTCCGTGCTGCTTGCGGCGGCGCCCTGACTTTGGATCTGCCGTGCTTCGGGTGGGCAGATATTTCCGCTCTGCGTTTGAAGCTCCTTTGATGCAGATTTCCGCACAACTTTGCCGTCGCTGTTTCCGCCACGCCTTCGCGGACATGGCCGTCCCAATTGTTCTGAGGCGGAAATCCCCGCCCTGTTTTTTTTTCGCACCGTTTGGATGCATTGCCGGCACAACTTCACATAGGAAAATCAACCAAAGTACGGCGGATCCAAAGTCAGGGTCTCCTCCGACGCTGCCATGTGTTCGTCGACGTCGGCCCCCCAAGGGTTCCCTGACATCCGCGCGTTGCAGCTTTTTCGCACTGGGCGTTTTCGCTTGGCTTCGGGGGCCAGGACCATCACCGGACCGATCCGGCTCGACAAGCTCCTCCGAAAGAGGCTGGGTATGGGGGCTCCCGATCGTGATTTTCGTTGCGCGATGTTGCAACTTTGTTCGCAATGTCGGACCTTGGGGGTGGATCGCTTCCCTGGGGCCAGCGTTTCACCCCGAGGCGCTTCTGTTGAAGGCCAGGGGCACGGAGAAGCGGCCTGGACCGATCGCGGCGAGAGGCCAGCCGGCCGTCCCCGTTTTCTGCTGCGGCGCCGGGGTGGTCCGTCGTCGTCGGCGATGGCAAGTCCCGACAATGTCAGGGCCACAATTTTTTCCTGCTGCAAAAATCAAACTGACGGATGTCATCCGCCAATCTGGATGTTTCAGCCCGCGGCCCCACAAATGCCGACCACTACTCGGTGGCAGTAGCTTTTCGCCCCAAGCCCATGTTTGAAGGCCCTGGGCCCGAGAACCAACCCCAGGAGACGAGGAGCTCAAATGACAGCACCCGGACACCGCGCGGCCTTGCGCGGCACAGGGCTGCACCTCCTACCCATGGTGGTGGAAGCCCACGGCGGCGGGTGGGGCGAGGCACCCTCCAGGGTCCTAACTAAGCGGGTGGCTGACGCCACGGGGGAAGACGCCGCAATGGTTGCGGACCAGCACGCCCCGCGACTTTCTGTCTCGCTGCGCAGAGAGAGCGCGCGGGCGGTGTTGTGGCGCGGCGCCTCCAGACGCTGTCTGGAGGGGCGGGGGTGGCAGCGGCCTGTGTGGCCGCGGCCACGGCTGCCTCCGCGGCGGCCGCCGTGTGAGGCATCCCCCCCCCCGCCCACCGCCTAGTCCACCGCTACGCCTGCGCCGCCTGGTCGGTGCCGCCGCCGTGTCCGTAGCCTCGCCGCGGGTGGCCCTTTTTTCCCTGCCCCTGGCCTGGCCATTTGCTCGCCGTTGCTTCCTCTTTCCTTCTCTTCCCTCCCTTTTTTTTCCTCCTGCCCCCTGCCTGCTGTCTCCGCCTGGCCCCTCTTCCGCCTGCCCGCCCGCCCCGCCGGCCCTGGCCTCCCGCCTGCGCGGTCGTCGTCGTCTGCCTGCTTCTCCCCTCCTCGTCCCTTTCCACCGTGCAGCACAGCCTGCCCTGGACCAGCGTGGCGGCGTGTAGGGCTTCAGCCGACGGCAGACCCATGGCCACACAATTTTCCGCTTTTCAGATTTTCGGAATTCGTGCTGCAGGAACCAAGCGTTTATAGTCTTTGTTGCTGGCGACTTCCATGCCGCCCCGAAATCAGGCGACCTAGCCATTCCAGGGAACGAGACCTGGGAAAACCGGAGGCGGCCACGACGGGGTTGATGACTAGGGGGGAGGTGGATATCATGGCGGGGGCCATGCCATCTCCCCATATTCCATGGCGCCCCTTCTCATGTCAATACGTCCCGGACCCCCCCTCGGCCGCGCACGTGCCGCCGGCCATGATTTGCGCCGCCCCCCTCTTGGACGCCCCCGAGAAAGGAACTCCCCTCACATCCGACGTGGCGCAAAAAAATGCAACATCGCAAAAAATCACGACCGGAGCCTTGGACCTTCTCTTCCCGCGCCATTTTTCGAGCGGCATCGATCTGTGAGGGCCCCCGGGCCCGACACTGGGCGACAGCGCCCGTTGCGAGAAAAGGGCAACGCCAGGATCTGAGGATCTCGGGCCGAAAAAATAAAGATCGTCGGGGGCCCAGACACCCGACGTCGCGACGTTTGTCGCGGCGGCGGCCCCCAGGGGTCTCTCGGCAAAATGCCCCTGGGGATTCGCTTCTCGTCCCGAACCGTTGCGTCTTGTGACGGTCCCACGCCCCAGCGACCGAACGCCGTGCAACACTGCGGCCCCCGACGTCCGCCGATCTGATCTTGGGAATCCGCGGCCCCAGAGGTCCCAACCCCTCACACCCTGTGTGGCAGGCAGTCCTTCGTCCCTGGTCCGTTTTTGATGGCCACTGCGCCTGGAAGCGGCCCCCGATCGACCGAAATCGAAGACTAACGCCGGTTGAAAGTTGGCCTGGCGAGAGACCCGACCAGATGCAACTGCGAGCTCCGCAAGGCAGGCGGGGCGAAGCGGGGGGAGCTCCCTCTGGAGACACGAGACGTGTGAGGTGTGCTGGGATGGAAACGCTGTGGGCGGGGAGCCGCATGTGGGCCCTGCCTCTGAGGCCTGTCGGTGGAGCTCGCCATGGGTGCCCGAAGCGCGTGAGGGGCATGCCAGAATTGCCGGGAAGCCGCATGCGCGCCTTGCCACTGCGGCCTCGGGTGGAGCCTGTGCGGCCACGATGCGTGTGCTGGGCGTGCCGACATGGACATGCGACGGGCGGGGAGCCGCACGCGTCGCCGCGCCGTGTGTCCTCGACGCGCCCAGGTGGACGACGCCGACACCACGGCAAACGCACAGCAAACCCTGAGCCCCGCACCCCAAGGAGGAGGAGGAGGAGGAGGAGGAGGAGGAGGAGGAGGAGGAGGAGGAGGAGGAGGAGGGGGACGAGGAGGAGGAGCAGGAGCAGGAGCAGGAGGAGGAGGAGGAGGAGGAGGAGGAGGAGGAGGAGGAGGAGGAGGAGGAGGAGCAGGAGCAGGAAGAGCAGGAGGAGGTAAGCCAGGCCGCCAGGCGGCAGACTCACGGCAAACCGGCCGCGCCCGAGGCGGCGTCTGCCCTGGCGGCCGAAGCGCCCTCCACAGGACCGAGGGCCGCCCGTCGGGGCAAACCTGCCTGGCGACACGTGGACCCTGCCGCTGGGGCCTTCGGTGGAGCTCTCTGTGCGGTAGCGAATCCTGCGCATGATTTGCGGACGAGAGGTGTGGTTGGGTGGGGCAATTGACTCGCGCTTCAGCCGTGCTCGCATGCAAACGCGCCCGATTCGCGGGAGGGGGCCGGGGTCGCCGCGCGCTCTCTTGGGAGGCTATGGGGCCACGGCGGCCACGGACCATGGAATGGGTGTGCCGATATGAACATGCAGTGAGCGGGGAGCCGCACAGGGCTGAGCCTAAGCGGTGTTTTTCGTTTGCGTTTTGCTTTCGCTTTCCCTCGCTTTTTTGTCTCGGATCCGCCTCTACCGCAAAACGAAGTCGAAACGAAAACGGCCCAAGAAATCGCCAAAAACACCGTGTAGGTCCAGCCCTGGAGCCGCATGTGGACCCTGTCGCTGGGGCCTTCGCTGGAACTCCCTATGCGGCCACGAAGCGTGTGAGGGGCGTGCCGACATGGAAGGAGGAGGGGGAGGAGAGGTGGGACGCGGGGCGCTGTCTCCTCAAAACCAGGGCCCGACACAACAGGATGGTTGGGAAGCACATCTCGTCGGCGATCTGGGCCTCCGCTCGTGTCAATCCGTCGGAAGTCTGGGGAGGAGGAGGAGGAGGAGGAGGAGGAGGAGGAGGAGGAGGAGGAGGAGGAGGAGGAGGAGGAGGAGGAGACGGAGACGGAGGAGGAGGAGGAGGAGGAGGAGGAGGAGGAGGAGGAGGAGGAGGAGGAGGAGGAGGAGGAGCAGGAGGAGGAGGAGCAAGAGGAGGAGGAAGAGGAGGAGGAGGAGGAGGAGGAGGAGGAGGAGGGGGACGAGGAGGCTCGAGGAGGAGGAGGAGGACGAGGAGGACGAGGAGGACGAGGACGAGGAGGCGGAGGGCATCGGGGGCCCCCGAGCGCGGCCCTCCTGACGACCGCCCAAGCGCGCCTGCCACCGTGGCCGCTCCGCCCCGCGCGCCCGGGTCCAGGTGCACGAGCAGCAGCGCTGGCCCCGCCGAGGGGCCGACGCAGCTGTCGAGGAGCAGGTTGATGATCGAGTCCTGCCTCCTTCGGTAATGATAGGCCTGCTCTCCACCACCACCGTGAGTTGGAGGGGGAGGGGCTCCTCCTCCTCCTCCTCCTCCTGCTCCTCCTCCTCCTCCTCCCCCTCCTCCTCCTCCTCCTCCTCCTCCTCCTCATCCCCTTCGTCCTCCTCCTCCTCCTCCTCCTCCTCCTCGTCCTCCACCTCCTCCCCTCCTCCATGTTATAGTGTGGTTGTGGAAATCAGGCCCATCAGGTAAGGCGACGGGGAATTTCCTGGATAGCTCTTGAGAGCTAAGAGGGTTTCAGATCAAGAAGCCAGAACCGCAAGGTGGCCCCAGAGGTCATTCGGGCTTCCGTGAAAGCACCTCGGCGCGCCTTGCTTGACCCTGCAGCGTGTCCCGAGAGGCTAAGCGTTTCCCAATACGCGTGCCTGGAAGCTCTCCAGAATGTCCTTCGGAAGCTCTCTCCAGGTCCTTCCAGAATTCTTCGAAAGGCCTTTCCACGCCCTTCGGGCGCCCTGCTATCCTGGTTTTGGATTCCACAAATGTTGTTGCTGTTTTCGGCCTCTGGGGGCCCTCGCCGGGCCCCGGGACCGTCAACAAGACGACTCAGGATGGAGAAGGGGTCCCGGGGAGTGGGTCGAAACTTCTGGGGGTCGACGTTATGATGAAATCACGACGTCAAGGGTCTGTTCAAGGCTTTCGGACATTTTCGCAGGTTCCTGGCTATCTTCCCGCGTCGGGATGCAGCTGCGCCTCGCCGAGAGCGTTCCAGGGGTGCCCAGATCATCCCGAACGCCCGCCAAAGACCAAAGTTACGACTCGAAAGCCACCCCCTGGTGGAGGCAGCTCCACGAAGTGGCGGAGCCCACAATTGGGATGTCGCGAGGGGCGTAGGCTTCTGAGAACCCAGACCGCCGACGTCGTGAGTTTTCAAGACGTCGACCTCCAGAGGTCTGGACCTCTTCCCCAGGACCGGTATTTCATCCTGAGTCGTTTCTTGACGGTCCCAGGGCCCGGTAAGGGCCCCCAGAGGCCGAAAATAGACAGAAACCTCACGCCGTGAGCGCCAGGGGGTCTGGGACTGGGGAGGGCTTCTGCGAAGGCGGAGGCCCCTGGGGCCCAGCGGCCACTGAGAAGGCTTCCTTAGCTGCCCTGATGCGCAGCACGCAGCGCGCAGCGTGTTGATACGGAGCTCAACACAACGCGCAGGTCTGGCGCGGCATTATTGCCAAAACGTGACCAACCCAACCAGTAACCCGAGGACCCAAGTTTCGGGTTGGAGGGGGGGTACGGGCTCCGCATGTGCTTTCTCCATGCTCCCGGACGCCCCCCCCCGCTCTGGGAATGGAGGGCAAACGCGGGCCTTCGGGTTGGGTCGGGGTGGCCAGGTGGGTGGCGGAAGCGTGGGCCAACACGCCGAGCCAACACGCAGCGCATTGACACGGACGTTTTGGAGCACGGCACGTGCGGGGTAGGAGGAGGAGGAGGAGGAGGAGGAGGAGGAGGAGGAGGAGGAGGAGGAGGAGGAGGAGGAGGAGGAGGAGGAGGAGGAGGAGGAGGAGGAGGAGGAGAAGGAGGAGGAGGAGGAGGAGGAGGAGGAGGAGGAGGACACACATACACACATATGTATATGTACATCTATGTGTATAATTAACATGTATATACATATATACACATCTATATGTATATACTGGTATATATATATATATATATATACATCGATGAAGATACACATAGATTCGCCGTGCGGTTCAAGCTCCGTGGACGTCGATTTCCGTCCCGCTTCGCCGTCGCTGTCTCCGCCAACCACTTCTGCCGAGGTGTCCGCCCTGTCTCTCTCTGAGGCGGACGTGTCCGCCCTACGTCTCCCTCTTGCATCGTGTGGGGTACATGTCCGGCACGATTTGAGAATGGGAGGTCCACACAAGTATGGCGGATCTGGAGGAGGAGGAGGAGGAGGAGGAGGAGGAGGAGGAGGAGGAGGAGGAGGTGGAGTCAGGGGGGGTGCCAGGACCAAGACCACCTCGGAGTCCGAGACAGAGCGGGGAGATCTCCGAGACCTGGTGGCCTGGGAGGACGTGTCGGGCGCCGGCGGCCGCACCCTCGAGCGCTCTCCTGGGTGGTCTGAGAGCGCTCCAGGAACTGCTCGGGGATCTACTGTCGAGGAGACGTAAGACTCGGGCTCGGGCGGGGGACTCGGGTTGGCCTGACGGGGCCATCATGAAAATGACGAGGCCCAATCTTCCCTGGAAAACTGAACCGTCAACATCCAGGACGCACTCGTCAAAAAACGTCGGCACTCCCGAGTTCCGGCGTTCTCGAGTCTTACCTCTCCCCGAAACTGACACGGGGCCATCGAACCCAAGGTCAGTCAGGGCTTTCAGGATCCTGCAGGATCCTGCAGGATCCTGCAAGATCCTGCGGCCAAGCCCGGGTCAAAGCAACCCTGGCTCTGCAGGATCCTGCAAGAGCCGGCGCTCTGACTGACCCCCGTTTGAATGGACCCCCGTCTCAAGGCTCCCGACCTCTGGAACGATTTGTCATCCCGGTCCTAGCCCCGCTCGACATTTATAGGGGGTCACATGCGAACCCTACCCCTACCCCCACGACTTCTGAGGGGGAGGGTGGGGTTCTCTTCGCTGAGAAGTCGTGGGGGGTAGGGGTGGGGTTCACATGTGGCCCCCTAATCTGGCGGCGCGCAGGAATTCCGAAAATCGGCGCGTCGAGTTGCATGTCGCATCCAGCGTTTTATCGCCTGGCGTCGAGCCCCTGGGGCTCTCGCGGGTCGATCTGGCCCGGGGAATGCCGCGGAAAGATGCGGTCCCTGATCCCCGACGTAACGTTTTTCTTCATGACGTCGACCCTCAGAAGTCTCGACCCATTTCCCCTGGACCGGGTTTTCATCCTGAATTTTGACGCTCCCGAGGCCCTGCAAAGGCCCCCGGAGACCGAAAACAGCGAAAAACCTTCCGTCATGATTTTGCCACTGCCCGAGGGGATCTGGGGTCGAGGGCTCTGCTGGTCGCGATGTCGCACGATGTTGCGACGATCCTTCGCGACGTCGGATCCCATGGCAACGGGGTGGCGCGAGTGGGGCGATCTTCCCAGGCGGCGAGCTTCTCAAGGGCAGGTGGGTTTCCCAGAAGCCTCCGGGGCTTCCACAGCAGTCCTCCCAGAGGCCTCCAGGCGCTTCTAGGAAGACCCCGCCTTCTGAGAAGCCCGCCGCCTTCTCTCTTCCCAGAAGCCTCTCAGAAGCCTTCCTAGGAGGAGGAGGGAAGAGGAGGAGGAGGAGGAGGAGGAGGAGGAGGAGGAGGAGGAGGAGGAGGAGGAGGAGGAGGAGGAGGATGACGAGGAGGAGGACGAGGAGGAGGCGGATGAGGAGGAGGAGCAGGAGGAGGAGGAGGAAGGAGGAGGAGGAGGAGGGCTTCCAAAGAAGGCCCCTCAGAGGCCTCCAAGCGCGTCTGGGAAGACCCCGCCTTCTGCATTCGGGCCAGAACTCTGGTCTCCTCCAGCGGCCGCTCGAAACGACTTCTCGGGCACCCCAGACGAGCTGGAACGCTCTCGGCGAGGCGCAGCTGCTGGGGAGCATCCTGGAGCGCGAAACGACTCGGGGACTCAACGACACAACGCCGGAACAGCTGGAAACCCAAACCCCCGACGCCCCGATTTTCTTTATGGCGGCGACCCCCAGGCCCCGAGCCGTTCTTTGGCGGCCCTGGGCCCCGCCCAGGGCCCCCCCTGACTCCTCCTCCTCCTCCTCCTCCTCCTCCTCCTCCTCGAAAATGCCTCCCGCCCATGCTCTTGTTCTCACGGCGCGAGGGGGGGGTGGGGGGGTCTCCAGATTCGCCGGCGCGCCCCAGGAGGGAAGCAAGGGCGTTATGCTGCTCCCAGCGTGCTCAGAGTGGAGGTCAGTCCACAGGAAGCCTTCCACAGGAAACCCAGCCCCGAGACCCCAGGACATCCATGGATTTCGGATTCTGGCGTGGGAGCGTCACGCTCGCCATAGCAGAGCTCTCGAAGCCCAAGACACCCAGGGCACCCTGGAGGCAAGCAGGGTGCTTCTTGGCATGGGCCTCCGCTGTACTTGAGGACCACCTCCCAGAAATAATCTCGAGCACCCCGAAAAGGTATCGAGACGGTGTCGAACGAGCATCTCCTCTCGTGGCCCGACGCGAGGAAACCCTCCAGCCTCGCTACCTGCTTGGTGCCCAAATTTCTTGCTGGCCATCAGGGCCAGGATCGGTTGGAACATCATAGCTAGGTCGGGCATTTACTCCTGCAGGCGGATTTCAAGCGGATCTTGGACGAACAACAAAGTAGCCAAAAAATGCCCAACAAAAATTGAAGAATATTAGAAAATTTGTCCCCAGGCGACTTTTCGATTATTCTTTGAATATCACTCCTGTAGAGGGACATGCCCGTTTGAATCATAAAGCGAGGGGGGGGGAGGCCTCCTCGGAGGGCGGCGGGGCTGCTCAGAAGCCCTCGCGCCTCCTGGGAAGTCTGGGCGCGTCTTCGGAGGAGGCTCCGGGAACTTGTCTTGGGTCGGGTGTGTCCCCCTGCAGGCGGATTTTGAATGAAAAAGTAAAGATACCTTTCAACATGCCCCAAAACAGTCAAACAATACTAACAAAAATCGTCTCCAGACTATTTGTTGGACTCTTCTTGAATATTCCTCCTGTGGAGGGATGTGCCCGACTTAACACTTGCCCCAGAAGGCCCGAGGGACCCCCCGAGCCTGCTGCGACGGCGGGAGGCGAGAGGGAGCAGGCCTGCTCTTAGACGGCGGCGGGGCTTCTCAGCGGCCCCCGCGCCCTCCGAGAAGCTTAACGTGCCTGTGGACGTGAATCAAACCGACGAGAACGAGACGAGACAACGTTTTCTTCGGGGATCTTCTGACCCGGGTCGATCCAGACCCGGGTCAATTGCAAACTCCTGCAAGATCCTGCAAAATCCTGCACCCAAGCCCGGGTCAATGCGCAGGATCCTGCAGGATCCTGCACCCAAGCCCGGGCCAGTGCGACCCTGGCCCTGCAGGATCCTGCAAGATCGGGCGCTTTGGCGGACCCCCGTTCGCATCGACCCCCGTCTCGAGGCTCCCGACTTCTGACGTTGCTGTCCAGAGGCCGGGCCAGGGCGTGCTGCGGTGAGCGCCTGGAGGCTGGGCCAGGGCGTGCGGCCAGGGCCAACGTGCCTTCGGAGAGAAGGCTCGGAGGACTGACCTCAGGAGGCTCGAGAGACCTTCCCGGCCGTCTGCGACGGCCCGCCCTGCGAGGCGGGGATTCGTCCATATCCACCGCCTGGGAACCTACGTCCTGGTGCCCCAGCGGGCGGAGGATATGGATATATTTCGGCCCCGGGGGGCCCGAATAGATCCATAGCTCTTACTTCTCTACCTTCCCACGCCAAGGGTTCTGTGGCTAGCGGCGCTAGCAACCACCAGCTGGAGAGGCCTACGCCTGGCCAGAGTCCGCCTCAGACCCCCCCCCCCGAAGCCTCAGGAGACCTCAAGGCGACCCCAGGGACACGCTGGCTTGTTGGATAGAATCAAGCAGCTTTAGACCCAAGAGGGTCTGGGTTGGGGTACGCCGAGGCCTGAGGGGGGGGGGGGTCAGAGCGGAGTGGCGGCTAGCCTCTAAGCAGCATGGGGTATTCACCTCGCATTCCTGCAGTAGGCCTAGCACTACTATTGGGTGGTCCGCGGGTGGGAACCTTAAAGAGATCTACGGATCTCGCCCTCAGGTTTCACCTGATGTCTCAAAGGATGCGGCGCTGCTCGGCCTTCGAATGTTATGTTACAATCGTGCCGATAGCAGCTCATCACTCTTACTTTTCTACCTTCCCACGCCAAGGGTTCTGTGGCGAGCGGCGCTAGCAACCACCAGCTGGAGAGGCCTACGCCTGGCCAGAGTCCGCCTCAGACCTCCCCCCGAAGCCTCAGGAGACCTCAAGGCGACCCCAGGGACACGCTGGCTTGTTGGATATAATCAAGCAGCTTTAGACCCAAGAGGGTCTGGGTTGGGGTACGCCGGGTGGGTCAGAGCGGAGTGGCGGCTAGCCTCTAAGCAGCATGGGGTATTCCACGGACTCGCAAAATTGGCGAGGGGGGAACTCACGCGCCGTGTCTCAATATCTCTATTTTACAAGCATAATTAAGCTCTGTACTGGCATATAGAACGATACAGCTGGCAGGCAAAGTGTCGAATCAACTCATCATCCTCTTGGGCTGGTGTTACTTGCACGATGTCGGCGACAGCCTGCTCGATGTATAGTTTTGCTGTCGTGGCTGATCCCCAGCGTCCTCTCATGATGGTTGTCTCCATACTCTGATGTGACATGAAGTCGTACGTGGCACCTCCTCGGCGGCAGGAGTACCACGATAATCGAAAACCGTCCAGTCGGAAGAAGCTCAGCAGCTTTTTGAGGCAAGCTCTGAGCTGGGATGGCGTCCTTCGGCTGATAGTGTCCGAAGGCATGGCGTGATCGTGCCACTGCCTCCTGACCAGCCCGACGGCGACAGGGCAGTCAACGACGACCATCTCCGTCATCGCTTTGCGGTAACCTGTCTTGGTCTCAGGCAGCCGCACGGTGACCTTGCCGCTGATGATCGCCACCTGCTGCTTGCAGATGATGAACAGCTCGGTCGTGCGCAGCAGTCCAGCGAAGCCCAGGGCGAGGAGCGCGCCGACGTCCTTCGCCCCGCACTTGATGGCCACGGCAGCCATGCCCAGGATCAGCTCGGGTGTAAAAGGTAGGGCTCGCACCTGTGGCTCGCATCGCCTCCGGGCTTTCAGCAGGCTCCAGGACAGCCCTAGGCTCTGCTTCACGGAGGGGGGACAAGAAACCGATGGAGGCGACGGCATAGTTCGCCATACTGACAGGCTGGTCCTCACTCCGCAGCATTTCGATATACTCGGCGATCCCTTCGTCGATGTCCAGGGGCCCCGAGGGCCACAGGCCTATGGCGTCCCAGTGGTCAGGCACCCTCGTGATGGCTGCTCTGTAGCGGCCCAAGGTGGTGGCCGTAACTCGGAGCAGCCTCAGCCGAGTACCACGCTTCGCTGAGTGCGCCCTCCTCGCCCTTTGAAGGAGTGCCTGCGGACCTTCTGGGGCGTCAGGGACGGCTTGCCCTTGCCTCTGGCCTTCCACTGGCGTCTGGATGGTGCGTCTGCTGGGTTGTCTTCTGTCGTGATATACCCCGCGACCAGGTAGCGGCCTCCTGTCTCGCAGAGGACGGACCACTTTCGCAGGAGCAATTGCAGTCTGACGCTCGACGACCTCCCCTTTGTCGCGATAGCAGCCACGACCTGAGAGTCGAACAAGTGGACGAACCTGACGTTGAGGTGCTTGCTGGAACGCGAGCGCCACAGCAAGGCTGCGACCCCTGTCTGCAGCTGACAGGCGTTGATATGGGGGTCGCCCTTGTCCTGCCACCGAAGCGAGGCCCCGACCCGCCAATGCCAGTTGAGGGGGCTGATGCTCGCCCGTGGCCACGCCCGCGGCCGATGCGGTAGGCCAACGTCCAGTCTGATGTCACTCCCACTTCGCACGCTGAGTGCGAGGATCTCTCCAGTGAGCTGCGGCGCGAGTTTCTTGCCGCACTCCGCGGCGCCCTTCGCGTAAGAGCCGACCTCGCCCCAGGACAGCGGGCAGGCCCCCCCGTGGCACAGGGCTTCGGCGGGAAGCTCTCTAGCGAGGAGTCCTCGAGCCAGAAACAGCTGCTGGAGGAGCCAGGTGACGGAGTAGACCGAGTAGGAATTGCCAAGCAGGAAATCCCTCGCATCGGAGATCCCGAGGGCCTCAGGGTCCTTGTGGGCGACTCTGGTGTAGGGTCTGTCGAGTCCCAAGCGAGCCTCTCTCTCCCTCCTCGGGGTTCGGTGTGCGAAGACCCCCACCCTTGTCAATCCGAAGCGCGCTGCTCTCCTCGTACCAGCCCAGATGATAACGATGGCCGCCCAGAGCACATCCCATGTTCGCGGCCTCGGAAGCAGTGCGAAGGCCTGCGGGCATCGTGGGCCCACTCGCCGTGGGGCGTGGGCACCCGAGCGTAGGGGCAGGACCGTCCCCACCTCCCCAGGTCCAGCCCGCGGTAACCCAATCGAGCGGGACGGTCGTGCCGTGGGTGTGCCTCGCCGCCAGACAGCACTGGTGGCCCTGGCACGCCTCTCCCACTGCGATCTCACCCCGCATCTCGAGCGGCCAGCTGCACCAGTAGTACCGCGGGCGGCGAGCAGGGACGAAAACCGAGGAGCAGAGCTGCGTCGGTGTGACGCCCAGCACTTCGATCATCTCCTTCCTGTCCTGCGGGCTGATGGAGGCAACGCGCTCAACCAGGAACTCGACCCCCCCCGTGAAATGCTTGCGTAGGAGGCCGTGAACCCGTAGAAGCTCTCGGAGAGGGGTCTTGCAGGCCCTGCCATAGCACGGTTGGCCCCGCTAGACGCATGGCAGGGGCTGCCAGCACCGCACGCACAGGCGTCGCACAGGCTGTAGTAGGTGTCAGCGAGCTTGACGACGTCAGCTTCGGCGATGGACCTGATTTCGCCCCAGTCCGCGGCCCCGGGCCACCGAAGCCGAACCACTCGCCTGGCGGGCTTGTCTATCTCACTGCACACCATGCCGATGACGTCGACGGGCAACCTGGACATCGCGACCGCCAGCGCGGCGACGCCATCGAAGAGGCTCACGATAAGCACCTCCGCCGCTCTCCGAGGCGTCCGAGGCCGTGGCGGCGCGCGACAGCGCGGCCCTCAGGTCGGTGCAAGCAACAGGCAGGTAGCCGACACAGATCAGGAGCTCCTGGGACATGCCCGCGTTGATGCCCCCCCCCCCCTCCCCGTCTTGGTCGAGAACTCCCAGACCGAGTGGGGGCAGCTGAGGAGCGGCCGCTTGAATCCCAGTGCTCTGACTGCCCGCCCCCGCAGCGTGAGCATGAGCAGCCGCGGGCAGTAGTCGCGGCCTAGCGCGTACAAGATGCACCTGACTAGCTCGATCGTCTTGTCGGTAGGCGCTCTGGCCGTGCCGACGCTACCGTCCAACGAGGCGCCCATCCGCTCGAGCTGTAGCTGCCTCGCGTGGCTCTTGTCCCCCGTGTAGGCAACCTCCGCCCTGGCGCAGGCCTGCTGCATGGCGAGCTGCATCTCACCAGGCGCGCCCACGACGCGGTAAGCCTCGGCCGCCTGCATGACCTCGGGGGCGTCGAAGTCGTCGATGTAGACCCGAAACGCAACATAGACGATTTGGTCGCCTGGAAGCCCCGCGGCGCTGGCAGGCACGGGCACTGACACGGCCATCCTGCCCCGCCACGCCGGCGGCAGCTTCCACACGTAGAAGGCGCCCTTCTGGTCGTCGCTGCTCCATACTATAACGCACCCCGCTTGCAAGTTGGTGCTAATCCATGTAGTCGACGCCGCGAGGGTCGCGGTGTCCCCCACGATGTTCCGAAAGTAGGGGTTGGATGATATCATGTTGACAATGAGACGAATACAGCGGACCTGCCCCTTGAGCGGCTTACCCTTCTTCTCGCGGGCGAACAGGCCGGTGAAAACCTCCTGGCCGTGCGGCGCGAAGATGTCCGCCTCGCGGACCACCCCCAGGGTGCCCAGCCCCAAGAGGTGCTCCGCCACCTCGCACCAGTCCTCCAACTTCTCGCAGTTGACCCGCGCTCGAGGTGGAGCATCGGGCCACTCCGCGGGGGGCAGGGTAACAGCCTCGGGGTCCAGAAGCCGCTCTAGGATGTGCTCGTCGACGAACTCCTCCGTCTGGAGCTGCGCGGCGTACTGCTTGTAGGAAAGACCTGGGATCAGCTCAGCCAGGCGAGTCGGCGGGGCCACGCTCTGCTCCTCGCCCGTGTAGTCGACCCTGAGCTTGGAGACCTTCGTGGACCAGTCCACGCTCGGCTGGCGCACCAGCGGCCCCCCCAGGAAACCGCCAACATGCGCGATGATGGTCTGGTACGCGGTCCTCTGTGCAAGGTGCAGCACGGGGGGGTGCTCCCATAAGCGCGGATCACCCCCGCCAGCGTACTCGAAGTTCAGGGGCAGCACTGCCAGGTATGCCCATATCTCTCGGGCAACCAAGCGCCCGCCAGCGCGAAACCTTTGTCGTCTTCTCCTCGGCTCGCCCTGAGGCGCGACCCGCGCTCTGGCAAGCGAAAGGTCGGGGAGGGCCATCGGCAATGGATCTCGCGACCTTACCTGCGGCCCTCCAGTCGAGGGAAGGTGTGCACGAAACTCTCTGCGCAACTTCCCAAGTCGACCAGGGTGCTGCCAGTGCAAGGTGATGACGGCGACGCCCAGGGCCAGCAAGCGAGGCGTGTCGGGGGCAGCTCTAGAGGCAGCCGCCCGCCACTGAGTCAAGCCAGTGAACTTTGGCAATGACTCTGGCCAGTGGGCCCCCGCGGCGACGGCCGACGTGGCCGCGCGGCCTAGCGCGCGGGGCGCCCCTGGCGGCCCCGCGCCTCCTGCATCAGCTTCCTGAGGCGCATGCCGTAGGCGCCCCGCGTCTCGCCCTGCCTCTTCGGGTGGGCCCCCTTGACAGCTTTCCAAGAGAGCGCCTTGTGCGGGTTCCCCCTGGAGTCGTCGTCGTCGCGCAGCTGCGCTGTCCTCGCTGGTCCTGGGGCTGGGCGGCTCGGAGTCGAGGCGGCCCCAGGTGGCGAAGGTAGATCCTTGACGAGGTCCGCGGGCGTCCGAGCTCCAGGCCGCTTCAGCGACCCCTTGCCCTGGCCCCCGCCGTGCTGGCCTACAGGAGGGGAGCTGCTCCTCGACGGCTCCCTCTCCCGGCCTAGCCCCTAGCCCTTCTTGAGCTTGGCTAGGAGCTCCTCGAGGCGCAGCTCGCCCAACTCCACGGCGCGGACGATCTCCTCATCCTCCGTCCTGAGGGCTAGCTGCTCCTTCGACGGTGGGGTGAGTTCTAGCCAGCGCGCTCCTGACCAGGCCTTATCAATCGCGAAAAGCTGCAACGCCTTGAAGCGCTGGCTCAGCACATCGAGGGCATAGGACGTCTTGCCTGACAGGATGGCGTCCGCTGCCTCGCGCACCGTCCGCATCTCGCGATGACCTCGATCCCGATGGACTTGATCGGGTTCTGCGGGATGAACACGTTAAGGAAATCCTTGAGAATGATCGGCGGAAGCTCCTCGGCCGTCTCGCCCCCGACCTGGGCGGTAACATACTCGCTCATTTTGGCCCGGGTCTGCTCCGGGAGGAGGCCAGGGAACTTCGCGGCGATCTGGCGGAAGTGACCTCGGCGAGTGGCCAGTCCACGCGGCACGGCCCCATCGCTGCTCCCGCTGGTGGCTCCGAGCATCGACTGCAAGAGGTCCGCAGAGCTGCCCCTGCTCGACGCCGCCTCGAGTAGCAGCTGGAGCAGGGGTCCTTCGCCACTCCCGCCAACGCCCGCGGCTGAAGCAGCCCCCGCAGGATCTGCGAGCACGTCGGGCGGCCGCCGCTTGCCAGCACGCTCCCGAACAACCTCCTCCACCGGCCGCTTCGTGGCGCCGCGGGGAGCGGCAGGGGCTGCTCCGCCAGCAGGGCGCTCCGCTGTCGCCGCCCCGCCCTGGCCAGGCTGCAGCGCGCCGCGCAGCGGCTCCAGGCGGGCGCGCAGGAACCCCGCGTCGCGCGCCTCAGGCACGTCAGCTGCCAGCCGAGCCCCCGCGGCCTCCAGCGGGGAGGGCTGCTGAGCCGCGGCCTGCTTCGCCCCTGGGAGGGGAGCGGCGGCCCGTGGCTTGGCGGCGACGGCAGCCCGCGGCGCCGCTCGCTCTCGGCAGCTGTCCAGCGGCATGCCATACTCGTCTGCCTCGGGCGAGCCACTCTCAACTACGTCTCCTCCTGGCTCGGGCCCGAGGTCCTCGGGCCATCTGGCCCAGGCGTCAGTGGGCCTGCACTCTCTGTAGAACTCCGCCAGCTCGGCGGGGTCGATCTCCTCGAACTCGGAGACGTGGATGACGGTGATCCTGGGAGCAGGAGGCTCTGCCACACACATCTCGCGCGCACAGAAGTGGTACAGCACGCGACCTGCGCCGCCCTGCTCGACTGGGTGCGCCATCCACCACGACCAGTATCCATCACTACAGCAGATCTGGGTGGCCCGCGCGAACTGTCCTCCGCTGGTCGCGGCGTAGACTCCGTCGATGCGCAGCACATACTCTCCCTGCGGCCTATCTTGGTCGTCGAAGGCGCCGCAGCGGTACAGGCCCCCCGCGTCGATGAGGTTGGGGGGGGGGCCTCCACTAGTACATTCTCCTCGCCATCCTCGGCAGCCTCCCCCATGCCAGCAGAAGTCTCCGCCGTCTGGGGACGCGGGCTCGCCAGGGGGGCTGAGAGGGAGCGTGCTTCGGAGGGGGAGGCGGGCCTCCCTCTCTCTCTCTCTCTCTCTCTCTCACACAAAACGAAACTGAACCTTAAAGAGATCTACGGATCTCGCCCTCAGGTTTCACCTGATGTCTCAAAGGATGCGGCGCTGCTCGGCATTCGAATGCTATGTCACAATCGTGCCGATAGCAGCTCGTATCCACCGCCTGCCGAGGCTCCGAAAACTCACTCTCCAGGCGGTGGTTATGTATATCCTCCCGCCCTGGACACCGCCTCTCGCCCCCCCCACCCCGGGCTCGGATGGTCTCGGGCCTTCAGAAGAGAAGTGCCCTGAGCCTTCTCCGAAGACGCGCAGCAAGCTCCCCAGGAGGCGCGAGGGCTTCTAAAAAGACCCTCCGAGCCTTCCGCGAGGGCCCGCCCCCTCTCGCTTCCCCCCCCCCAAGCGCGCCGCCGATGGGGGCTCCAAACCCCTACGCAATCCCTCGGACTTCATGGCTTGTTCACAGCGTCGACCCACGAAGGTCTGGACCCCTTCCCCTGGACCCCTTCCCTTCGGGGGGCCCTACAGGCCCGGCAGGGCTCCCCGGAGGCCAGAGATAGCGAAACACCTCCCGTCGTGTTTTTGTCACTGCACGAGCCCAGACATACGACGTCCTGATTTTTTGTCGATGCGGGGTTCCTGGAAGCCCCGACCCTTTCCATGGGACCAGTTTTTCGGCCTGAATCGTCTCCTGACGCTCCCGAGGCCCGGCGAGGGCCCCCCGAAACCGAAAACGGCAAAAAACCTCCCGTCACAATTTTTTTACGACGCGATCGCGTCTGGGAGGGGGTGCGGGTCGTGCGCGCCGCCGGCTCCTGTTGGACAGCGAGCGCACGGCCTTCAGGGGGCGGCACGGCCGCAGCGCGGCCCTCAGAGCCGCCAGCCCGCGGGTGCCCGCGGCGGAGGCGGTCCTCCCGAGGTCGTCGCACGCGGCCACGTCCACCAGCATCAGCCTGGGCTGCTTTGTTTGTCTTATTATTATTTTTCTTCTTTCCTCCTCCTCCTCCTCCTTCTCCTCCTTCTCCTCCTTCTCCTCCTCGCTCCTCCTTCTCCTCGTTCCTCCTCCTCCTTCTTCGCCTCGCTCCTCCTCCTTCTCCTCCTCCTCGCACGCGGCCGCGTCCACCAGCATCAGCCTGGGCCGCACTTGTCTCCTAACTCTCCTCCCCAGACATGATCGCGTCGTTAAAAAATCAGGACGGAACTTGTTTCGCTATTTTCTGACTCGGGGGGCCCTCTCCGGGCGTCGTGACCGTCAGAAAACGACTCAGGCCGGGAATCCGGTCACGGGGAAAGGGTCGGGACTTCCAGGGACCCCGTATAGAACAAATCAGGACGTCGCATGTCTGGGTCTGGTTTGGGTACTCGTTTTGAACACCCTGAGATCCTGGCGTCTCAATTATTTCAAGCGGGGCGTAGTCGCATTCTTGTCGGGCCCCAGGACCCTCACATATCGATCCGGCTGGG